>CM042413.1:5469250-5964250 GCA_023634145.1 Thymallus thymallus
TAGCCTCTAATGGTCTCACCACCATCCTCTACGGACTACCTGTCAACACAGCCACCTTCATTCAGAACCACATCCACTCATCCCCTGGCGAGGGACATTTGTGTTCCAGTGTCTAAATAGCACTTCTGTTTCCAGACACTGCCCAAAGATGTCAGTCTCCTTGTGTCTGAGTGTCCCGGCTCTCCCCCTGAAGTGGTTCCATTCCATCCTGACAAGGATCTATTGTTAGAATGCCTTTTAAAGGAGAGGCCTTCAGAATAGAGGCCATTCCCTGTTGATGGCAATCTTTTATAACACAATCTATGGTTGCCACCTAACATTCTATTGGTAATTTCCACTTCCCTATGGTGTTCAATGAATACGAGTTAGAAATACCTGAAAAGGCTATCCTACATGATGATGATTAACTAAAACTGAAGCAATCAATGTACAGTAATTTCCTATTCAAAATTTAGTTGCGTTTCTTTTAATTCAATGCTATATGTTTGGGCTGTGCTCGCTCTTGGGTGTGTGAAGACAACATATCGTTCAAAGGTTTTCCCAGGTCACAGTGGAGAGTAAAAATAAGCCGATTTGAAATCTACACTTCTTCTAAGTGATATGCCTGGTGGGCGCCATTTTGTCAGACTTGAAAAGAAAGCAAACCCATTGAGAAACATGGTAGCTCAGGATTACGACATTAACCTTTTTGTGGTAGACATTGCGTAATCAAGAAACCCAGAGGGGCACAGTTACGTAAAAAGCTATTTCTTTTCAGAGAGCCGTATATAACACAGTACATATGTCTGTCAGCCAAGGAACACTTTTCCCTTAGAGACAATTATACTTCCTTTGCCAAGATGAAATATTCATGCAGAGAAGTAGGCTAATTCAAGCCAGCATGATGTTTCAGGTAGGTCACCATGACACTGATTATGTGTGTGAGTTCGAGGAGAATGAGACAGACAGACT
The DNA here is from genome assembly GCA_023634145.1 of Thymallus thymallus. Lineage (NCBI taxonomy): Eukaryota > Metazoa > Chordata > Actinopteri > Salmoniformes > Salmonidae > Thymallus > Thymallus thymallus. The sequence continues at coordinate 5,470,202 of CM042413.1, forward strand.
CAGAGAAAGCTACGTGAGAGGCAGCCATTCTCAGACTTTCTTTGTTAATCATTAAATATTTAAACTTGTTTAACTAGATTCTATTTCTGGTGGCTGTTAGAGAACAAGTTCGGTCCATGATAGTTACAACCGCACTGCAAATAAAGGGGTCTCGAACAGTGTTCCCTCTGTCCCTGTATGTTATACAAGAAAGGTAAATATGTATGCCTCAATTTATCTACTATTGGCCATAGCAACAGACGGAGGACTCAAATTTGTATCAGGTCTCCTACTAACCAATTCCTTGAGGAGCAGCACTTAAGAAGAGCTCCTCCTTAAATTTTTAGTTAAATTTATTGTATTACATGCAAACAGTTTAATTGTTTTTATGCATTGCTGCTTTCTGCACATCTAGGAGGAATTGGAAGATACTTTTCTTTTGTGGAAGTAGTTTGGAGAGATTTTGACAGGACTGATCGACTTGGTTCTTGCAAGGCACATCTGCTGAATCGTCAGGCAACACAAGGAAGGAATGGGATTGATCCTAAAAGCTAACAAGAAAATTAAAGGAGACCTTCTGTTCTACACGGATGATCCTAATGCATGGCACACAGAAAAAAAGAACATCGAGGCAACTGTACTGTACATTGATTCCACCCCCAAATGTAACATTAATATTTATATTATGGTTCGAAGGCCAATCTTGATCAATTTGTCTACTACTTCGACCAAATAAAGCCTCTTGTTGCTAAACGGTCCAGCACAGTCAACACTAGCCACATGCAGGACCTGCAGAAGGAGTTACATGAGCTAAAGGCAGGAATTTCTCAGCCGCTACCATTCACTCTACAAAGAGTCCCACAAAACCCAGGACCAAGCCAACAGCTGAATCAGAACCCACCAGACAACCCAACCAACGCACCAACCCAGTTGACAACCTCCATCCCCATCTCACGGCATGTAATTACTCCCATCACACCTTCCAGACTGGAGAACAGCCAGCAACACTGCTCTCCCAGGAACTGCATGCAGATACACTGAGCTATGCCCAAGCCATATGTGGTCAAAGAGACACTGAGCAGAGCTCTCCCATGCTACCAGATAAGGCCCGCCTCAACACAGCTCAATAACGTCCCCAATACAGTCTTGCTAGCTTTGACACTGTTCTGGATTGGCTAACAACCAACATCCTGTTGGTTGGGGAGATTTAGGCGATTCCTTAATATAAAGTAGTCCGTATTAAAAATGTGTGGATAAACTAAGACGATTGCTAAGTCTACGCTCTCTTCTTTGCAGGCTTATCGATATTGATTTTCAGTTAAACAGATGTACCCAATGGCAACAAACCCACACTAGAAATTGTACTTTTCAGGGAAACCAAGTGATAAATGACAGTAATGCCCTCAGTGAAGTTGGTCTTTAGACATAGACATCCTGGTACATCATTGTATAATGAGTTTTAGTGTTGTCCCCAAGCTTCCAAACTAGCCCAGTAAGCAAAATGATGTTGAAAAGACTAAAGACATCTTTTCCAGACGTTGACGTCAGGTGCATTTTAGGTGCTGACTGAAAGTTGCAAACACCAGAATTTTCGGTGACCTTGAAAATATATAACTTACAGATGTTGTAAAAAATGTGTGGGGTCTTTGATTCTATTTCAACTGCACATACATTCTCAATGAAGTAAGCATTATATCACAATAACAATAACAAAGTATGATGACCAAAATATGAAAAACTACTGTTAATTCTACATTGAGAAAGTTTGATCATAAAGTTACTGGCCCCCTCCCCCATGTCAAACACTTGGATAAGTTATTTTTTATTTTTATTTTATTTATTTCACCTTTATTTAACCAGGTAGGTCAGTTGAGAACAAGTTCTCATTTGCAACTGTGACCTGGCCAAGACAAAGCAAAGCAGTGCGACAAAAACAACACAGAGTTACACAGTAAACAAACAGTCAAAAACACAATAGAAAATCTATATACAGAGTGCAAATGTAGTGCAAAATGCAGTAAGGTTAGGAGGTAGGACAATAAATAGACCATAGTGGTGAAATAAATTACAGATTATCATCATTAACACAGGAATGAAGGATGTGCAAATTATGATGTGCAAATAGATATACTGGAGTGCAAGATTTGTGAAAATAACAAAAATAAATATAATATGGGGATGAGGTAGTAGTGTGGGCTATTTACAGAAGGGCTATGTACAGGTGCAGTGATCGATAAGCAGTTTTGACAACTGATGCTTAAAATTATTGAGGGAGATAGGAACCTCTAGCTTCAATGATTTTTGCAATTCGTTCCAGTCATTGGCAGCAGCGAACTGGAAGGAATGGCGGCCAAAGGAGGTGTTGGCTTTGGGGGTGACCAGTGAGATATACCTGCTGGAGCGCATGCTACGGGTGGGTGTTGCTATGGTGACCAGTGAGCTGAGATAGTGGGCGGGTGCTGGCAGCGTTCGATAGAAAAGCATGCACTTAGTTTTACTAGCGTTTAAGAGCAGTTGGAGGCCACGGAAGGAGTGTTGTATGGCATTGAAGCTTGTTTGAAGGTTAGTAAACACAGTGTCCAAAGAGGGGCCAGATGTATACAGAATGGTGTCGTCTGCGTAGAGATGGATCAGAGAGTCACCAGCAGCGAGAGCGACATCGTTGATGTATATAGAGAAAAGGGTTGGCCCAAGAATTGAACCCTGTGGCACCCCCATAGAGACTGCCAGAGGATCGGACAATAGGCCCTCCGATTTGACACACTGAACTCTGTCTGCAAAGTAGTTAGAGAACCAGGCAAGGCAGTCACTTGAGAAACCAAGGCTGTTGAGTCTGCCAATAAGAATGCGGTGATTGACAGAGTCGAAAGCCTTGGCCAGGTTGATGAAGACGGCTGCACAGTACTGTCTTTTATCGATGGCGGTTATGATATCGTTCAGTACCTTGAGCGTAGCTGAGGTGCACCCATGACCAGCTCGGAAACCAGATTGCATAGCAGAGAAGGTACGGTGGGATTTGAAGTGGTCAGTTATCTGTTTGTTAACTTGGCTTTCGAAAACTTTAGAAAGGCAGGGCAGGATGGATATTGGTCTATAACAGTTTGGGTCTAGAGTGTCTCCTCCTTTGAAGAGGGGGATGACCGCGGCAGCTTTCCAATCTCTAGGGATCTCAGACGATACGAAAGAGAGGTTGAACAGGCTAGTGATAGGTGTTGCAACAATTTTGGCTGATAATTTCAGAAAGAGAGGGTCCAGATTATCTAGCCCAGCAGATTTGTAGGGGTCCAGACTTAGCAGCTCTTTCAGAACATCAGCCGTCTGGATTTGGGTGAAGGAGAAGCGGGGGGAGCTTGGGCAAGTAGCTGCCGGGGGTACAGAGCTGTTGGCCGGGGTAGGGGTAGCCAGGTGGAAAGCATGGCCAGCCGTAGCAAAATGCTTATTGACATTTTCGATAATCGTGGATTTATCGGTGGTAACAGTGTTTCCGAGCCTCAATGCAGTGGGCAACTGGGAGGAGGTGCTCTTATTCTCCATGGACTTAACAGTGTCCCAGAACTTTTTGGAGTTAGTGCTACAGGAAGCAAATTTCTGTTTGAAAAAGCTGGCCTTTGCTTTTCTAACTGACTGTGTGTACTTGTTCCTGACTTCCCTGAATAGCTGCATATCGCGGGGGCTGTTCGATGCTAATGCAGTGCGCCACAGGATGTTTTTGTGTTGGTCTAGTGCAGTCAAGTCTGGGGTGAACCAAGGGCTATATCTGTTCTTAGTTCTACGTTTTTCGAAAGGGGCATGCTTATTTAGGATGGTGAGGAAAGCACTTTTAAAGAACAACCAGCCGTCCTCTACTGACGGGATGAGGTCAATATCCTTCCAGGATACCTGGGCCAGATCTAATAGAAAGGCATGCTCGCAAAGTGTTTTAGGGAGCGTTTGACAGTGATAAGGGGTGGTCGTTTGACCGCTGACCCATTGCGAACGCAGGCGATGAGGCAGTGATCGCTGAGATCCTGGTTGAAAACAGAGGAGGTGTATTTGGAGGGCAAGCTAGTCAGGATGATATCAATAATGGTACCCATGTTTACGGATTTTGGGTTGTACCTGGTGGGTTCCTTGATAATTTGTGTGAGATTGAGGGCATCTATCTTAGATTGAAGTACAGCTGGGGTGTTAAGCATATCCCAGTTTAAGTCACCTAACAGTACAAACTCTGAAGATAGATGGGGGGCAATCAATTCACATATGGAGTCCAGGGCACAGCTGGGGGCTGAGGGGGGTCTGTAACAGGCGGCAACAGTGAGAGACTTATTTCTGGAAAGGTGGATTTTTAAGAGTAGAAGCTCAAACTGTTTGGGCACAGACCTGGACAGTATGACAGAACTCTGCAGGTTATCTCTGCAGTAGATTGCAACTCCGCCACCTTTGGCAGTTCTATCTTGACGGGAAATGTTGTAGTTGGGGATGGAAATTTCCGAATTTTTGGTGGCCTTCCTAAGCCAGGATTCAGACAAAGCTAGGACATCCGGGTTGGCGGAGTGTGCTAAGGCAGTGAATAAATCAAACTTAGGGAGGAGGCTTCTAATGTTAACATGCATGAAACCAAGGCTTTTACGGTTACAGAAATCAACAAATGAGAGCGCCTGGGGAATAGGTGTAGTACTGGGGGTTATAGGACCTGGGTTTACCTCTACATCACCAGAGGAACAGAGGAGTAATATAATCAGTATTCGGCTGAGGGCTTTCAGAACTGGACGTCTAGTACGTTGGCTACATAGAATAAAAGGAGCAGATTTCTGGGCGTGGTGGAATAGGTTGAGGGCATAATGTATAGACAAGGGTATGGTAGGATGTGAGTTCAGTGGAGGTAAACCTAGGCGTTGGGTAATGAAGAGAGAGGTTGCATCTCTGGAGACACCAGTTAAGCCAGGTGAGGTCTCCGCATGTGTGGGGGGAGGAACAAAGGAGCTATCAGAGGCCAGTTGAGCAGGACTGGGGGCTCTACAGTGAAATAAAACAATAATAGCTAGCCTGAACAGCAAAAGACAAGGCATATTGAAATAAGAAAGGGGCAAAAAAACAAAACAAAACAAAAAACAGTTAATTAAGAGAGCTAAGACAACGTGATATCACCTTAACTCTAATTTTAATACCCCATGGTAACATTATATTTTCTTGGGCTTCCAAGTGGCGCAGTGGTCTAAGACACTGCATCTCAGTGTTAGGGGCATCATTACAGACATCCTGGTTCAAATCCAGGCTGTGATTGGGAGTCCCATAGGGCAGTGCACGTTTGGCAATTGTTGGCTATTATTTTAAATAAGAATTTGTTCTTAACTGACTTGCCTAGTTACATAAAGGTTAAATTATTATTATTTACCTAATTTAAATTGTAACCAACATCGGAGACGGCGTGTTTGCAGAGGGGCATGGTTTATATAGCTATACAGCTACTCTGCTAGTGACACAATTTGACTGTAGGGTTTGAGAAAATATAATTTAGTTTACACTGTTCATCTATGGCAAATATACTTACGTATAAGTTTCTCCTTTCATCTGCGTCTGGTTTTAGCTAGTTAATGGCTAGCTAGGTCTTCAGCCAGCATAGAACAAAAAAGGGTGTAAAAACAAATATATATAATTGATTCACTTTAAATTGTTTGAGTTGCTTTGTGTATCACCAAATTTACTTGAGATGATTTTACTATAACACAGCTGACTGCATCCAAGTTGCTTGACATAGGTATTTCATAGAGTTGTAATTTACCCACTCTGTCTTTTCAAACTTTATGGTAGCTAGCCATGAGAGAACATTTTCAGAATGACTGCACCTTTAAAACTGGCTGCAATGATGTTCAAAGTAGTCAAACTTTAAGTACCTTCAGATCACATCAACTACAATAACATTCTCAGTAACGATTACAAAAAATATATATATTGCCATGACTGTGATATGTTGTTCATCTAAACGCACTGACTGTAAGTCGCTTTGGATAAGCGCGTCTACTGAATTACCCAAATGTAAATGTTGGCGTAGAAAGAGTATGGTGAAAAGAAGGACAAGTTTAATTATAGTTTTAATACATTTTGGGGTGGCAGGTAGCTGAGTGTTTAGGGTTGTTGGGTCCGTAACTGAAAGGTTGCTGGAACGAATCCCCGAGCTGACATGGTAAAAATCTGTCATTCTGCCCCTGAACAAGGCAGTTAACCCACTGTTCCTAGTCTGTCATTGTAAATAAGAATTTGTACTTAACTGACTGGTTAAATAAAATAAAATAATATTGTAGTGGACAAAGATGAGCACGCCCCTGTGTGCAACTCACTATACAGGTTTGATGTGATTCTAACTTATATTTATTTATTATAATTTGTTTTATCATTATTATTATTGTATATTATACTTTTTATTGTAGGGCTATTTAAGAATCCAAACCAGTTCTTTACATTTGCAAAAAGGTTTTTCTTGTCTCTTGTCTTTGTTGGTAATTGCTGCAATCCTGTTCAAAACTATGTGGAGGTTTAAACAATAAGTGTTTTGTTTCATTCTTTTGAGACATTTTCTTTGGCCAAATTAAGTTCCAACTGTAATGTCGTGTTTACCGCAACGGAATATAATTACCGGTCGGCCTACTATAGGGCTACTCACACTCAAACCATGAAAAGGAAAAAACAAGGGTGAAATGCATAACTGAATTTAATGCCTTAATATAATAATCTGTTTGTATTTTCTAATAAACATTGACATGACTTACTTTTGAAAGACACTTTTGTAAAGGTTTGGTGTGGTATGGCTATTATTAGGCTTAGCTACTGCAGGCCTACTAAGGCGCCAGCACTCCAACTGACTCCGACAGTTGAACTTGAGGTGAGGAAGAATGTCACTCTTTTAATCTAACAATATAATGCTCAAAATATTCTGATCGAAAATGAACAAATGACTCTCCTGCTGTGTGCTTATATCTGTATAGCAGTAGTAGCCTATCTGACAAGTATTTAGAAATGCTTGTCGGTGTTCGGGAACATGGCTCCCCTTTATCTTTCTGTTGTTTTCTCTAGGCCTAAGCTTCTGTCCCTTTTATATTTACTTTTTAAATATTAATATCATACAGTGGACGCCTAGGCCTATAGGCCTTAATGCATGCAATGCCCTGATGCATTTAACGCTCAAATCGCAAACCCCTGAACTGTGAGGTGGGCAATTATTATTTTAGGAAAGTATAATAAGCTATAAAGTTTTGAATGTGCTACACATCGAAATACGATGAATAGTTTTTATTTTATTTGTTCTAGACATTTTTTAAGGACACGTAGGTTAACTGTGGATCATTTGGCCAATAGCGCTCTTTTATTGATGGCGCTGGCAGCGCCCAGTTGGAGGTTTCTTTCTCTTCGCTTTCTACTGAATGGGTCTCTCGGAATCTGTTTTTCCACGGTTCTTCAGAAAGGTCTGATTGTCCTCGGGTCCATTCGGAACGGGTCGTTAAATGTTTTATTTATTTATGCATATTGTATTGGGTGGGAAAGCTACTGCTCCATTTTGGAACTGGTCCAACTTTTTGGACCCATGAAGAACTCTACAGAACATTTCATTACCTTTTAGTCATTTAGCAGACACTCTTATCCAGGGCGACATACAGGAGCAATTAGGGTTAAGTGCCTTGCTCAAGGGCACATTGACAGGTTTTTCTTCTAGGCTGTTCAGGGATTCAATCCAGCAACCTTTTAGTTATTGGAAAAATGCTTGGCTACCTGCCGCAGTAGAGTTCAGTAGAGTACAGTGCTGTACAGTACAGGACAGTACATTTTTATTCCGTAGAGTAGACGTCAGTACAGTACAGTAGGGTAATTCAGTAGAGTACAATACAGTTTAATTCAGAGTAGAGTACAATAATATACAGTACAGTTCATTCTAATTAGGGATAGTGTACTCTAATTAGGGATCAATAATAGTTAAGTTCAGTAGAATAGAGTACATTAGAGTAAAGTATAGTACAATAGAGTACACTATTGTGCTCTACTGATTTGAACTGTACTGTACTATAGTCTACTTTTCTTTACTGTACACTGTACTGCACTGTACTGTACTGTACTCTACTATACTGTATTGTGATGTATTGTGCTATAGGACGGTCCAGATGTCTGTGGTAGTTGAAATCAAGGCCGGTCCAGACTGGACAAAATCTGAACCAAACATAAATTTACATTTTTAGTTCTTACCCAGAGCGTTAGTTAGTGCATACATGTTCATACTAGTCCCCAGTGGGAATCAAACCCACAACCCCAGCGTTGCAAGCGCCATGTTCTACCATCTGAGCTTCACGGGACTATGTCTAAATGTAGATGTTTTTAAATGTAGAAGTTCCATCAGTGTGTGGAGCCCTGGTGATGCTAAACGTGTTTATGTTCATTAAAGGCCAATTACCTTGAGACTGCCAGTCTTTTGCATGACAATAACCGGCTGACAAAATGTCATGACCACCGCAGCCCTAGTTTGGACCAAATAAAGGCCAGTCCGGACCGGACCAAATCTGAAGCAAACAATGATTTGCATTTTGTTTCCTCTACATTCTCTTCATTCACCTGGGACAATTGTAACGTGAGGAATGTTGAGCTTGAATGAATTAGATGGGCCACTACAGTATATTCTAATGAGTTTCTTTGTTTTGTAGACTGTAGCAAAGTATGCAGACTAATACAGCATAGGGTGACAACTCCTGTTGCATCAAAATAGATTCATAAGGATTTAATACAAAATGTAAGAATCTTAAAAAAAAAATTCTAGAATGTATTTGTTGTGTTCTGTATTCACATTCTCACAGACAATTGAGATCCAAGCAGAGTGTATACTCAAACAGCTAATTAGCCAGCGTTTAAATGTAACATTTCTAGTATTGATTCAGGTGCTATATTAACTCTGTAAATGTTAAATTAACACTCATTGGTGTAAAATAACCCAGATCGGGCAGTGAGCAACACAGGGGCCCCCCAGGGAACGGTCCTGTCTCCATTCCTGTTCACCCTCTACACCTCAGACTTTAGATATAACTCTGAAACATGCCACCTACAGAAGTTCTCTGATGACTCTGCTATTGTAGGGTGCATCAGGGGTGGGCAGGAAGAGGAGTACAGGAGCACAATCAATGACTTAGTGTTGTGGTGTGAGCAGAACCACCTTCAGCTCAACATCAGCAAAACAGAGAGATCCTGAACGGTGAAAACCTGCTCCAAAGCGCGCAGGACCTCAGACTGGGGTGAAGGTTCACTTTCCAACAGGACAACGACCCTAAGCACACAGCCAAGACAACGCAGGAGTGGCTTCGGGACAAGTCTCTGTCCCAGCCAAAGCCTGGACTTTAACCTGATCTAACATCTCTGGAGAGCCCTGAAAATAACTTTGCCGCGACGCTCCCCATCCAACCTGACAGAGCTTGAGATGATCTGCAGAGAAGAATGGGAGAAACCCTCCAAATACAGATGTGCCAAACTTGTAGGGTCATACCCAAGAAGACTTGAGGCTGTAATCGCTGCCAAAGGTGCTTCAACAAAGTACTGAGTAAACGGTCTGAATGCTTATGTAAATGTGATACTTCTGTTTTTAATTTGTAACACGTTTTCAAACATTTCAAAAAAACTGTTTATGCTTATTTATTATGGGGTATTGTGAGTAGATTGATGAGAGGGATATTTTTTTAATCAATTTTAGAATAAGGCTGTAATGTAACAAAATGTGGAAAAGGTCAAGGGGTCTGAATACTTTCAGAATGTACTGTATATATCTCAGAAATATGATCAATGGCTCATCCGAGAGATCTGACATGTATGAGAGACGTTTTCGCAATCTAAAAGTCATCTTAATATTAACTTCCAGTGTAGGGAGAGCGTCTTTATCACAACACTACGTCATACCTGCTGTATTTCTGCCTGTGTGAACGGCAAGAGCGCAGGTACACATGAAAACAGGAAATGACCCCGGGAATCGATATAACATTCAAAATGGCTGAATCTTTCCTCTAGATCAAATGCAATGCTGCAAGGAATTTCAGAGTATATGCACATGCAAACATTTCCTTTTGAAGAGAAAACTAATGTTATAGTCAATCTGTTCCAAAACAAATGCTTGTTTCTGGTAACTTCTTACAAAAAACATTGCTGTGTCATCTTCATGTCGGTCTTACCATCTCATACATTCCTAGAGTTTCAGTATAGAAGGAGACAAGTGTCATATCAGATTATTGAAGTGTGTTTTTTTTAGGATGGTAAACACTTCATCCGACTGAAAGGACTTTGTGTCTACTCTGCAAAGCACATCCCCAGTAGCTGTCACTTTGCTTTGACTGTGCCACTTTTGATGTGCTCTTCTTCTCCTGAAAGATGGCAAACTTTACTCCAAGAGCTCAATCATACTGTTCAGTCGTATAACAACATCCAAAGATCACTCGCATTTTAAAATGCAGCATGTCTGCATTGGATATGATCTAGAGATGGGACAAATGCATTGCAGTCAGGGGCGTTTCTGGCCAATCGGGCACCTAGGCAAGATCTCTAAAAATCGCCAGTTTAAGAGGAAATGACACTTTTTTAAAGTTTACAAATTTTACTAATATAAAACTGTTGAGTCGGCTGTGGATGTGTCTTGACCTATACATTACATTTGATCACATATGAAAAAAAACATTGGTTTAAAACATATCACCATAAAATGATAGGTGACAGGAACAATTATAAAAAAAGATCGTCACCACAATCAATCTTAATCAAATAGTAAATAGGCTACTGACTCTCAGAGGGGATTGATTGTGTTGATGGTTCCCCTTCAGTGGCAGCAGCATCTTCTTTGCTTCTCCCCAAAAATGTATTGAGAGCATCTGTCATATTTAGTTGCAAAATAATACATTCTAAAGTGCAAATGTTGAGAACACTTCAGACATTCTGCAACTAACCAGCTCACCGCTGCAATTTTCTCTGCAACATTTTAAAACTATTTTGTCTAAAAATATTGATCTAAACTTAAGGTTCCACTTCCACCCTTTGCCCACTGCCTGAGCACATGCTATGTATTTACTGCTACTCTGGTTCAGGTTTAGCTAGTTAGCTAGCTTAGCACGCTACATTTCAAATAGCTAAAACCAGAGACTGACAGATGCATTTAAAAATGTCCATAAAAAACACACCACTACACTTATGTATTTTTCTTCCTCATCTTTCCTCTTCCTTCTATATTGTTCCCCGATGGCTTCGATCTTTTCATGAGGACAGCAGTCAGAACAGCAGTCAGAAAATGTTCAATGGATAAACTGTCAATTGTCGCCGCATTCGACGCACCCACCCACCGTCCACACCTGGCCCCGCCCTCCCTCACCACCATCTCTCCACACCTGGCCCCGCCCTCCCTCACCACCATCTCTCCACACCTGGCCCCGCCCTCCCTCACCACCATCTCTCCACACCTGGCCCCGCCCTCCCTCACCACCATCTCTCCCCACCTGGCCCCGCTCTCCCTCACCACCATCTCTCCCCACCTGGCCCCGCCCTCCCTCACCACCATCTCTCCACACCTGGCCCCGCCCTCCCTCACCACCATCTCTCCAGTAAACAATATCATATCACTGATAACAAATAATTAAGTCTTGACTTAATGTGTTATTCGTTTTATTTTTCAGTGTTTCTCCTATGTTATATTCAGAGCAACTCCTAAATGTCTGTTGGCTAGCTAACCAGACGCTAATCGCTAGCTGGAATGCTAAAAACATAGCTGGATAGCTGGATGGCGCAGCAGCTCTGACGATTATATTTTTATATATATATATTTTTAAAGTTTTTTAAATGATGAATTCCACTGTCGAAATTTGTCAACAGCCCAAACCCCACACCCCGTGAATTTTTTGAGGGAAAACACTGTTTTATAATAATTAAAAATACATATACAGTGGGGAGAACAAGTATTTGATACACTGCCGATTTTGCAGGTTTTCCTACTTACAAAGCATGTAGAAGTCTGTAATTTTTATCATAGGTACACTTCAACTGTGAGAGACGGAATCTAAAACAAAAATACAGAAAATCGCATTGTATGATTTTTAAGTAATTAATTTGCATTTTATTGCATGACATAAGTATTTGATACATCAGAAAAGCAGAACTTAATATTTGGTACAGAAACCTTTGTTTGCAATTACAGAGATCATACGTTTCCTGTAGTTCTTGACCAGGTTTGCACACACTGCAGCAGGGATTTTGGCCCACTCTTCCATCCAGATCCTTCAGGTTTCGGGGCTGTCGCTGGGCAATACGGACTTTCCACTCCCTCCAAAGATTTTCTATTGGGTTCAGATCTGGAGACTGGCTAGGCCACTCCAGGACCTTGAGATGCTTCTTACGGAGCCCCTCCTTAGGTGCCCTAGCTGTGTGTTTCGGGTCGTTGTCATGCTGGAAGACCCAGCCACGACCCATCTTCAATGCTCTTACTGAGGGAAGGAGGTTGTTGGCCAAGATCTCGCGATACATGGCCCCATCCATCCTCCCCTCAATACGGTGCAGTTGTCCTGTCCCCTTTGCAGAAAAGCATCCCCAAAGAATTATGTTTCCACCTCCATGCTTCACGGTTGGGATGGTGTTCTTGGGGTTGTACTCATCCTTCTTCTTCCTCCAAACACGGCGAGTGGAGTTTAGACCAAAAAGCTCTATTTTTGTCTCATCAGACCACATGACCTTCTCCCATTCCTCCTCTGGATCACCCAGATGGTCATTGGCAAACTTCAGATGGGCCTGGACATGCGCTGGCTTGAGCAGGGGGACCTTGCGTGCGCTGCAGGATTTTAATTAATGACGACATAGTGTGTTACTAATGGTTTTCTTTGAGACTGTGATCCCAGCTCTCCTCAGGTCATTGACCAGGTCCTGCCGTGTAGTTCTGGGCTGATCCCTCACCTTCCTCATGATCATTGATGCCCCACGAGGTGAGATCTTGCATGGTGCCCCAGACCGAGGGAGATTGACCGTCATCTTGAACTTTTTCAATTTTCTAATAATTGCGCCAACAGTTGTTGCCTTCTCACCAAGCTGCTTTCCTATTGTCCTGTAGCCCATCCCAGCCTTGTGCAGGTCTACAACTGTATCCCTGATGTCCTTACACAGCTCTCTGGTCTTGGCCATTGTGGAGAGGTTGGAGTCTGTTTGATTGAGTGTGTGGATAGGTGTCTTTTATACAGGTAACGAGTTCAAACAGGTGCAGTTAATACAGGTAATGAGTGGAGAACAGGAGGGCTTCTTAAAGAAAAACTAACAGGTCTGTGAGAGCTTGAATTCTTACTGGTTGGTAGGTGATCAAATACTTATGTCATGCAATAAAATGCAAATTAATTACTTAAAAATCATACAATGTGATTTTCTGGATTTTTGTTTTAGATTCCGTCTCTCACAGTTGAAGTGTACCTATGATAAAAATTACAGACCTCTACATGCTTTGTAAGTAGGAAAACCTGCAAAATCGGCAGTGTATCAAATACTTGTTCTCCCCACTGTATGTTGATTTTTTTTTTTTGGGGGGGGGGGTATATATTGTTTAGGGTGGGTGGGAGCTGGGGCCTAGGCCTAGGTTTCCTATCCCTAAAAACACTCCTGATTGCAGTGTTCAATAAAATCAGCAGAAAATGTATCATATTCCCATAGAAAGCTCCGTGATGACATTATAAAGATCATTGGACATGTTACTAAGTACTTTCTGTAAAGCTACAAAGAACGGTCTGACCTTGTGCCCCACAGGGAGCGCAGAGGAGCAGGTACTTTCTTTATCAATGTATCTGAAAGGTCAGACAGACTAAACTACCAAACTCCATGAGCATCACATGTTCAGCCCAACCAGAGAGATAATACTTATTTTTCTATTCTCTCACTTTCACTTATTCCCACTGTGTGAATCAATAAGAGATCAGCATCCTTCAGCATACACAGACAGATGTGTGTGCCGGCACGTAAATTCATTTGACTGGGTGAGAGGATATGGGTGTTCCTAAAATCACAGTAATTTGTGTAATTTGTGTGATCAATCACCTCATTCGCTCCTCCAGCCTTCCTGTCTACTTTGCAGAGCACAGGATCAATACAGTGCATTAAGTAATATCCTTAGATTATTGACTTGGGCTTTGATTAACAATGGAGCGTGATCGCATTGACTTTATACCACAAAGTACACGTCAACAGACGTCACGGTCAACAGCAGGGTTACCACTGATGGAGTTCTAAATATACAGATCCTATTAAATTCCTAGTTCTATGGTTCTAAATTTCTGTGCGATTGAAACAGGATTGTATTCATACACACTTACACATACAAATACTGTAGACACACTCGAGTGGCGCAGTGGTCTAAGGCACTACATCTCAGTACAAGAGGCGTCACTACAGTCACTGGTTTGAATCCAGGCTGCATCACATCTGGCTGTGATTGGCAGTCCCATAAGGGACATTTTTGTTGTGTTAGTCTGAATTCAAAATGGATTAAATAAAACAAAATCTCACCCATCTACACACAACACAAGACAACTGACAGCTATAATTGTCGCCATGTATGTGGACACCTGCTCGTCGAACATCTCATTCCAAAATCATGGGCATCAATATAGAGTTGGTCCTTCCTTGGCTGCTAGAACATAATTGCTTCCATTCAGCCACAAGAGCATTAGTGAGGTCGGGCACTGATGTTGCGCGATTAGGCCTGCCTCGCAGTCGGCGTTCCAATTCATTCCTAAGGTGTTCGATGGGGTTGAGGTCTGGGCTCTGGGCAGGCAAGTTCTTCCACACTGATCTTGACAAACCATTTCTGTTTGGACCTCGCTGTGCACAGGGGCATTGTCATGCTGAAACAGGAAAGGGCCTTCCCCAAACTTTTGCCACAAAGATGGAAGCACGGAATTGTCTAGAATGTCATTGTATGCTGTAACGTTAAGATTTCCCTTCACTGGAACTAAGGGGCCCGAACCATGAAAAACAGCCCCAGACCATTATTCCTCCTCCACCAAACTTTACAGTTGGCACTATGCATTAGGGTAGGTAGCATTCTCCTGGCATCCGCCAAACCCAGATTCGTCCGTCGGACTGCCAGGTGGTGAAGCGTGATTCATCACTCCTCGCTTTCACTGCTCCAGTGTCCAATGGCGGTGAGCTTTACACCACTCCAGCCGACGTTTGTCATTGCGTATGGTGATCTTAGGCTTATGTGCAGCTGCTCAGCCAAGGAAACCCATTTCATGAAGCAGTTCTTGTGCTGATGTTGCTTAAAGTTGCAGTTTGGAACTCGGTAGTGAGTGTTGCAGCAGAGGACAGATGATTTTTACGTGTTACACGCTTCAGCACTCGGCGGCCTACCACTTCGCGGCTGAGCCGTTGTTTCTCCAAGACGTTTCCACTTCATAATAACAGCTCTTACAGTTGACTGAGGCGGCTCTAGCAGGGCAGAAATTTGACAAACTGTCTTGTTGGAAAGGTGGCATCCTATGGTGGTAACACATTGAAAGTCACTGAGCTCTTCAGTAAGACCATTCTACTCCCAATGTTTGTCTCATGGAGATTGCATGGCTGTGTGCTCAATTTATACACCTGTCAGCAACGAATGTGGCTGAAATGCGGGTAATAATAGTTTACATAATATACAGTCTGGTTAAATGTACAGGTAAATGAATATTTGCATGGTTAAATTAACTAGACAAGTAAATGACTGAAAGAGATACTTAAATAGCTAAATGTGCGTATGATATAATTTAGGGTAATAATACTAATTCCCTTAAAATACAGTCCTTAGAGCAGGGTTAATTACAGATAAATGCACGTATTGCACATTCAAAATACTAAATGTAATGGGAAAAAAAGATACTACTGACAGGATACTAGTATACAGTCCTGAGGGAATGACTACGCAAGTTCAGTCCAAGAATTACTTACAATATTGCATGTGATATGATATAACAACTTTACATGAATATGTACATACAGTCCTGAATGACTGAGTGCTGAATGAATAAGTCCTGAGTGAATGAATGATTACAGACCAGAGAGTTACTTACGGATGGATGGATGCCTAATTGTTAAACTAGGTCCTATCAACCCAACAGTTCCAGGTATATGTTGCCGACGGTATGTTGCCGACGGCATTGTACCCCGGTGAGGCATTAAATAGTCTAACAGCCTCCGGCAGGAAGGACCTCCTGTAGCGCTCTCTGGCACACTGTGGTGGGATCAGTCTGTGACTGAAGGTGCTCCTCTGCGTCATAACCATGGCATGCAGAGGGTGGGTGACGTTGTCCATGATGACCAGCAGTTTGGCCAGGATCCGTCTCTCCGCCACCTCCTCTAGAGTGTCAAGGCTAATCCCCAGAAGAGAGCTAGCCTTCCTGATCAGCTTATTTACCTGAGAAGCATCACCGGCTTTGATGTTGGCACCCCAGCACACCACTGCAAAAAGGACCAGCCCTTTCCAGCATGTTGTCCATATGGTGTCCCAGGAACTTGTATGACCCAACCATTTCCACATCCATCCCCTTTATAGGGACTGTAGTCGGTTGGGCCTTGGTTCTCCTGAAGTCCACAACCATCTCCTTTGTTTTGCTGATGTTGAGCTGAAGGTGGTTCTGCTCACACCACACCACAAAGTAATTGATTGTGCTCCTGTACACCTCCTCCTGTGTAGAGGGTGAACAGGAAGGGGGACAGGACCGTTCCCTGGGGGGCCCCTGTATTGCTCACTGCCCGTTCTGACACAGCTCTGTAGCTGCATAAATTGTCCACAGCACAGGGACCCTTTCCAGGCTCAGGCTAAGGTTGAAAGGGCGCTGGAGTATTCCACATAGTTGGTCAGCACAGACCCTATGCACCCTTGGGCTGATGCCATCAGGGCACGCCGCTTTCCACTGATGTAATCTCTCCAGCTCTCTTTTCACTTGGTTGGTGGTGAAAACCAACCCAGGTGGGGAGGTGGGGGGAAGGTGAGTGTTGAGGATCAGTCCAGAGGTGGGGGGAAGGGAGGTGATGCAGAACTGTCCAGAGGGAGTTGGGAGGGGTTTGCTGATTGTCTCAATGGAGGTGTCATATGCAAAGGGCGGTTGGGACAGCCGTGAGGGTGTGTGGCCTGGAGAGCTGGAGGGGAGGTGGACTGAGCTAATGTCGTACCTGTTAAAAAATTGGTTCAGCTAATTCGCTCTGTCCTGGGTCCCCTCTGTCTTCCCACAGTTTGACATTTTGAAGCCAGTGATATTTCTCATACCCTTCCACACCTCTCTCACCTGGCTCTGCCTCAGCTTGTCCTCCAACGTCTCCTTATACCCTCTGTTCAGCTTCCTCTGGACGCATTTCAATTTTTCCTTGTCCAACTCCTTGAAGGCCCTCTTCTTCTCATTCAGTAGGCCTTTCAAGGCCGCTGGTGACCCAGGGTTTATTATTTGGAAAACAGCGTACCTTCCTGGTGGGTACGGTGTTGTCTACACAAAAATGTATATAGTCTGTTATGCAGTCTGTAAATCCATCAATGTCCTCCCCATGAGCCTCACAGAGCACATCCCAAAATAAAGCAGGTATAAATATATAACACAGGGCTGTGACCCAAACAAAACAGCGAGGTAAACCCCTAAATACACGGCACCGAAACAACAAGTGCACAGGACGAGACCCATAATCACAAGTGCACAAAACACGCAGCACGAAAGACAAAACAGCAAAGCACAGGTACTCACAAGCCCATTGGACATGGGAACAATAATCGACAACACAATGGTGAACAAAGGGCACACTTATACAATTACTAATCAGGGGGGAATGGGAACCAGGTGTGCGTAATTAAACAGTTCAGTCACGCCTAGAGGCCAGTGACGTAGACCTCCGGAACTGGTGCACGGAATGAGCAAAAGTACCGGAGGGATCCGAGACACATGTCTTGTTAGTTATTATTTTCTAGGCAGAGGATTAGAAGTGCACTGATACAGCAGACCGGTAACCTTAAAAAACTCCAGCAGCCTCTCAAAGCAATAACAGAAAAAGGTCACCTTGCCTTAGCAGAGTTGAAAAGATGGAGAGCAGCCTAGATCTATTTTTCAAAATCCAAAATGACTCAGGCATATCCATCACACTACTTGGAATAGACGTGGGTAAGTAAGATCCACAGTGAAAGAAGGGTAGAGAAAGTAATGATTCTTTAGTCCTAGCTGTAAGTAAATCTCTACAACCCACGGGCAAGGGTTGTCATGACTAGCATTTGGAACGCTAAACAAATTCAGGAGAGTTCATCAAAGCAAACCCTCTCTCCCTTCTGCGCAGGGTACTCTAATTAAACTGAACTAGGGACGGTGTGAAATGGACACAATAAGAGCCCTTGAAACCGTTGCCACCGAGGTTTAGAGTTGAAGGTTCATCTTTGGCTGTTTTTATTATTGAGTTAATTATACTTCAGCATGTGCCACATATCTCAAGCGTTTGGTTCACTGTAAAAGCAACATATGAATGTTCCATGTGTGCTGTATTTAGAAACATGATTATTGAATCTGGGAACAATGTGATCTAATACAGCCTGTACAGTGTGTGTTGTTTTCGTACAGTGTGTGTTGTTTTCGTACAGTGTGTGTTGTTTTCGTACAGTGTGTGATGTTTCTGATACCCTATGAGTGAAACGCTGCCCTAATCTCTCAGTGGTCCTGTGAGGACAATCTAGTGTGGCTCAAGCTTTTAAACCTTGGTCTGGAGACAAATTAGGCGCTTTTAATTCCTGACCTAACATGCAAGGTTTGACTCCAGCTCATGATTTTGCAGCACCATCATCTGTGAATGACTCATCTAGGCATCCATTGCCAACTTCAGGTACAGTAGACAGCACAAGTGCTACGGATCTCTAGCCTGTGACTAGGGTTCTGGTCAGTTTCCCAAAATTCCCTGGTTTTCCAGAAATCCTGGTTCCAGAAGTTTCCTGTTTATTCCCTTTTGATTCCTGGAATCTTTCAACTGGGATTTCTGGAAAACCTGGGAATATTAGGAAAGTTACTGGTATTTTTGCAACACTACCTGTGACCATACAATGCTTGGAGTTGTTGACACACATGGGACACATCCATCAAACACTGACACGGATTCAACCATCAGATAGTTCCTGGTCACATAACACATAGCAGTATGTCTGTCCAAGGCCAACAGAGAAACATCTCTTGGAGCAAGACAAACCTTTTTTTTTATTCTCAAAATCCCCATTCATCATTAAGCAAGAGCCACCCATTAGTCAGTTTGAGAAGACAGACATACAGCTCCAAAGCTATGACAATGAAACAGTGATACAGCTCAGTCCAGAAATACAGGCTTGGTTCAAGCTTATCCACTTAGAAATTTAAGACACGTTTTCAGGGAATGAATGCGGAGGCTCTCATATCTCTTCACTGACAAAGATGTATTCTGTCCTACAACAAAGCAATCGTTATCTACAGCTATCTGTCTTCCAGTACAGAGACATTCATTTGTCTCTGGATAGAACAAGAGGCCATATTGGATGAATACTGTATTTATTGCATAAAAGCAGCACATCCCTCACTCACTCACACACACATGTACACACACACACACGCACACACACAAACACTTTCCCCCTCTGACAACTATACCCTGACTGCTGGCTCACATGCATGTCCACCTTCATATGTCACATTTCAAGTAGGAGTATTCTACAACATATTTGTGTTAACGGCTGATGCAGTAATGATTAATTAGAATACAGCAGAATATAGTTCTGAGAGTCTGTTTTGACACTTCTTTCATACACAACTTTCAATGGTTTCAATGGTTCAGTCTATAGACAGTGTGTACAATTAAAACAATGCAAGTACGCTTCAATTAAGTTCAGAGAAATAAGAATCTTTAAATATTAAAGTAACAAAAAAGTGAACTTCCACTCAGGTATTCATGTATTCGTTACTAAGAATGGTTATGTGGGGTAATGGAGAAGATGATGTCAGTGTGTAAGCCTCAGGTTGTGAGGGCAGGGGACAGATTAAACGAGGCCACCAAAGGAACATGAACGTGCTCCTGAAAGTGGATGAGGGATTGTATTGGATTTTGGGACATGCCCACTCTCTTCCACATTTATACTCTCTTTCAGTGATGAGACAATCCTTGTCTAAGTTTTGGGAACAAATAACAAAATATGGCTTTTAACGTTTTGTTTCCCTGAAGACCCTAAAAGACACACTGTCACTCGGCCGGGACTAATCTAAGAGGAGGCAAAAAGCAAGAGAAAACACCTCATCCATCTCTCTGTCTAAAAAGACGGGCCTCAAAGTTCTCGGTGTATCAACCCTGCTGTTGGTCTGATATCTACACCGTTAGTAAATTGACCAATTGAACATAATTATGTGAGGACTAGAACACACACCTGCTTACAAGGACATAAGCTGAGACATTCTGCTCTACCATATAAAATAGACTAAATTCATGTTGCCTGCAAAACAGTTAATAGGAGAAAAACCCATTAACTTAGGAAGTTTAGGAACAAGAAAATAACGTTTTAACCACAGCAGAGGGTTGGAGCAGGGGACTGGGTGTAGATAGATAGACAGACAGACAGACAGGCAGGCAGGCAGGCCGGCCGGCCGGCAGGCCGGCAGGCAGGCAGGCAGGCAGGCAGGCAGGCAGGCAGGCAGGCAGGCAGGCAGGCAGGCAGGCAGGCAGGCAGGCAGGCAGACAGACAGACAGACAGACAGACAGACAGACAGACAGACAGACAGACAGACAGACAGACAGACAGACAGACAGACAGACAGACAGACAGACAGACAGACAGACAGATAGATAGATAGATAGATAGATAGATAGATCCCAGAGGGGAAAACCAAGGGCAGGTGCAAAATGCCAGAACGAAATACACAAGGTAATACTTTCCAGGGACACTCTGAAGGCCATGGGAGAGGAGGTTTGGACAGACAAGGTCAAGGGTCAGCAGAAGAATCTCCTGAGCCACAAACTTCTCCAGTCACCTCTACTCCCGGCCATCCATCCCATGATTACATTCCCATTCTGTCTCCTGCTCCTGTCTCGCACCGACTTGGTTACACAATGTACTGCACTTGTGTCACATGAATAAAGTTGGTCTGTGACTTGAATATCTAGTTCTGATGGGAATGTCTCAGCTGATATCATAATCCGACCATACATGACACTTGTGAGGGCTTGGTTGTGGTAAGGCCTCTTACTCCCACCAGGGGGAGTGGAAGGCACACAATCAAGTCCTCACACCCTAACTGGGGAAATTAATGATCCCCAATCAGAGACAGCTGTTTAGAGTTGTCTCTGATTGGGGATAGTATTTAGGCCCCACACACATCCACCTGTGTGTGGATCATTGTTCCTGCTTGTCTGCTTTGTGGTTATATGCTTCGTGAGAACAACTCATATAATAAAAAGGATGTCACTCCACGAGCGCTCCGTATATCGTCCCTTATATACTATGCACCGTGACAGTACTGAAACAGTATGGGCACTTCATAGTTTTAGCTAAAGATCCGGCTCCAAAAGGTGTGCCACTTTTGACATGACAGAACATCTGTCTTTACTGGCTTCATGTCAAGGGAATCGAGTATGCACCGCTCTTGTTAAGTCAGTGCTAAGTGGCCATACATCACATTTTCACAATCACAGAGGGAGACAAGAAAACACCTCATGATTATGTTAAGCTATTTGCCTACTGCTGCAAGGTCCTTCTATAAGGCACTTAAAAGTGAAGCATAGTAACATTTTGGCATACATGGTGGTAGCCTTGATGTCACTTCAACTAGAAGTTGATGTGCAATATACTAAATGCAATGGAAAAAAAGATACTACTGACAGGATACTAATATGCAGTCCTGAGTGAATGACTACGCAAGTTCAGTCCAAGAACTACTTACAATATTGCATGTGATATATAAAAACTGAACATGAATATGTATATACAGTCCTCAATTAATGAGTGCTGAATGAATAAGTCCTGAGTGAATGAGTGATTACAGACCAGAGAGGTACTCACGGATGGATGGATGCCTAATTGTTAAACTAGGTCCTAACAACTCAACAGTTCCAGGTCTATGTTGAAGACGGCACGGCACCCCGGTGAGGTTCTAATAGCTGCCGGCAGGAAGGACCTCCTTTAGCACTCTCTGGCACAACGTGGTGGGATCAGTCTGTGATTGAAGGTGCTCCTCTGCATCATAACCATGACGTGCAGAGGGTGGGTGACATTGTCCATGATGGCCAGGAGTTTGTCCCGAATCCTTCTCTCCGCCATCTCCTCTAGAGTGTCAAGGTTAATCCCTAGAACAGAGCTAGCCTTCCTGATCAGCTTATTTACCCGAGGAGCATCACCAGCCTTTATGTTGGCACCCCAGCACATCACTGCAAAAAAGATGGCACTGGCCACCACAGACTGGTAGAAAGTATGCAGTAGTTTACTGCACACATTGAAGGACCTAAGCCTCCTCAGGGCCCCGGTGCTACAAGCCCATTCCAGCCTGCTGTCCATAAAGACTCCCAGGAACTTGTATGACCCAACCATTTCCACATCCATCCCCTGTATAGGGACTGCAGTCGGTTGGGCCCTGGTTCTCCTGAAAACCACAACCATCTCCTTTGTTTTGCTGATGTTGAGCTGAAGTTGGTTTTGCTCACACCACACCACAAAGTCATTGATTGTGCTCCTGTACTTTGCCTCCTGCCCACCCCTAATGCTCCCTACAATTGTGGAGTCATCCGAGAACTTCTGCTGGTGGCATGTTTCAGAGTTATATCTGAAGCCTGAGGTGTAGAGGGTGAACAGGAAGGGGGCAGGATTGTTCCCTAGGGGGCACCTGTATTGCTCACTGCCCGTTCTGATACACAGCTCTGTAGCCACACAAATTGTGGCCTAACGGTCAGGTAGTCCGTAACCCAGGAGACTAAAGGTGCTTCCACTGTCATCATCCTCATCTTCTCACCCAGTAGCAGGGGATAAATGGTGTTGAAGGCACTGGACTTGTCCAGGTGAGAGTAGGCCCTCTGCAGAAGTTAGATGATTGCATCATCCACCCCGATGTTGGGCTGGTATGTGAACTGCAGGCGGTCCAGTGATGTACACACCAGGGGTCTGAGGTGAGCGAGGACTAACCTTTCCAGGGTCTTCATGATGTGGGATGTTAGCGCTACAGGTCTGAAGTCAGTCAGGACAGTGGGGTGCACCTTCTTGGGCACTGGGACCAGGCAGGATGTTTTCCACAGCACAGGGACCCTTTCCAGGCTCAGGCTAAGGTTGAAGCGGTGCTGGAGTATTCCACATAGTTTGTCAGCACAGACCCTATTTCTCATACCCTACCACACCCCGCTCACCTGGCTCTGCCTCAGCATGTCCTCCATCTTCTCCTTATACACTCTCTTCCCCTCAGCAATCCGCAACTTCAGCTCCCTCTGGATGCATTTCAATTTGTCTCTGTCCCTCTCCTTGAAGGCCCTCTTCTTCTCATTCAGCAGAGCCTCACAGAGCACACCCCAGTCTGTTGTCTCAAAGCAGTCCTGTAGGGCCTCAGAAGAAGTGCTATCCCTGTCTACTTAAGGAGTTCTTCTACATAGAATTTCATTGGAAACATAGTGTCTATAATACTGTAATAAGCTCACATAGTTGCTATCACAAACTCCAAACTCCACACAGTTGTCACTGACTAGTACGATATTAATTTTCCACTGAGCAAATGATTTCAGTATTTACAGCATTCACATAAATGCATATTTATCATTTTTTTTGCTATGGCTGACCTTTTTTTGTTGTTGACATTTATCAATAGAACTCATGAATCCAACTGTTTATTTCAAACTGTTTTGTGTTCTACTTGTTGACAGATGGTTTTCCTGAAAACACTTAATTGTGAGGCTAAATATAAGGGCTGGACATGCAGAAAAATGAAATTCATATAAATGAAAAGCCGATATGGACTCATAGGCTCAACAGATTTGCATGGTATCCATTTGCAGGGGCCATAGGCTAGTTGTATCGATCTAATTAGTAGGCTTGAAGTGTTCATCCTATTCCATCACTATTATCCAGCACATTGTAGCATAATTTCATGACGCTAGCCCTAGCAGAGATGGGATCCCCACCCCCATCTCCTGTTAGGTTGGGTGGGGGGGGAGAAATTTAATGACCTTACAAACAATGTCATAAATTCCTGACAGAGACTCTCTTCTCCCCTGTGCATGTAGTATGGAGGAGAGAGGATCTCACAGTAGACAAAGTGACTCTCCCGCCAGATACTCCTACACCAACTATTGGAGAATCCACTGGAATTGTGATATACTGAATTATAAGTGAAATAATCTGTCTGTAAACAATTGTTGGAAGAATAACTTGTGTCATGCACAAAGTAGATGTCCTAACCAACTTGCAAAACTATAGTTTGTTAACATGAAATCTGTGGAGTGGTTGAAAAATGAGTTTTAATGACTTCAACCTGAGTGTAACTTCCGACTTCAACTGTAAATACACATAGTAATCAGGGGAAATAGGAACCAGGTGTGTGTAATGAGACAAGACAGTCCAGGGTTGGTGGTAATGATCCAGTTCAGTGACGTCTAGAAAGCCGGTGATGTTGACCTCCGGAGCTTGTGCACGGAATGAGCAGCAGAACCGGGAGGATCTGTGACACTTATTAATAACATGTTGCATCTCTACCTTGTTACCTTTCAGATGAGCCAAAGAGGAGGACAGATGAGAACAGCAGGCCAGTGGAGCACTTAGAACAGAAGCAGCTAGGGGCAACTGGTAGGGAAGAGGATGATTTAGGTCCAAAACAAGTTAAGCTACCCCAGTATCCCCTTGACCGTTTTGGATTGCAAAACTAAAGAGAGACACCAGGCAAGACACAGAGACAGCAACAAAAGAGTAGGATACGATGAAGACAGACATCAGGAGATTAGAACAGGCCTTACCAGAAGAGGATAGACAAAGGAGACTCCCCCACCACAGGTTTATGACGGTTGTGAATACCTAAACTCTCTTAAAACCACTCTACCAAAATGGAAGTTTGTTACCACAGAGAAAGACTTTGCAGTACGGTAACATCAAAAGGTCGGATAATGAAACAATATTTCTGTAATCCAAACAAATGGAAGGATCTGTGGGTACTTAAAGATCTATGATGTCAGATCAGTTGTTGTTTTGGGATATTATTACAGATTATATAACTAAATAACTGTATCTCTGAGGGGCTACACGTTCTAGTTATCAGATTTACATCTAAATGTTGTAAAACTTATTTGATTAAGTATGAAACGATTTGTGAGAAGATGAAATGTGACTTCAGTCTTCTAAATGATAGAATTGTTTTCATAGTATGCTTATGCTCATTCAGTAACCCCACCCATGGGAGCACAGACATTGGAACAAATCAATGGAATTCCCCCTTTTGCCCAAGTGCTTATAAAGGACTCCTAACAAAATTTACATTAGATCAAGTAGGCGGATGGTATGATGGACGTCACGAATGGTTGGACAATAGACCAGTACATCGCCGGGTAGTTACTGGTTTGTAAAATGGTTCTAGCCCTCTGAAACTCTTGAGTGAAGAAGATGGGATACTACACAGGAACATTCAGCCTGCAGCTGTTTAAGTACTGTTAACCTAGAAAACTAGACAGAGGACCACCGCGTGTGTACCTTTGAAGTATCCAATCTAACGAAGACGAGAGGAGAACACATTCTCACCACTGTGTGACACTTTGATGTATCCATTGTAATGAATACTTCCAGAGTGAAGAGCCGTTCTAAAAGACCCTCCACAGACTGATCTGGCGTTAACAGAGCGAGACGACAAAGACATAAGCGTAAATATGTGTTGCATTTCTAAATCCGAATGAGGATGCTAAATATCCATATTTACGATGAACATATTATTCAACTGTATGTACGAGTTGAAATCCTTTGTCTCTCCTCCCGCTCTTTCTTTCCCCCACCCCCTTCCTGTGTGTAACCAGCCGTCATACCGGGTTAGTCCACTAGGGACTTTTCATGGCATGAATAGTAATCAATGTGTAATCTATCCTGTTTGTTTGTATGTAATTCTGTGTGATTATTTAGTTAGTTAGTAAATAAATAATTAAGCCAATTTGTGTATCACTGATTCATCATGGAGAATAGGGTTCGTACAGATATGCAAGAATTTTACGACATTCAGATTAGACTGACAGAAGGTAACAATTAATGAATGACTGATTGATGTCTGAAATGTAAGAGATCTTTAGATCTTTAAGAGTTAATTTGTAAAACGCAAAACTCGTTAAATAAACTTTTCCGTGGTGAACTTCTCCCAGGTTACTAATGAGTTAATTGTTGCATGATTAATTAAATTACGCAATAATCAAATGTTAGGTAATCGATTTAATAAAATAGAATTTCATCACATTAATGATAGTCAAGCCAAAACACAAGCAAGAACCTGAGACAATAATATTTAACATCGTTTACATTCTGTTTACCCACTTCATATGTATATACTGAATTCTAGTCAAGGCTCATCCTACATAACTACTGCTGTACACACCTTTCCTATTCATTTACTGCCCATACTGTCTATACAGTACACATTTAAGAACTCCTGTTCTAACCATGACATAGACTGACCAGGTGAAAGCTATGATCCCTTATTAATGTCACTTGTTAAATCCACTTCAATCAGTGTAGATGAAGGGGAGGATACAAGTTAAAGAAGTATTTTCAAGCCTTGAGACAATTGAGGCATGGATTGTTCATGTGTGCCATTCAGACAGTGAATGGGAATGACGAAAGATTTAAGTGCCTTTGAACAGGGTATGGCAGTAGGTTTGTGTCAAGACGTGCAACGCTGCTGCGTTTTTCACGCTCAAAAGTTTCCTCTGTGTACCAAGAATGGTCCACCACCCAAAGGACATCCAGCCAACTTCACAAAGCTGTGGAAAGCACTGGAATTAACATTAACATTTTGTCAACTTGTAGAGTCCAGGCCCGACAATTTAAGGCTATTATGAGGGCGGGGGGGGGCAAAATTCTAAATTAGGAAAAAGTGTTCCTAATGTTTTGTATACTCATATATACAGTGCATTCAGAAAGGATTCAGACCCTTTCCCTTTTTCAACATTTTGTTAAGTTACAGCCTTTTCCCCTCATCACTCTACACACCACATTTAGTTGGTTTTCCTTCTCACAACTTTTTACCCAGTGCTAGAGATTAGACTTCCATAAATAACAACCAGAAAGTTCCAATTATTAGCATGTTATTAGGGGGCGAATACTTGGGAATATCAACGAGGTAAAAGACTATTAGTGTTTTATGAACGTTTTTTATTCTTTTTGTGTGCATCAATAGAGAAAGAGAAACTGCACAAACAATTTCTCTCTGCATGGTGGCCTTTTCTCCCGACAAAGAGGCCCCATTTCCATACTAATGATTAGATAAATCAGAATAAATAAATAGTGTAATAAAATAGATCGTTAAATGAATCATTGAAGCAAACTGAAAATGCAAATCTTGGAATGTGTGAAAACTCTATTTTAGAAAACAGTGCCTAGATGGTACACAGCTTCCAGTAGACCTTCTGAGCCAACCAAAAAAGAATAATAATGCTAGTTCCTCTCAATGCTCACCTTAATATGACCTTTCAACAGCAGATATAATTCATCTAATAGGGAGGCCAACACAACATAATCACTACTGCCAGGACACTAACAGGCTAGGAAGTAAATGAAGGGATCACAGCTTAACTTTCCTCTCCTCACACAAGACCAGTGTGACACTGAACTGTCAATTAAGCCAGAAGGAAGCATGGGGAAATTAACTAAATTCCAGGCAGAGAGTGTTACAATTAAGTCCCCTAGGGCATCATTAACATTTCATTTTCCAATAGAGCTTGGTATTGTGATGAAGACTTGACGTACTTTTCTTTAGCTTAGCCTACCTAGTAATTTAGAATCACCCAAGTTTGGTAGCCTACGCTGTTGGATGCAGTTCCTGGCCATGGCCATGGTTGTTCATGCAGTGGTTACAATGTATCACTGATCAAACAAGGTCAGCGGTGAAGCCGTGTGAGCAAACAAGTTTGGTACAGGGATCATTTTTACATACAAATGATTGGAAACAGCATTTGATTATTGAAATATCAGCCTGAATCTAACTTGTGTCTTTCATTCTGAGGGCTAATCTGGGACATTTTCGGGGACACCTGAAGCCAGGGAAAGTCAACCAGAATTGGGGACTGTCCCTGGATGAGTGGAATGTTATTAATATTTTTTATAATGTCATAATTAATCAACTTTTTTTTTTAAACCTGCCTGAAGGTCCGGTGTTTCTATGTCAAACGGTTTTGTTATATTTCAGTCTTCTGTGATGTGTATATAAAGTGTAATATTGGGATGCAACCTCAAAATGTAATACATTTCAACTTTGTATCTGGCATGGTACAAATGTATTTCTCAAAAACCCATAACCGTGTGTGAGGTGTATACTTTTGTTTCAAGGTAGATTTGTTTAAGACTACCAAGAAACATTCTGTGATCCTGATTTAGCCCACTGCAGTAAAAAGTTAAAAACTGACTTCAAATCTGACTCAGCTGTTCCTTTGTTCATACCGGCCCCCATTCCTTGGTTTCACGGGCAACCAAAACGTTGCATGCTTAGATGAGGGAGACCTGCTGGCATCCTGGTGAGATTGACACAAAGAGAATATCTTTTCGAAAATCGAACTCAAATCTCTCTGTCTAGCAATGATTATGGCTGTCCAGCAATGGTCAACAAATAACTTGAAAGAACCTGAAGAATTTTAAAATAATAATTTGCAAATATTGCACAATCAGTTAGAAATATTACCCATTCAAGGGTTCTTCTTTATTTGCATTATTTTTTACATTGTAGAATAATAGTGAAGACATCAAAACATATGACATAATACATATGGAATCATGTAGTAACCAAAAAAGTGTTAAACAAATCAAAATCTATTTTATATTTGACTTGATGACAGCTTTGCAAACTCTTGTCATTGGTGACCAAGAACCCGATGGTCACTCTGACAGAGCTCCAGAGTTCCTCTGTGGAAATGGGAGACATTTCCAGAAGGACAACCATCTCTGCAGCACTCCACCAATCAGGCCTTCAAGGTAGAGGGGCCAGACAGAAGCCACTCCTCAGTAAAAGGCACATGACAGCCCGCTTGGAGTTTGCCAAGAGGCACCTAAAGGACTCTCAGACCATGAGAAACAAGATTCTCTGGTCTGATGAAAACAAGATTGAACTCTTCGGCCTGAAGGCCAAGTTTCACATCTGAAAGAAACCTGGCACCATCCCTACGGTGAAGCATGGTGGTGGCAGCATCATGCTGTGGGGATGTTTTTCAGTGGCAGGGACTGGGAGACTAGTCAGGATCGAGGGAAATATGAACCGAGCAAGTACAGAGAGATCCTTGATGAAAACCTACTCCAGAGCATTTCAGGACCTCAGACTGGGGCGAAGATGTTTCAAGCTGACCAACATTGTCCCTGTTCCCAAGAATACCATTGTAACCTGCCTAAAAAATGTAAATATGAAGTGCTTTTAAAGGCTGGTCATGACAAACATCCACGCCATCATCCCAGACACCTTGGACCCAATTTGCATACTGCCTCGACAGATCCACAGATGATGCAATCTCAAATACACTTCACATTGCCATCTCTCACTTAGACAAGATGGGAAATAACTATGTGAGAATGCTGTTCATAGACTAAAGCTCAGCTTTCAACAGAATAATCACCTCCAAGCTCATCACCAAGCTGGGGACCCTAGGACTTACACCTCCCTCTGTAACTGGATCCTGGACTTATTGACGGGTCGGCCCCAGGTGGTGAGGGTGGGCAACAACACCTCTGAAATGCTGACCCTCAACACGGGGGCCCCTCAAGGGTGTGTGCTTATGCCACGTTCAAAACAACTGGGAACTGGGAACTTCAGTACGTTCAAGACAACTGGTACTTTGAAAATCTCTCTGACTGCACGGTCGTCCAACACCGAACTCCAACTAGGGAAGTCGGGCCTATTCCTAGAGCGTCGACTTTCCTACCAGAAGATCACTGATGTCATAATTTGACCTCGTATTTTTCAGAGTTGATTAACGCAAAGGTAGTAGGCCTGATCACTGACACCGATGAGACAGCCTACATGGAGGAGGACAGAGACTTGACAGTGTGGTGCCATGACAACAACCTCTCCCTCAACGTCAGTAAGACCAAGGAGCTGATCGTGGACGACAGGGAAAGAGGGGAGAGCACGCCCCCATCCACATCAACGGGGCTGTAGTGGAGCAGGTGGAGAGCTTCAAGTTCCTTGGTGTCCACATCACTAAGGACTTAATGTAGTCCCGACACACACCTGCACAGTCGTGAAGAGGGCACGACTGCTGAAAAGGTTTGGCATGGGCCCAATTATCCTCAAAAAATGGACTGGCTTCCTCACAGTTTGTTATGGCAAATGTACCACCTTCGACCGCAAAGCTCTACAGAGGGTTGTTTTTACCCAGACGCCTGACTCTATGCACGTTCACAAGACTATATAAAGTATACACAACTTATCCAACTTATCCAGAATGCTGCAGCCTGCCTGGTGTTCAACCTTCCCAACTTCTCCCGCACCACCCCGCTCCTCTGCACACTCCACTGGCTTCCAGTCGAAGTTCGCACCAACTACAAGACCTATGGAGCAGCTAGAGGAACTGTCCCTCCCTACCTTTAGGCTATACTCAAACCCTACACCCCAACCCGAGCACTCCGTTCTGCCACCTCTGGAGGACAGCTCTCGCTCAGCCCAATCAAATCTTTTCTCTATCCTGGCATCCCAATGGTATATCCAGCTTCCCCCTGAAGCTATGATGGCAGTCCCTGCCCATCTTCTGAAACCCTACCTCTTCAAAGAGTATCACGCCCTAAAGTCGATTGAGACACCCGTGTGTCAATTTAATTAACATATATTTTTGAATCCCCATAAAAATCTGCCTGTTTGTATGGGTTGCGTGGCAGAGCTACAGCGATGTTACTCAGACCAGGAGAGCATCCCGATAATTGGCCTTCTCATGAAAACATCTGTAGCGTCTGACCGTTTTGGCCTACAAACTAATATGACCACTCTATGGAAAGGAGTATCAAGGGACTCGTCTGAAGGTAACCCGGTACAGGTTTCAAAATTGAATGAAAGTAGTTTTGTGCTCCCCAAAAAAGGGGATATAGATGTGTAAAAATGAAACAGATAATAATCCTGAGATTTCTTAAATCTCATAGATATAAGACAGACACCTTAACAATATTATTTCTTATTTATTTTTGGATTGTCTGTTTTGCAATTTATGAATGTGTTATTCAATGCCTTGCTTTGGGCTATAGCGGTAAAGGCAAAATTAAATATATATATTTATACATACAGGGGTCCTAAAATTCTACATCAAATAACTAAATGATGCATGGTATGACCATCTTTAAAAAATGCCATATGTTAGCTTAGTAAACCCCCTTTTAGGGTTTAAATAATCCCACGCCCTTTGATTTACATTTTACCTATTGTCACCAATGTGAATCAGCAGTGAATGAGATTGAAGTACTCTAGATACTTTCCCCTGGCTCACCTCTTCAGGAGATCAAATCATCCCAATAAGTTTAATACTTGCTAAATGCTTGATACTGATGCACAGACTCTGGGCTCTGCCTCAGTGAAATTGCAATTGAGTTTTTATTATGGGACCCTAATAGAAAGTAATGAGAAGGGATTCATGCTCCACCGGCTATGCTTTGAGCAGCATGTGGACCATTCCTTAGACACAAGGCCCAAGCCCAGGAAACCTGATTGGGAGTGACACTTGGGTAGAGAGCAGGCCATGCTCTTTCGTGATGGTTGCCTCATACTGATTGGCGGAAACCTCTGTGGCAGCAATGTGTATGCTAAATACCGGAACTAGTGATGTGCAGCTCGTGAACGATATGTTAACTCTTTTTACCGACTTTTTGTTACATGTTCATTTTAGTTGTTTGTTTTAACTGCTGGCTGCAATGATTCCTACATCAGGATTAATACACACTCCTCCGGCTCATCGGCTCCAGAGACATGCTCCGACCACCAACTGTCTGTCACATGCGCAAGGAAATAGATCATGAACATAGCGAACAAGAAGACATGTATAGAACTGATAATTGATGGAATAGTGCTAGAATGAATGCAAATAATGAATTATTTAATATTATAAATGGACACAGCTTTGTAGAACCAAAACATTCACGTCATCTGCTCAACAAACACAAACAGTTCATGAACGACATTGTGGTTATATCCCTCATGACAGTCAAGCAATGCGTTCCGCCAAGAGTCCGGTTGCGGCCACAACACAACTAGACCTTGTTTCAATTGTATCAATAAATAATTGTGTTTGTATGCCCAACAATCAACACATATTGCTTATTGTTCAAAGCGCACGTTTACAAATCTCAGTCACAAATGACAGCTTCAATAAAAGAAAACTCTATGGTGAACGACATGACTTTGTAGAATCATGACTTTTGAGTTCAGTTCAACGTTCGACTGCCCGCTATGGTGAATGAGATGTGAACGAGAGGCTTGTAGAATCATTACTCTTTCGAGTTTTCAGTTCATCATTTGTCAGTAGGGGGTCCTGCATACTCTGGGCAGTACTGACTCAAATGTCGAGTCAGTAAAAAAATCTGAACTTCCCATCAGTAACTGGCACCGTATTCCTCAACCTCCTCCTCCTCCTCCTCCACACTTAATGATAGTGATTGATCAGGCTAACCAGCTCCTTCCAGAGCTGTGGCTCAATGCAAAATATGAAGGCTAAAGATGGTGAGTCCTTGGAACATTTAACAGAGGGAGAGGAGAACAATTGAGAATTTAGTGCTTTCTTACAGCTGTTTAAAGTCTGAGTTATGTATTAAATCCTAACCATCTAACACATTGTAACTATAGAAAATTAGGATCTGTATTTACCCAGTTAGTAAATAACATGCTGAGAACTATGTGTTTCTTAGAACTTGGTGAGAGCGTGGTTGTCCTATGGTTATTTTGCATACAACTTATATTCTAGGAATGGTGCAGGATACCCAGGTAGCACACAACGTTCAGAGAGCTACAGTATATGTTTCTTAGTTGGGAATTTCAGAACTTCAGCGTAACGTTTCCTACAGATTTCCTCATGGTTCTATTTAAAGTAATGTTCTCAAATTGTTTCAGAGAACGTTAATAAACAACGTTCTTCTGTTGGAATTTCAGGACTTCAGCATATCGTATTTGGATTGTCAGGATTTCTAACTGTAGATGCTCTACAAATGGTAATACCATTCAACAAACTATCTGTTGATTACCAACTGCTTGCTAAGGTTAAAGTTAGTGTTGTGTTTAGTGTTAGGCTTACACTAAGGGTTAGGGTTAGGGTTAGTAGATAGAAATGTTACTGATAGTTGGTAGAGCATTTACAGAAGGACTATCCAAATAAAGTGTTACCACGTTTTCTGCAGGTTTCCTCATGGTTCTATTTAAAGTCAGGTTCTAAGAACATTAAGAAAACTTTCCATAAAAAACACAAGAACACATTAGTAACGTTCAAAGAACATTCTAAGAATGTTATTTAAACATATATATATAAATTCCGTTCTCGTTAGGTGTCTTGTTAAGTGTGTTCAGGTGTGTTGACCCGGCCCACTAATTGGCCATACCTGATCTTAATGAGTGCTTGTTTCCTTTGAAATGGCATCTGAATAGACTAAAATGAACAGCTTTGTATTAGTTAATAAAGCATGGCGTGCTAGCTCCATCCTGGTGATGCAGTGGACTAATTCCATAGACAGAGAGCAGAAGATCATAAGTTCAAATCTCACTGACGCCATGCTACAATAAAAAAAGAAATGTGTTTGCATGATTAATGCCTAAACAAAGGAATTGCCATGTGTACCATCTGTGCCATAGTAAAATGTTCTCTGAACCTCCCTGCAACCTAAAAATCTATGTTCCCAGAACAGGTGAAATATTCACTTCGGTTCTCAGAAAGTTCAGTTTTACCAGTCAGGAAACGTAGGGCCTGGGAAACCAAAATATACATTCCCACAACTTCAAAGGAACCAAATATGCTATCTGGGTGATCAGCAATTACGTTAAACAGGTCTCTACCTATTTAAGGACAGGAAACTGGTTTAAGACCAGCACTTACTCAATAATAGACCGGTGGACGAGATCCAATGCAGTGACCCCCCCCCAGCTGAAGACGAAGGTATTAAGGGGGCAGCCCTATTCATCTTAATCATGGGATCGACTAGGTTATTCCATTGGCTGTGGTTATCCTGCAGGGTCAGTCTTGAGCATACATTAAGCCAGTGTAATTACCTTTGCCTTATTAAAGGTCCTCTGGCTCCAAAGCTTTTAATGAAGGATAAAGTGGTATATATAGAGCCGCTCAATCAGTGGAAGCACATAGTTGAGGTCAACGTGCACACTTTAAAATGTCCGCAGACAGACAGAGATACCGTGACTCACTGTATAGTTTGTTTTTTATTGTGTTTGTGTCATGAGAAACATGTAACTTGGTTCCAAAAGAGAGTCACTTTCAAGTTCCTTATGTTGTTGGCTTTCATCAAGATAAGTGTTTCTTGGTGTAACGTTGTGTTTCTTGGTGTAATCAACCATTCAAAGTTGGCCTTAGTGGGAGTGACCATAGAATTCTATGGGAGCGACCTTACTGGGTAAAGTGTTTGTCGTCAGGCTATGGCCTTAGTGGGAGTGACCATAGAATTCTATGGAAGTGACCTTATTGGGTAAAGTGTTTGTCGTCAGGCTATGGCCTTAGTGGGAGTGACCATAGAATTCTATGGAAGTGAACTTATTGGGTAAAGTGTTTGACGTCAGGCTATTGCCTTAGTGGGAGTGACCATAGAATTATATGAGAGTGACCTTACTGAGTAAAGTGTTTTTCATCAGGCTATGTCCTTGCATGCAAAAAACATTCCCCCCTGTCTTCACTAGTTAACACAGCCACAAAGTCACAACTATGGCTAAACCCCGCCCATTTCCCCAATTTCTCTTCTTAAAATGGTATTTTAAACCTAACCCGAACCTTAACCACACTGATAACATTATGCCTAACCCTAACCCCCCCAAAAAATAAAGAAATCATGGATTTTTACGATATAGAAAATGTTGACATCCCAACAACAGGTTCTACCTTCCAGGTAGATAATTAGCAAATGACATAGCTAGCTAGCTACTGGTCCCACAGAGAAGAAGAAAGACTTCCCTCTTAAAATCTGTGGTCGATGTGTGTCACGCTTGTTGGGAAAACTATCCTAATAAGAGTGACAAACATATCTCTTTATAGCCAAGACGTCGGACCGATAAGACATCCAAGACGTCGGGCCGATAAGACAGCCAAGACGTCGGGCCGATAAGACATCCAAGACGTCGGGCCGATAAGACAGCCAAGACGTTCGGCCGATAAGACAGCCAAGAGGTCGGGCCGATAAGACATCCAAGACGTCGGGCCGATAAGACAGCCAAGACATCGGGCCGATAAGACATCCAAGATGTCGGGCCGATAAGACAGAGATGCACAAGACATGTCGGGGAAGGTGTTGTTGGAGATGATTGGTTGGTAGATTAAGCCAATGAGTAATGATTCTCCCTGCACTCTGTATTGGCTAACGAAGGTCAAGTTTGATGCGTTGGTCCACCAGAACCTCCGCGCATTTGGGCGGAAGAGTCTGTGAACAAGATTGCTCCATGCTATTCAGAATCCTTAGGACACCAATGAAATTGAAATGTAAAATTATGTTAAAATAAGGGTTAAGGTTAGGATTAGGTAAGGGTTATGGTTATGGTTAAGGTTAGAGTAGAGGTTAAGGTTAGGGATGTGGTTTAGGGAAGGAAAGTCCTAAGAATCGCAGACAGCACTAACGGAACTAAATTAGGTGTAATGTGACTAACACGACTTCACTTTAGATCGTGCCATCCTTCAGCACAACACGTCATCCTTTATAAAGCCTCCCGTTTACATTATATTTGACATAGTGGGTTATGTCACATTTGACGTTGGTGATTATGTCACACAGTTATGCCACATTTAAGAACCGTTTATATAGCATGATGTACGGTTAAAGATGCTTTGTAACACATTTATGTAGTGCTTGTGAAGGTGTAACCGGTTCTGTGCCGGTAACTTTCTGCGTTGTGTTCTGGTAAGGTGTAGGTGGAAGGCAAGGCTCTGCACACAATTCTGCCGGTTGTCTCTCTTTTAATGACTGCATGGAAAGGATACAAATACAAGGCAAAAGTTAATGCTGCCGTCTGGACTCCATACAAGTATATTTGCCTCTCCTCATCACGCTCTGAGCAAACTCACATCGCCATTTTTGACATTACCGGACAGGTAACAAAATGAACGACAGCTAACTAGGTACGTCAAACATGAAATACAAAATTGTCACTTTTACAACATACCTGCATGGAATGGATACAAATACAAGGCAAAAGTTAATGCTGCCGTCTGGACTCCATACAAGTATATTTGCCTGATAAAAGACAAAAGACAGTGCAGAATGCCCGTGAGAAAATCGTCAAAAAAACCTGCGCTGTCTACACCTGAAGGAGACCCTCTCCCACCACCAAGCTAACGACAGCTGGGCTAGCCTTGCAAAGTTGCAATCAAAGTTGCACTCGAACATTATCCCCATTCACATGAATATATATTTCTATAAACGTAATGCAACACTAAATCAGTGACAATATAATTTTTGCTTATCTTTTCTTGTGCATTTGTGAACATGTGCATTCAAAAGGCCGGAGCATACATAACACACACCTCTCCTCATCACGCTCTGAGCAAACTGAGGAGTAAAAGCATGGCTCCCGTTGATGACATCACAGCATTAACACAATTTAGAAAAGAAATACAATAAAATAGTTCACTCTTGAAAGTAGTGTAATACATCTCAAAATAACCTGAAAATAATACATTAAAATAAATATGAGGGATTTTCGGTGAAATATATAAAGTATATTTTACACCTGTTACAAAGGCATTATGAAGGCTTTATAAGCTGAGCGTCATTTAAAGAGGGACCCAAAATGCAATAGTATGCACTAAATGGTCGAAGGATACTACATTGTAGAATATAGTATTCTCCAGCATACTACAAAATTATATAGTAACCACTACACGATCGAGGAATACTACAGTGTATAAATTGTAGGATTTTTTTGTACGTGGGAAATCTATTTGGCAATGACCAGGCATTTTTCAAAATAGAAATTACGCGTTTGGGAATCGAACCCACAATCTTAATACCTCTTCACCAATCAAATCTAGAAGTTAAACGTTTCCACTGCGCCACAGAGCCTGTGAGCCGAGAAGGCCAAATAGATGTCCACTAGAGAGAAGATTGAGGGGGAGAGAACCCTTCAATAGACAGCAGATGGTAGGCTCAGTGCCTCTCCTCATGGCTTCCCAGGATATCTCAGATTAGACCTATCACTGGCATGAGAGAGCATCTGACAAGATGAAAGCGAGCAACAGAACCACATTGTCAAGAGTGGCATGATCCAAATGGCGTTGTCTGGCCAGCCCCTGCCCTGCCAAGCCTTTCACAGACACAGGACAACACACGTGTACATGTACACACACACACACACACACAAGCACGACACGCACGCACACACACACACACACACTCACATGGCTGGTAATAAACCCTCTCAAGCAAACATAGTGCCACATCCTACTGCCATGATGGCAGTAGACTGCTATTACACAGCCAGTGAATCCATTTACCAGTCAATGATGTATAGGATAAATGCACTCTGAGGCCCAGGTGTAAATTACACCTATTGTCTTTGAGATAGTTTGAGCCAGTGCTAGCTGCAGCAGAGAGCATAGTAATAGAGTTCACAAAGTTGTTTTTACAGTACATTACAATCGCTTACACACTAAAAGTGGTACTTGAGGCACACTCAGTGAAACCATTAGCTCATCTTCCGTCTGCAAAACTGGAAGCACATTATCTGCTTTACACCCAGTTTGCAAGTGTAAAACACACTTTTTGCAAAACACTAAACACAGTTCTCTACATGAGACACATCGTTCAAAACTAACAGGTGTTTCGTTTTGGAAAACACTGCCGTTCAAAACACCACACTAATTTAGCGATTACCTACAACCAGTGCTCACGTGTGAAAACACTTATAGCTCATTTCTTCACTTAGACATCAGAGCTTGAGCGCTATAAATAGGCTTCAGGTTGCCCAATGTTGGAGAGAGTTAGAGGAAGAGGAGTGGGACAAGGAAGAGGACGAAGGAGAACAATCACAGATGAGATCCGGGCCACTTTGGGTGACCATGTGGTCAACCGTGATTTGAGTTTCAGGGAGGCTGGGCAGAGGGTCCAGCCTAATTTGAGCCGCTACACTGCAGCAAGTGTCATCCGGACATTTAGAAATGAGAACAGGTAAGTAAACATACCCTCTATACCATGCTACTGTACTTACAGCACTACAGTAACATTTAATTTCATACTGAAAGAAATCTTACACCATAACCATTCACATCATGTTTTTGCAGAATTGCTAGACGACCCTTCAATGGAGGAAGAAACCGGCTGTTCACAGCGGCACAGGAAGAACACATAGTGAATACGGTCATTTCAAACAACAGCATACGTTTACGACAACTGCAACACCACATCATCACTGACAACACAACATTCAGTAACATAAATAGGATGAGTTTATCCGCACTTGGCCGTCTCCTGAAACGGCATCAGATTCATATGAAGCAGCTCTACAGAGTACCATTTGAGCTCGTCTATTTAGCCATGGCCAGAGCCTGACAGATCTAGTATATCTAGTTCTGTGGTGTTTTGTGTTGGGTCCCCAATTAGAGGCAGCTGCTATGCGTTGTCTCTGATTGGGGATCCTACTTAAGTTGTCATGTGTGGTTAATTGTATTTATTGTCAGTCGATGTAGGAGAAGTGTAAGTGTCTGTACTTGTTGAACTTTATCTTGTGTTGGTTAGTTCTTCATGACACCCAGTCGTGACAGTTATGGAACTAGATGCTGCTGCAGAGCATCATGATTTCGTCTACGTTGATTAAGTTGGCTTTAACCTAGCCAAAACAAGACGCAGGGGAAGAAACCTTATAGGACACCGCGCCATCGTCAATGTCCCTGGACAGCATGGTGGCAACATCACAAAATGTGCAGCCATTAGTCAGAATGCTGTCCTTCATCATCATGCCTCTCTTGATCCTTACAATACTGCCAACATTATCACCTTCCTTGACGCCCTGCATAATATCCTCATTCCCAATGACCAGAGGAACGGGCCAGAGCAGTCCAGGTTTGTTGTCATCTGGGACAACGTAAGTTTCCACCGGGCTGCTCTGTTCCGCAATATGTTAATTGACCATCCGCAAGTTTTGATACTCAACCTGCCACCATATTCTCAATTTCTAAACTGAATAAAATAGTTATTTTTGGCGTGGCATTGGAAGGTATACGATCTCCAACCCCACCAACGCATACCCCTTCTCCAGGCGATGGAGGAGGCCTGTGGTGACATAGACGAGGGGGCATGCCAGGGCAGCATACGCCACTCCAGACGCTACTTCCCCTTCTGTTTAGCCAGAGAGAACATCGCTTGTGATGATGAGGTGCTGTGGCCAGACCCAAATAGGAGACAGGATGCAGCCTAATAGTTTTTTATCTTGTGATGTTGATGAGGTGCTGTGGCCAGACCAGAATAGGAGACAGGATGCAGCCTAATAGTTTTAGCTTTACAGTAACATGCCTATTTGTTTATCTTCCACTGTTTTGTTTTGTCTGTTACTGTTCATCCTGAAACCTGGATGAAAATATAATGTTTTGAGAAAGAAACACATTCAATTTTATATATTTGTGCACATACATGTACATGTGAGTGCTATGGCAAACTGCTGTGGACTCCACTGCACACTGAACATGCAAAAGACACAAGATAGCAGTGTTTGACATTTGTCACATCCGTGTGTAGTTGGCGTGTATAAGAGCTTATCATTTGATGGTTTGTGTGTAGAGTTTTGATGCAAAAACAATTTTGACAAGGGTTAAAATAGTTTTGAACGATGTGTTTGGTTTCGCAAGAGATGTGTGACGTTTTGCATGTTGTGTGCGTGTGTGTGTTTTGGGGTTTTGTGTGTAGAGTCTAGAGAAAAGGAGCCATAGTTTCAGAAATCATGTGTAAGCAATTGTCAAAAACTGTAAGTGTGTGTGGCATGCTTTCTTATCGATATACCCAGACTGTGACATACATTTTCGAAAGTCAAATCTGGATGAGCTCCCCACTTCACAAATCAGAAACAAACCAAATTGTGACACTGTATATTTTTCTAACAACAAATATGAAGCAATCAACCATTAGTAAGAATGGTTCAGAGTTGAAAGCTTAATGAACAGAGTTGTCTCTCCTCATATAGAAAGTACATCCACGTTTATGTGACAGTTAGCAGATGTGCAGAAACAGGCCCTGGGAACAGAGTTGTAATAAGTAATTTAGCTTGTAGATCAAGACAGCTGATATCGGCCACCATTCTCTGTTCCTCCCTGCACTTCCCACATAGCGAAATTCCTGCCGATCATAAACACGGGAGGACACGTACTGTGGATGCAACCAAAGTGAATCATAATCTGTAGATGTGTGACTAAGTCACACAAGACAGGTTTGTTTCTGTAAAAAATACTAGCATATAACAATGGACAATTATTTAAGTAAAAAAAAACAGCATAGTGTGTCTAATTAAACAGTATAATATGCAATGAATATCAATCACCAAGGAGCATTGACCAATCACAGTGCACCGTCAGCAACTAGGTATTAATGCCCCTGGTGCACTTCACAGAAATAAGGTCTGCTTAAATGTTCTGTTATCATCACCAAATTTGCTTTGTTTGGAGAAAAAAAAACTCAATGACGTCCGCACAAAAACCTCTAGCAACATTGAGCTAAATGGTTGCCCCCTTTTTCCCCTTTCGGTTAGCGAATAATAAATAAGCTGCGAAACCTCATTAATATCACTGAAGGTGCATTTCAGAGCTTAAGAGCCCCACGAGGCTGCTCCTATTTATTTAGGATATTAATACAGGAGACAGATCGGCCCTGTTTCTCGGACCGTTGCAAATGCTGCAATCTGTCCACAGCAGCAGTTATTTTTCGTTGTGTGTGTGTGTGTGTGTGATCATGACCTTGGCTCTGGCTAATTATATAAAGGACCACATTTCCCAACCTCCAATGATTCATAAACACTTTTAACATTCTTGAACTCTATTATGACCTAAATTAGTTTGTGATCCCCCCCCCCACCTTCCAACCCAACACCTCTGATCCCAAAGCTAGAGGGGGTAGGGGCTTCTGTGGTAGGATAGTTAATCTTGCTCAGCATACATGAGGGCCACCTCTATGCACAGTCTGCAACACAACCGCAGACTGCTGACATTTTAAGTAAAAGACCTTCTGCCCTCACTGCATCCCTCAGTTTCTGTAGGTAGCTAAGTAGGGTCAGGTTGGGAGCTAGATGGAAGACAGTCTGGAAAGTGGGCCTGGAGGGCCAGTTGGGGGCATTAAATTATCTGGCCTAAAGTCATTAGAAAGCCCTGATTGCAGTGGCAGGGATACTGTACTGTTCTCTATGCCGTGAATAGTCAACTTGACCAGCGATAATATAGCAAGAAGGAATGAGTTGACAGAGAATCCACGTATCAGGCGCGACTCTCACTCTCCCCCGGGCAAGGGTGCGCGTGGCAAAAATGACATCAGGTCTCTCC
This sequence comes from Thymallus thymallus, assembly GCA_023634145.1. Lineage (NCBI taxonomy): Eukaryota > Metazoa > Chordata > Actinopteri > Salmoniformes > Salmonidae > Thymallus > Thymallus thymallus. The sequence goes on from CM042413.1 coordinate 5,512,025, forward strand.
GAGATGCACATAGCAACCGTCTACCTGCTTCTCTACCGATAACATTTTAGACAAGTCGCACGGCAACATGGACGGTCAGAAAAGGAAAGGTGGAGCAGAGAGGGAGAGAATAAAAAAGAGAAAGGCCCTTGCCACAGACGCAGCTAAATGCTGCAAAATAAGCGACATGTTCGCCAGTAAGGGACCAGGTCAGTCAAAAACACTAGCTAAAACACACACACTGACACACACACGACACCCAGCATGGCTAGCTAAGTAGCCTAGCTAATAATAGTGATACAACGGCCGGTAGGCTAAACAGTTTGCACGTCTTACGTCTTCGTGGAGGAATTATATCATAGCAATGAGTGCAACATAGCGATCCTAATATGACATTGAAGGCAATATGTTTCAACTAGTAAAAAATAGTAAACCTAGACTATGGACTTGCCAGCACACTTGACTCAAAATCTAGGGAAAGTGCACATACACTGTACAGCGAAACAGGCTACAGTAACGTAACCATAATACATCCATGAACGTAACACAGTAGCATGTGTGACACAGCACAGGCAATGACAAAGATCATTAGCACCTTTAGTACCAGCATTACAAGTTACTACAATAATATACAGCTCTCAGCTCTAGGAAAAATTAAGAGACCACTTCAGATTAAGAGACCATTCTTAATGTTTTCCAGAGCTGAATTAATGTAGCCTACTGATACACTAATGATAGTGAGTCTGATAATAGAGTATTTTCTTTGTAAAGGTGGAGAAGGAAGCAGCAGCAGATCGAGTGCTTCAGGTGATCCTGCAGAACTGGAGATGGTGGTCAGTTCAGAGTCAGACTCAGAGCAGGAACCCCTTCAGGTACAACTCCAAAGATGGCATAAACAGAAAATGGCTGACATACAATGAAGTAACTTACTCCTTGTTCTGTTCAGTATGTCTTATATTCGCAAAACCTTCAGCCAGTGCATTTGTCAAAGGAGGCATGCAGGCCTGGAAACATGCCCATCAGAGAGTACAGGAACATGAGAGAAGCAAGACCCATAGAGAAAGTGCAGAAGCCTTTTTCCTCAGAGCCAGCAAAGCAGACATCCGTACCCTTCTGAGAGATAAGCAAATGTCAGTTCAACAAGACCAGGTCAGAAAGAGTAGGCATGGAACGTGTGATTGATGTTGTTAAAGTTATTGGTAAATGTGGGCTTAGCTACAGAGGACACAGACACGAAGCTGCATATAACTTGGAAAACACGGCCGTCAATCACGGCAAGTTTCTTGAGCTTATGTTGTTGCTAAGCAGATATGATGTCTGCCTACAAGAGCATGTTGGAGATTGCATTGAGAAGAGCAAGAAGCAGATGGGAAGTAAAGGAAGAGGGTCCTTGGTAACCATGACGTCTAAAACAACAGCAAATAAAGTAATTGAAGTCATCAGAATGTTGATTCAGCAGACAATTGCTGTTGAAGTGAGAAAGGCAGGGATGTTCTCAGTACAAATGGACACAACACAGGATTTAACACCCAAGACCAGTGTGCAGTAGTTCTGCGATATGTCACTGATGTTGTCCACGAGAGACTCATTGCGGTCATTGACTGTGAGTCATCGACTGGACAGTACTTTGTGGACCTTGTGAAACAGACCCTTGAGAAGATGGACATAGATATCAAACAGTGTCTTGGTAATGCAACAGACGGAGCAGCTAATATGCAGGGACTTCTCTGCATTGCTCACAGGAGAGTCTCCTAAGCAAGTACACATATGGTGTTACTCACATGTCCTCAACCTTGTGCTAACTGACACCACTGGGGTTATTGTGGCAAGTGAATCCCTTTTCTCACTACTGAATGACATTGCAGTGTTCGTTCGAGATTCCTACAAGTGCATGAAGCTATGGGAGGAAACCAGTGAGGACAGGAGACACAGACGGCTTGATGTAATTGGTGAAACACGCTGGTGGGCCAAAGACGAGGCCTTGAGGAAAGTATTTGGAAGTTTTGCAAAACCTTACCGTGCACTTTACACAGATGTGGTCATCACTATGGAATGAATTGAAAAGGATGTGACCATAAAACCTGCCATCCGAAGCAAGGCCCAAGGGTACAAGGATGCTCTCCTAAAGTGTGAATCCACCTAAAGTGTAGGCTAATTGTTCTGTGTGTCTAGCCTTGTACATTTGTATGTTTTTGAGGGTGCACCCATAGCCAGAGCATACCTTGAAAACTCAGTGTTCAGACAGGCTACTTGTTGGTCAGTCCCAAATGTTTTTATTTTGTAATGTCAACAAATAGGGTTAGCCTACAAAATTAGCGGTCTGGTGGTTTGCGTGAACAGGGTGGCCTGGGATGGAGTCAAATTCCCGGCCTGAATTATTGTTTCAGTCCGCCCGACTGTATGTTAGTGTGTTGTTGCCTTTCTTGTTCTGGTTGTTTGATGACGGTTGGGTAGTTTTGACTTTGTTATGTATGAGATAACCCAGTAAGCAAAATTACGTTGGAAAGACGTATTTCCAGACGTTGACATCACGTACATTTTAGGTGCTGAATGAAAGGTTAGAAGACGTCTTTTCAGGATGTTGAAAATACATATTTCATGGACGTTGAAAATACGCCTTATATGGATGTCCAAAATAGGTATTTTGCACTATTCTGGCAGGAAACTCACTTATCCACTCCTAAACACCAGTAACTCCAGAAAATGGGAATACCTTTTCTTCTTCTTACAAAAATTCAGTTAATTTTGAGTTTATATCAGAAATAAAAGACAAGGAGGGTGGATTTATATTTGTTAAATGTAAAATTGGATAACAAGGAAGTTACATGATTTAACTTATACGCGCCTCCGGGGAGTGACCTGGTCTTCTACGGGAAGGTGTTTGAATTAATTGCCTATGAAACCTCTGGCACTCTTACCTGTGAAGGGGATTTTAACATGATTTTAAACTCAAAATAGGAAAATTAGCCTAGTTGCTAAAAAGATCAATATTATATTGCAGGATTTAGGACTGCTTGATGTATAGAACATCCACATGTCAGATAGGGAATTTACTTTTTACTCAGCCCAGCACACTGAATACTCCAGGTTAGACTACTTTTTACTCAGCCCGACACACTGAATACTCCAGGTTAGACTACTATTTCATGTCCAGTGCAGATAGACACAGGCTTAAGGATTGTAGGATCGGGCAGAGCAATTTATCAGATCTTAATGGAGTTTACCTAACTCTACACCTTGATAGCAAAACAAGAAATACTCTATGGAGGCTATTCGAGGAATCAATAAAGACGGAATTGAACTTCTATCTGGAGAATAATGATAACGGGGAAGTATCTCCTGCTACATTGTGGAATGCAGCTAAGGTGGTTATTAGAGGGAAGATCATAGCCACATCATCCCTCAAGAAAAAGATTAAAGCACAGAAACTGCTGAAATTACAGGAAACATTATGAAGCTTAGAACGATCTAATAGTCATTACAAAGACCATTATATTACGAGAGATTAAAAAGATAAAACAGGAAATTGATTCATAGTGAAGAAGTAGAGAAAAGGCTCAGGATACCATTTTCAAAATAAAAGACCCCAAAACAAAGAAGATTACATGCAAATGTCATGAAATACAGAATTCATTTGAATCATACTACACACAAATCTGTACAATCAACCAGAGGAGGCAGATGCACAGACAATAAAGCATTTTTTGAACTCACTTGATCTCCCCTCAATTGGAACAGAGCAACATAAATAACTACTGAAGAAATTAATAATGCAACAAATCTCCAGGCACTGATGGCTTCCCTTCAGAACGGAACGAGCCAACAAGGTGAAAAACTTTTCGATGTGTCCTTGAGCAAGGCACTTAACCCTAATTTGCTCCAGGGGCCGACCCTGTAGGTAGGCTGTCATTGTAAATAAGAATTTGTTCTTAACTGACTTGTCTAGTTAAATAAAGGTTATATACAGTTGAAGTCGGAAGTTTACATACACTTAGGTTGAAGTCATTAAAACTCATTTTTCAACCACTCCACAGATTTCATGTTAACAAACTACAGTTTTGGCAAGTCGGTTAGGACATCTACTTTGTGCATGACACAAGTAATTCTTCCAACAATTGTTTACAGACAGATTATTTCACTTATAATTCACTATATCACAATTCCAGTGCGTCAGAAATGGACATACACTAAGTTGACTGTGCCTTTACACAGCTTGGAAAATTCCAGAGAATGATGTCATGGCTTTAGAAGCTTCTGATAGGCTAATTGACATAATTTGAGTCAATTGGAGGTGTACCTGTGGATGTATTTCAAGGTCTACCTTCAAACTCAGTCCCTCTTTGCTCGACATCATGGGAAAATCAAAAGACCTCCGAAGAAATTGTAGACCTCCACAAGTCTGGTTCATCCTTGGGAGCAATTTCCAAAGGCCTGAAGGTACCACATTCATCTGTACAAACAATAGTACGTAAGTATAAACCATGGGACCACGCAGCAGTCATACCGCTCAGGAAGGAGACGCGTTCTGTCTCCTAGAGTTGAACGTACTTTGGTGCGAAAAGTGCAAATCAATCCCAGAACAACAGCAAAGGACCTTGTGGAGATGCTAGAGGAAACAGGTACAAAACTATCTATATCCACAGTAAAACGAGTCCTATATCGACATAACCTGAAAGGCCGCTCAGCAAGGAAGAATCCACTGCTCTAAAACCACAATAAAAAAGCCAGACTACGATTTGCAACTGCACATGGGGAAATGTCCTATGGTCTGATGAAACAAACATACAGTGGGGAGAAAAAGTATTTGATACACTGCCGATTTTGCAGGTTTTCCTACTTACAAAGCATGTAGAGGTCTGTAATTTTTATCATAGGTACACTTCAACTGTGAGAGACGGAATCTAAAACAAAAATCAAGAAAATCACATTGTATGATTTTTAAGTAATTAATTTGCATTTTATTGCATGACATAAGTATTTGATACATCAGAAAAGCAGAACTTAATATTTGGTACAGAAACCTTTGTTTGCAATTACAGAGATCATACGCTTCCTGTAGTTCTTGACCAGGTTTGTACACACTCCAGCAGGGATTTTGGCCCACTCCTCCTTACAGACCTTCTCCAGATCCTTCAGGTTTCGGGGCTGTCGCTGGGTAATACAGACTTTCAGCTCCCTCCAAAGATTTTCTATTGGGTTCAGGTCTGGAGACTGGCTAGGCCACTCCAGGACCTTGAGATGCTTCTTACGGAGCCACTCCTTAGTTGCCCTGGCTGTGTGTTTCGGGTCGTTGTCATGCTGGAAGACCCAGACACGACCCATATTCAATGCTCTTACTGAGGGAAGGAGGTTGTTGGCCAAGATCTTGCGATACATGGCCCCATCCATCCTCCCCTCAATACGGTGGAGTGGTCCTGTCCCCTTTGCAGAAAAGCATCCCCAAAGAATGATGTTTCCACCTCCATGCTTCACGGTTGGGATGGTGTTCTTGGGGTTGTCCTCATCCTTCTTCTTCCTCCAAACACGGCGAGTGGAGTTTAGACCAAAAAAGCTCTATTTTTGTCTCATCAGACCACATGACCTTCTCCCATTCCTCCTCTGGATCATCCAGATGGTCATTGGCAAACTTCAGACAGGCCTGGACATGCGCTGGCTTGAGCAGGGGGACCTTGCGTGCGCTGCAGGATTATAATCCATGATGGCGTAGTGTGTTACTAATGGTTTTCTTTGAGACTGTGGTCCCAGCTCTCTTCAGGTCATTGACCAGGTCCTGCCGTGTAGTTCTGGGCTGATCCCTCACCTTCCTCATGATCATTGATGCCCCACAAGGTGAGATCTTGCATTGTGCCCCAGACCGAGGGAGATTGACCGTCATCTTTCATTCTTCCATTTTCTAATAATTGCGCCAACAGTTGTTGCCTTCTCACCAAGCTGCTTGCCTATTGTCCTGTAGCCCATCCCAGCCTTGTGCAGGTCTACAATTGTATCCCTGATGTCCTTACACAGCTCTCTGGTCTTGGCCATTGTGGAGAGGTTGGAGTCTGTTTGATTGAGTGTGTGGACAGGTGTCTTTTATACAGGTAACGAGTTCAAACAGGTGCAGTTAATACAGGTAATGAGTGGAGAACAGGAGGGCTTCTTAAAGAAAAACTAACAGGTCTGTGAGAGCCGGAATTCTTACTGGTTGGTAGGTGATCAAATACTTATGTCATGCAATAAAATGCAAATTAATTATTTAAATATCAGAAAATATGATTTTCTGTATTTTTATTTTAGATTCCGTCCCTCACAGTTGAAGTGTACCTATGATAACAATTACAGACCTCTACATGCTTTGTAAGTAGGAAAACCTGCAAAATCGGCAGTGTATCAAATACTTGTTCTCCCCACTGTATATAACTGTATTCATGTCCAACTGCTAAAATAAGATACATGGATATCAAGGTTTATCTGGAACAGTAAGAGACCAAGAATATACACAACATTACAATTACCCCAAAACCTTACCAAATCTAAAATATTATTTTGGTCAGCCCACCTCTGGTGTGTTGGTGCAATTCAGAATCCAAATCCAAATGGAAAGACATCGAGAGTACTTTGTCAGCGATACAGTACTTTGTCAGCGATAGAGTACCCATACAGTCAGTTTTGGGTAATTGTCCTGGTGCGAAGGCAGGACCCGAGGCGCAGAGCTGAAGTATAACGACATTCCTTTATTCGTTTTAACAAAACAAACAAGGAAAGGCCGCAACCACACCTCAATATGCAGAATGCACCAACAATAACCCACACACAGGTGGGAAGGCAAGAACCCAATTAGAGACATCGCAGGGCAGCTGCCTATAATTGGGGACCAACAAAACACAAACATAGAGTTTGCCAGAAACCTCTCCTCTGTCAAGCCCTGACCTTAGCCACCAGACAAAGGTAGAGATGCCTGGCGGCATCCCCACAGTCAGGACCTGACAGTAATAAGGACATGGTAATAGAAATATACAATAGACAAAATCAGTGGATTCATTTCTCTCTTAAGACATGGTTTAGGGTAAATGAATTTAGACGGAGAGGTCAAACTCCTGAGTTGGCCCGCATACGACCCCAACTTCATCCCTACAATTCAGTATAGCAGATTTAAACTGTGGACGCTGAAAGACATCACATCATTCAGTACTATTATAAGGAATGGGGACATAGAGAACTTCCAGGACCTAAGTAAAAAACATGGCTTGGATAAACAAGATTTTTACTGACACCTACAAGTTGGACGCTATTTTTTTAAGGGAGATGAAAGTGATTGACCCTCGAGCATCTAAAAAATTCACTAACGCATACAACTTGGGGAGTAACAAAAGACTATTTCAAAACTTTACTAGGGTAGTCAATCCTCAAGAAACACTCTACAAACTATATTAAAAATGGGAGGAGAAACTTGAAATAACTGATGAACCACGGTTGAACATATTTGAAAGGCAACTAAGCTCTACCAACTCAAGGTTTTGGAGAGAATTCTGTTGGAAGAATGTTGTACGTTTCTTCATAACACCTAAACTGAAATCAAAACACACTTGTTGGAGAGAATGTGGGCTATTGACGGTGGATCACTCTCATATCTTTTGGTCCTACCTCGCAATTGAAAGTTACTGGGGAGAAATAAGATCTAACATGGGAAGAATAATGGAATTTGACATTCATTTCTTTGCATTTGGGTGAAATACCTGATAACTTACACACGAGAGAAAAGTACCTGTTGAAGGTCCTACTGGCAGCCAGTAAAAAGGCTATCACTAGGAAAGGGCTACAAAAAGACCCTCCCACCGTGACACAATGGATAGATATTGTTAAAGAAATACACCATATGGAGCGTATGACCTTTGCTTTAAGAACTCATGAGGAGAGAGACCAGGAATACTTGGAATAATGGGTTTCGTACTTGAAAATGGACTAATTCAAAGATGAACTGTAACTAATCTGATGAATGTAAAATGTGTGCTGTACCTGCCAGACCTTTTTGTTGTTCTCCCTCAATCAAAATAAAGTAAAAAATGAAAAAGGTATTTTCCGGACGTTGAACATATGCTGAATAAAATGTAAAAATACATATTTCCTAGACAGCGAAAATACTTATTTTGCAGACATTTTAAATACATATTTTTCAGTCATTGATTCTATGGGCAGATTTCAGCTGCTATGCATCCACAATTAAGTAATCATTATATTACAATACACATTTTTTCACACCATTAAAATGGAAAGGAGAAGCTAAGTGAAGAATTGCAACAAAAATGTATTATTGCACCCATCTGTAACAGGCACTTGTGTTAGCTTTTTTCAAAAGCTTTGAATCTGGCATGTTTCAGCAGTGACACATTTAGAGTGAACTAACAGATCACTTCAACTAAAATAGCAATATCATTTTCTTGCTATGACTGTGACATGTTGTTGTTAATCTACAGTAGAGTAAATTACAGTATAGTTTAAATTAGTGGACTACAGTCAATTCTAATATAATTTAATTCAGTAGAATAGAGAACAGTACAGTTTAGTTCCGTGGAGTAGAGCACATCAGAATAAAGTAGGGTACAATACAGTACACTATACTTTACTGTACTCAAGTGTGCTCTACCGTATTGTACTGTACTCAGCTGTGTTCTACTGTCCTGTGCTGTCCAAACATGTGAAACATACTGTAGATGTCTATAATTGGTTCAGATTTGGTCTGGTTACAATTTGAACCAATTCTAGACGTTAATGTTTGGGCTAAATCAATGCTGGACTGGACCAAATCTGAACGTCTATGTTTGGGCCAAATAAAGTCCGGTTCGGAATATACATCCGTGGACGTTGAAATAAAGGCCAGTCTGAACCGCACCAAAAAAAATACCCCAAAAAGACAGAGGACCAAGAAAATTATTCCAGAAGACATCGCCTGACGTCAAACTCTTAGTGGAAATGTGGTCATATGTGTCCATTGAGTAAATGTTTGTGTTTTTGGGTGGTCGGTACTCGCACGATGTGCGGATGTGTATTTGATGTTGTACGGCATGTGGACTAGTGTTGCCTGAATACAAAGCTAACATGCAAACACACACAATCCTTGCTGGGAGTAATCTTCTGTATCCCGGTATGCACTTCAAACAACCAGGAGCAGTGGTTCTGCACTACCTCAACAGAGGACACAGTATAGATCGTCTTGGAATTCTGCCGCCACCTAGATCTGTGCACTTTAAATATAATGGCATATCACTTTACCCCCAACTAACAACCTACTTGGCAGCCCTGTCTACCCAGGAAGTCTCATGGGCCTTTTACATCAAGGCAGGACACAACAGTACTGGTGCCTTTATAGGCTTCAATCAATTAGAGACAGAGAGGGGGAAAGATGGGGAGACCGGGTATGGGCATCTCACTTCCCCAGGCGAGTGTTTGTTCCGGGTCCTCCTGGGTAAAGGAAACCGCTCCTGACTCAAGAGCAGGAGAGCGATATTGATCAGAGAGAGGAAGGAAGAGGGAGAAAGAGAAGAAGAAAATGGGATGGCACACCTTGACACAGGGGACTTTCCTTTCCTGGGATGGCACACCTTGACACAGGGGACTTTCCTTCTCTGGGATGGCACACCTTGACACAGGGGACTTTCCTTCTCTGGGATGGCACACCTTGACACAGGGGACTTTCCTTCTCTGGGATGGCACACCTTGACACAGGGGACTTTCCTTCTCTGGGATGGCACACCTTGACACAGGGGACTTTCTTTCTCTACTCTTTCTTCTTCTCCTCTATTACACACTCACATTCTCGCTCAAGCGCACAATGTTTAAACACGTAGAGGAGCACGCACACACATCCCTCTCTCTCCAGAGGCCCTCCACACAGCCGTGGCATTAATCAGATGGCGTGCTGTTGGCGGACAGAGGGGGAATCAATTTCCCTGCCGACCGCTCTCGCCCGCTCCCTCCCTCCCTCCCTCCCTAATTCCCCTACCAGAGGATGTCAGCCTCCGTGTTCTGCAGAGCCTCCCCCTGCAACACACATATCTCCTCAGAGAGGACGCAAAATACACAGGACAGAGAAAGGGAGGGAGAGGGTATAACCCAGGAAGAGTATAAGAGGTTACCTTGGTCACAACAGACTATATATACTGTAGGTATGAAAACAAAGCTTGATGATTAGTTGATTATTTGAATCGGATGTGTATTGCTAGGGCAAAAACCAGAACGTGCGCCACTTGGGGTCCCGAGGGCCGAGTTTGGGAAACCCTGATGTAGAACATGCTAGTCATATTTCTGCTGTGCAGCCTTGACTGATCCAATGGGATGATGTGGCGCACTCTATGCTGATAAGGCTTCTTTGGCGTGTTATATAGCCCTAGTAATATTACTAGAGACGTTGGTTATGTAATTATTAATCCAAGCATGTGCGTTATTCCAACAATTCGCACAAGATTCTTTTTTCCAAACTGCCCCCTGTAATTATTTATATTTTTTTAATCAATTGACTCTTATGATATAAACCTGAAGCGGAGGTTTTTGTTCTAGGCTTGAAGATATTTAAATATTTAGACGATAATAAGCTACACCTAACTCATGCTTGGCTGCCAAATGTATAGGTGTCCCCATAACATTTTAATGAAAATAATAATCATTATTTTAGCGATCCATGGTAGTAATAAAAATGCCCCCCTTCCTGCTGATTTGAGCTGCTGGACAGTATTTGGACTTCAGATGCATTTACGGATGAGAAAGTGAACTTGCCCTTTCCAAAATGTTTAGCTCAGTGGGAATCGGGGATATATTGCCTAGCTAGGATATCAACAGCCAGTTTTTCAATAAATCTGCCAGTCGATTCCGACCCTACAGTTACGGTTGTTTACACTGAGCTGCACTGGGGCCGGAACACCATCATTGTTAGATTAAGACGCCGTGGAGGCTACGTGAGATATGTGGCTGGGAAAACGTACCTCAATCCAGGGATTTCCATCCACATTCACTCTCCCCGTCGACTCTCCTCGATTAACTTTGACCTTTTTCAAAAAGAGGCGAGAAAGGACAGAGGAGTTGGAGGTGAATGCAGGAGGTGGGTAAAACTAATTGAAAAGCCTTTGTGTATTCGGAAGTAGCCTACGGCAAGTAGCCTACAAAAGTCTCCTCCATTGCAAAAAACTCTGAATCTTAGGAGTCGAGGAGTCAATTCCTAGCGGAATCAAAGCTTGGCACCCAGAAATGGGAGTCGACGGGGAAGGAGTCGAGGTGGACAGAAAATACATTATCCAAACAGGAGCTGTATAAATAAATACTGGCATCAGGGCTAGTAAAGGTTTATGCACATCAGGGATTGGGCAACTGGCAGCATGCGGTTTTGAAGGCCCCCAGATCAACATTTTGGTTGTGCATCAGCAATTTTCTCTTGTTAAGTCAGTCACTGAATGAGAAGACGAGGAAAAAGGAGACCTTCCAGCTACGTGGTCAAACTGATATTAGAGGAACTTGACGTGGATATATCACCAGAAGATCTGGAACGATGCCATAGGATTGGCGTGAAACAGAAGAACACTAAATACCCACACATGGTAATCTTCAACCTGTATAACTATCAGACCAAAATAAACATTCTGAGGGCACAGGGGGGAAAGGAGATCAAAATCCAAGGCCGGTCCATGTCATTCGTCCAGGACCTGTCTGCTAAGGTGAGACAATCTGTACTCTACTTTCCCCAAAATACTGGTTCTTCTCTATGAAGTAACGATAGAAGTAGCCGATGCCAATTCACCGAAAAGACAATTCAACTGTTCTATGTGTGCGTGTGTATGTGTGTGTTTGTGTATATGAATGGGAGGGTGAGGGAAGAATGAGGTATGCTGAATACAAATATGTGTAGGAGGGTGGGAGAGAATGGGTGAGTGGATGCATATTATATGTGGAGTGTAAGTGTGTCTGGGAGGTAGGGAGGGTGGTAAAATATAGGAGGTTGGGACAAGCATGAATTTGTATTTATACAGGACCTCCCACCCCCACTTACCGTCAACCAATCATGTCAATACGGAGCTTTACTTAGCCCTCCGCATTACAAAAGTTGAGAGGCAATTGTGTCACACCCTCCATACGACGTCTCTGTCCACATTTTCGGATCAAGCATACATTCACTTTAAGGGTGGACAAGGATGGGAGGTTGGGACAATCTTAGCTTGGGTGGGCAAGCATGGGAGGTTTGGACGAACTTGGCTTGGGTGGGCAAGCATGGGAGGTTTGGACGAGCTTGGCTTGGGTGGGCAAGCATGGGAGGTTGGGACGAGCTTGGCTTGGGTGGGCAAGCATGGGAGGTTTGGACGAGCTTGGCTTGGGTGACGTGTGGACTGATGATGTTCGAAAAATAGACACGGTAGACTTTTGGTTTCTCTGTTTTATCTTTTTAGACAATACAAAACATACACATTTAAACAACAACTACACCACACCTGCCCAGACCCACCTGCCCAGACCCACCTGCCCAGACCCCCATCTCCAACGCCCTCATCGCTCTCTGCCACATTGCACCATTTTGTTTCTCTCCGTCACCCAAACGCACTTTAAACATTTAGATAATAAAGCATTTAAAGGCTGGCATTTGTTGATTTTAGAATGCATTATTATAACCTAATGAAAAATAAAGTGAGTTTCTGAAACACGGTGTCCTTCTTTGCTGATGTGAAGAAGAAACTGAATTAAAGAGAGTCCAGCGAGGATTTGTCAGCATAAAGCTGAGTGACTCACTCATTAATGGCTTTGGATCAAAATAAATAAGTACCAGCATTCTTTCTGATAGTCTTTAATAAATACATGTTTTGACCAAGTTCATCTGCTCATGTTGTGTGTGTTCAATTATTTGTGAAATGGTGGTTACAATGAGTAACATTTCTAACTCAATATCACAGACCAGATTTGCCCTAATGAAAAATGCATCAAGCAATCGAATTCAATCATATTTTTTATACCACTTTAGATGCTGTGTTTTTATTTACAGTAGTGATGGACAGCTGGAGGCATTTTGAAAACATGTTTTCAAACACTGGTTTTTCACAAGTGTATTAGGTAGTGAACTCTTTAAACAATGTTTCCACGATGGTCTATTAGCAGGACAATAGACTCTTCATACCTTAATTAATTTACAAAATGGTAGTTTAATAGCCCAGCTACTGTAGGTGTGGAAATCCCTCCAACTTGCAATGTATTCAATGCTAAAGTTTTACATTTCTAACTCAAAACCTCAACCGCAAAATGTTGGATAATGCATGTACATCTCAGCTACATTTTAGTTGCACTTCCCCCCAGCTCCAAGACCATGGGTAAAACTTTGCTGAGATGATCAATGATCAATGTATTTGTTGCATTGTTGTATCGTCAGTTTCTCAAAATGGTCTTGATGGCCTTCACAAGTTCATCTTTACTCGTAGGCCGGGCAGAGTTACGGATTAATGTTTTCAGTTGATGCCAAACAAGTTCGATCGGGTTTAAAATCAGGAGACCTACATGTAGAGATGAAAAAGATATTTGTAGATATACTGTAAGCCTACTGTAGGCGACATGTGTCTCACTAGTATTGAGTAATGTGCTGTTACAAGTGTTGAAGGTTTTTTATTTAAACTACATAAAGGTCTACTTACTCTTTGTCAGGGTTTGTGGTAGGAACCCAAAAAGCAGACCGGACAATGTAAGTATATTTTGTGATATTTATTGAAGAAATAATAATAATAGAGAAATGATGATGAGGATGGGGTTGAATTGGAAGCTGGTTCGTGAGCTGGTGACTGAGTATCCAGGCAGGTGGGCAGGTAGGTGATCCGTGTGGCGTGATAGTTCAAATCCGTATCCCAGGTTAGTGGAGGAAGAGGTGAGCAGAGTGCAGAGTGATGAGCTTGTTCCGGGAATCCAGGTAAGAGTGATGGTGAGTATTTCCAGGCAGGTGTTCCTAAACAGAGTACAGACGGGGTTACTGAGCAGGTAATTAAACGGCGAAGCAAAAACAACAGAAAACAAAACTGACTGGTAACAGGTCAGGTCGTCTCTTAAATAGTGATGATAGCAGATCCGGAACAGGTGTGTAGTGATCAGGTGCGGATCAGGTGAGAATCAGGAGGAACATAACAGGCTCAGGAAGTAGGTGACCCCGCCCATTCTTCCGTAACCAGGCAACTGGACCCCGGTACATGGAAACGAACAATCAACAAAACAAGACAGACAACAAAAACAGACTCAGGGAACGTGACACTGTTGGCGTCTTGACCCAGTTTATGCCCTCATTTGCAATGCAAACCCGGGCGGCATTGTCTGCATTTGGAGAAAAAAATAAAAATAATTAGCCTAACAGCCAACATTAGGTACAATACTAGAAATATACATGTAAATAGGCCTAAACATATCATGATTCATGCCTGGGCCTGCAACACGCAAAGTTCTTTGTTTGTCAGACAAATCATTGGGTCGAAACTACAGAACAATACAAAACAAGAGAAGGCACATGATTCGTGTTCTGAAAGAACATATATATACATATACACTACCGTTCAAAAGTTTGGGGTCACTTAGAAATGTCCTTGTTTTTGAAAGAAAAAAAACATTTGTCCATTAAAATAAGATAAAATTGATCAGAAATACAGTGCAGAAATTGTTAATGTTGTAAATGACTATTGTAGCTGGAAATGGCAGATTCTTAATGGAATATCTACATAGGCTGTCATGGTTGCAATGAGACAGGGACCCGAGGCACAGAGCTGTGAGAGAAAGCCATTCCTTTTATTAGGCACATGAGCAACAAACAAAAGGCGAGGCCGCGAACCATGAACTGGTGTGCATGGGCACAAACACAAAAACTCACACACACTGTCACGATCGGGTGCAGAGACAAACCAAGACGCAGCGCAGGGATAGTAGTTCGAAATTTTTTATTCGCATTACTATGTATATCTCCAATACTATGTAATAGAAACTCAACAAAATGACGACACAACGTGCCATTGGAACACAGGAGTGATGGTTGCTGATAATGGGCCTCTGTACACCTATGTCAAGATTAGTGTTCAGAGAGGTCTCTGGACACTTCTATGTTTGTCAGGTTTAGTGTACAGGGACCTCTCTAGAGAACTCTATGTTGGTTGTGTTGTGTGGTCCCCGATTGGAGGCAGCTGTGCTGCGTTACCTCTAATTGGGGATCCCATTTAAGGTTGCTGCCTGCCCACGTGTGTGTCAGGCTCTGGCCATAGAGAAGCCTATTTGCTTCTCTATGTAGCTATGGTCAGAGTCTGACAGTGTCGTTCTTTTCTGTTTCTGTGTGGGGTTTGGGTACTATTTATTGAAGTTACAAGTCCTCAACTGGTAACTTCAATAAATAGTACCCGCAAAACACCAGTCTCAACCTCAACAGTGAAGGGGCGACTCCGGGATGCTTGTTTACCATGTACTGTAGGCTATGTTTACTTGTCAGACTGCGCAGTAGTTTAATAAACATATACATTTTAAACGTTTTTGTTTATCGAATTCAATCATATATTTGTACCACTGTATATGCTGTGTTTTTATTTAAAGTAGTTATGGACAGCTGGAGGCATTTTGAAAACATGTTTTCAAACACTTGATATTCCACTCCAGACTTCTTGTAATTCTATACTTTTTCATACTGCCGCGCTATGTATTATGTATCGTGTATCTGTCTTTTGTGTATTTTCGTTCTGGCATTTTGCACCTGCCCTGTGTTTTGTTGTAGCTGCTTGACAAAGAAATTTCCCCTCGGGGATCAATAAAGTATCTATTTATCTATCTATCTATCTATCTATCTATCATGTTGACATCAATTTAATGTATTTTATTCCAGTTTATAATTATTTATAATATGCACTTTTATAAGAATGAGTGACACATTATATATTTATTGATGTACTTATTTAGGCATTCTATTAGTATCTAATGCAAAATATATGTATTTTGTATTAAATAGTTTAATATAAATAAATGAGTAGACTGTAGTTTTGATATTCTGTAGACCACATTACTACAAAGGCGTGTTACAAGTTATGGCACGAGCATGGAAAATAAATAGTTTGAGTAACCCTGTGATAACCAGCGCAGTGAGGGGCAAGAAGCAGGGAGGCAGGAGTGGACTGGGCCAGGCAGGACTGGTTCTGAGCCAGGCAGTCAATCTGTGCCAGGCAGCTGTTTGGTC
Organism: Thymallus thymallus; assembly: GCA_023634145.1. Taxonomy (NCBI): domain Eukaryota; kingdom Metazoa; phylum Chordata; class Actinopteri; order Salmoniformes; family Salmonidae; genus Thymallus; species Thymallus thymallus. The sequence goes on from CM042413.1 coordinate 5,528,190, forward strand.
CTGGCAGCAGGAAATAATAAAGAAAACATGAAGATAAGTACAATGTAGTGTATGGTGCGGTGGCCCAATATTAGAAACAACTCTACTGTTATTTTCTGAACATCCGCACGTTTGGCCTCATCTGTTGCTAACATTGAAATCTGTGTTGAACTGTCCCCAAACCTGGATAGACTTCTAGGCAGTTTGTCAGCCAATTAGTCTGATAAGCTTGCACTGCGTCTTGCAATAGCATTAACAGTCATAACACTGGAATTTGATAAGGTTTACAGAAAAAGTACACAAACACCAACAAATGTATGTTTACTGTTTTTCTGTTGTCTTGACGCTTTCAGTTGTTTTGCATTAAGACATTACTTGGAATGGTGAAACATAAATGGCGAAGTGGCCTTAATATAATAACTGTAATACTTAGGCTATTGTATGCATGCCATGCTAGATGTGACAGTAGTTTGCATTTACCATTAGGCACCTATCATACTGGTGCATACTGTTTTATGTGGAAGGACAAACACACACTATAGTATATGAATAAATGTACAGACATCTTGATATTCTGGGAGGGATCAGATGATATGAAAACCAGAAAGGAAAACACTGCACACTGCTGATCAGATGAGAAACACATCATAGCAAGCTAGATGAATTATTGTAGCCTACCTTACACAGTTGTTGTCTTCATTTTTTTTCCAGTAGTAGGCTACAGCTTGTCTGTCATTGATGAAGTAAGCAACGTTGCCAGCTTTTTCTTGACTTCGTGCTGTGCAACGCAGCAGGCCAATGGTCTCTCTTTTACAATGATGCCACTTCAGCTCAGTTGTTTTAATGTAAAAACCTGCAGGGCTGGGCATTACAGAAGAGTGGCCAGAAAAAATCTATTGCTTAAAGAAAAAAATAAGCAAACATGTTTGGTGTTCGCCAAAAGGCATGTGAGAGATTCCCTAAACATATAGAAGAAGGTACTCTGGTCAGATGAGACTCAAATTGAGCTTTTTGGCCATCAAGGAAAACGCTATGTCTGGCGCAAACCCAACACCTCAGCAACATACTGTGGGGATGTTTTTTATCAGCAGGGACTGGGAAACTGGTCAGGGTTGAAGGAATGATGGATGGCGCTAAATACAGGGAAATTCTTGAGGGAAACCTGTTTCAGTCTTCCAGAGATTTGAGACTGGGACGGAGGTTCACCTTCCAGCAGGACAATGACCCTAAGCATTCTAGGTGTAATTTAGATACATTTGAATATATAAATACATTTTTAAAACAAAACAACATTTTATGATTTTAGAGCAAGATTACTGAAACCAAGTACATTATTTACCTTCAGACGTGAATGTACCAAACCAGTTGCCGTGATACGTTTTTTGTTGTTGTGCACTATACTCAAACAATAGCATTAGATTAACAATCATTTAAGCTTTCTGACCATATAAGACATGTCTATGTCCCGGAAAGTTGGCTTTTGTTTACGATGCCATTCTAGTCACATATCGCATGTTGAGCAGCAACCGTCCCGGTATAGGGATATCGATCCCATAGAGGTTAATAAACTCAAATTCCACAATGCTTAACATGTGTTACAGTATTTTATCTTTTTTTTCTTCTGTTACTTTATACAAACATAAATGTGTTCTTTTCAAACTGTATTCAAACAAAATATTACTTCATATTAGTTCAACTAGTTCAACTTTTAAACATCTGCTATCAGTCTGTGAGGAGCTCTTCTGTTTTGTCTTTGAGAATATATTCTTGCTACTTGTGGGATATCTTCAAGACAAGCAGGATGTGGGTGATGAACTTGAGGGTCAACTTGAGATTCCTCCTCATCATCCTCTTCTTTTTCCTCTTTGTCTGCAGGTGTCAGAGGGACTTCTGGGCGGTGTTACAGATGCTTGAAGTGTGATTGGTTCCTTGTTACAATGTGCTGGCGTTGCTGGACAGTGATCATGGTGCCTTTCACTGTATGGCTCGGAGTTTCCCTGTCTTCTTTTGACGGATAAGGACGACGTCTCCTACAGAGAGTTCTGATTGTGATGCGTTTCTTATTTTGTCTGCATAGGTTTTCATCTTTTGCTTTTTGGATCAGTCTGTGCAGCGAGCTCATCATAATTCGAAGGTAAGACAAAAGGTAGGTAGCTTGATCGACAGAGGTTGTCCATAGAGCAGGTCATCTGGGGGCTGGTGAGAAGTAGCTCTGTAGTTACTTAGGAACATGTGCAGCTCCTGCTTCCACAGCTTGCCTTCTAGCCTCGCAGTTTTCCGATGGCGGAAGCCTAGGTAGTGTGCGAAGTGGGATAACTCTTGACTTGGAAAGGGAGGACCATTGTCGCTTTTGACTTCCTTTGGTATTCCCACAGTAGAGAACGCTTTGTCCATTATGGGGATTACTTTGCTTGCAGGGGTTGACGTTGTTATCTCCACAAATTGAAATTTTGAGTATTCATCCAGAATGAAAAAGAGACAGTCACCTGAAGGGAAAGGTCCGCAAAAGTCCAGGTAGACATTCTGCCACTGGTCTTGTGGTAGCTGAGACATCTGCAGTGGCTGATGGTCAGTTTGTGGGGTAGATGACTGACATGGAATGCAGCGGGAGACTAACTCTTCAGCTTTGTTTTAAGAATGCCTTGATGGCCGTAGTGTTCAAGAGCAAAGGCTTTGGGTGTCTTTCCCTTCAGAATGCGGTAAGTTCCTTTCTGATATTGTAGAAATCTTTAGGAGCAGTCAGGTCCTCTTAAGATGTGAAGTTCTAGTAGATCTTGTTCCAGTTGCCGGAGTAAATGACTGATCAGATGCTGCAATAGCTTGCCATTCACTGTCTCTGTTTAATTTCTTGAAGAGCCACTGCATTCTTCGCGATGAAGTGCACATGCATTTCAGTGTCCAAATCATCTGTGATGGTCGATGAATGAAGCCTTTGCGGATGTCGAGACATGTAGTCGCTGGGTTGGATTTGCCAGCCTTGTGAATCACCTTGAACTTGTAGGTTTGGAGCCTGAGAGCCAATCTCTCAATCCTGGCTGGCGGCTTCGCCTTGGGGTTGTTAAAGATGAGTTCCAAGGGCTTGTGATCTGTGCTCATGTTGAACTGAGCACCATAGAGATACAGATGAAAATGTTCACAGCTCCAGACTATTGCCAGTGCTTCTCGTTCAGTCTGGGAGTATCTCTTTTTGACCGTGGTAAGTGCTCTGCTTGCATATGCAACAGCATGTGCCGTGTTCATCTTCTTGTCTTTCTGTGCTAGGATTGCAACAAGAATGACAGGGCTTGTGTCTGTTTCTCTGTCTGGGAAGACTGGGTTGTTGATCAGTCATTTCTTGAGCGTGTTTAGTCCTTAGTTGTGAGTTTGTTTCCATGCCCACTGTGTCTTTTTTGGGGAGTTCAAACAGCAGTTGTGTGATTGAGGAGGAGTCCGGAATGAAGCATGCACTATAGTTCGCCATTCCCAGGAGGCTGCGGATTTCACTCGGGTTTTGAGGGAGCAGCATGTTGGTTATCGCCTCAATGTTCTTGGGGTCTGCCGAGATTCCATTTTAAGAGAAGATGTAGCCATAGAAATCCGAAGATGTTTTGTGAAACTCACTCCTGTCTTTTATGATTATCAGGTTGTTCTAATGAAGCCTTTGGAAGATGGCTTGCAGTGAGTGGTTGTGAGCTTCGGCTGTGGTCCCAAACACAATAATGTCATCACTCCTGAGATTCCATGGAGCAAAAGGGTGTGTTGGAAAACTTCAGCTACTTAGTCTCATGTACCTTCTTCTTAGTCCCACTTGTGTTGAGAAAGTTGAGATGTACACTACATGTCCAAAAGTATGTGGACACCTACTCGTCGAACATCTCATTCCAAATGATATAACAGCCTCCACTCTTCTGGGAAGGCTTTTCACTAGATGGTTGAACATTGCTGTGGGGACTTGCTTCCATTCAGCCAAGAGCATTAGTGAGGTTGGGCACTTATGTTGGGCAATTAGGCCTGGCTTGCAGTTGGCGTTCCGATTCATCCCAAAGCTGTTAGATGGGGTTGAGGTCAGGGCTCGAGTCAATCTGTGGGGGTACAGGTTAGTTGAGGTAATTTGTACATGTAGGTAGGAGTAAGTGACTATGCATAGATAATAAACAGCGAGTAGCAGCAGTGTAAAAATACACACAATCACAAGATGAAGAAAAAGTGGAACTGGAAAATGAACAGGGATTTGTCTGTCCTAAATGCACCACCATCAAGTGTCTAAGGGAAGAGATCCTCCCGCCGTTAGCTCGACTGCAAGAAAAGGAAAACCTGCTTTCTAAGTACACCGACCTTGTTGAAACCCAGACAAACAGTTTTAAATGCCTCCCATAGAAAAGCTGTTGATCAGTCGGGTGGTGTTGATCTGTCCCAATCCAACGGACAGATGTTAAGCTCAACTCCGCGGCCCATGGGAGACTGGACACTCGTAAGGCATAGAAGATCGGGGAGGCAGTCTAGCCACACATCTATCCGAGAAGATCCGACTCAGCTATCAAACAGCTTTGCCTCGCTTGAGTAGGACCTACCAGCCCTGGGAGTCAGCACGGATCCTGGGTGTTTCCAACAGCCGGTGGCCGCTCAGTGGCACCCTCCCCCACGTCCACCACAGTTCAACAGGTCGTTTTCCCATCGGATTCCATCACTACCACCATCCTTGTGGGCAGCTCGATGGTGAGAGATTTTGGCCTGACTACGGTCTGTGGACCGAACAAGGTCCACTGTACCCCAGGACATCAACTCTCTCTTGCCCACGGTTCTGGCCAACTTCTCCACTATTGACAACCTCGTTTTAACGACCTTCGTTTTAGGCAATCTGAGGAACTGATCGAGGGGTTCAGCTGCCAAAGGGGTTCAAAACGTTTCAGCTGACACTTTGCACTAAACAAGTACCTGAAGAAACATTGCAACAACAGGAATGTCTCTTTATGTGACTAGCCCCTTTTAAAAGAGACAGGATTCACCCTAACCGCAGAGGTTCCAGGATTATTTACAGCAACATCGCAAACTGTTTTAAAGACTGACAGACAGGGTCTGGTAGTACTGCAGTCCTCCCTATCAGAATAAGCAACAGATGACTTGGGAAGTATATCAATTCCTGTAGAAATGGCACTATGGTTATTGTGAGTAACCTAATGTATGTTCCTTTAACTCCACCTTCTAGTGAGTTTATACAAACTGTCATCTCCTACCATTCTGATAGATTGGAGTCATAGCAGTGGTTGTAACGTTAATAATTTGGTTGTTATTCCATTGGTTACCTCTTGGCAATCTGGCCGCACATTTTAATTCATGGGTAATAAAGATAAAACACTGGGTAAAAAAACGTGGGTGTTAGTTTGGATTCTGAACTCAATTTCAAATCACACATTAGGTATGTGACCAAAATAGCTTATTATCAATTGCGGAATATTGCCAAGGTGCGTCCGTTTCTCTCTCAGGCTGATACAGAGAGACTTGTGCATGCTTTTATTAAACTGTAATGCTCTCCTGTCTGGTCTACCCAAGAAAGCCATTGGTCAACTGCAAAACATACAGAATGCTGCAGCATGGGTTCTGACCAAGACCAGGTGGGGAGCGCACATTACACCGGTTTTAAAGTAGTAGATAAATATTTACATTTTATTTTCGTTGTTTTTATTTGTTTTGTGTTTTTATTCCATGTCTGAAATGTGCTTTATAAATAAAGCTTGATTTGATTTGATTTGGAGAACATTATTGTGCTGTTGAGATCATGTATGAAGTCGTCAACTGTTGGCGAGCTTTGTCTTTCTCTGAGAACAGTATTGTTCGGTAGACGCATGTCCACGCAGATGTACACTTTCTCTGGATTCTTGTGCTTTGGCATATCTACAATGGGGGACACCCATGGTGTTGGACCATCCACTTTCTCAATGATCTCTTCCTTCTTCTGTCTCGGGGCTCCCAAGTGGCGCAGCGGTCTAAGGCACTGCATCTTAGTGCTAGAGGCGTCATTACAGACCCTGGTTCAAATGCAGGCTGTATCACAATTGGCCCAGCGTCGTCCGGGTTTGGCTGGGCTAGGTCTTCATTGTAAATAAGAATTTGTTCTTAACTGACTTGCCTAGTTAAATAAAGATTAAATTAAAATTGAACATATTGCAATTCCTGTTTCACTTTATGCATATGTGAAAGGGAATGTGGAGGTTCAACTGCACTACTGGTTGAACGTTTGATGTGGAGCGTGACTTGGAAGTTCTTCAGTGTTCGAAATCCTTTTCTAAGGATAGCAAAGCATCTGCTGGTCAGCTGTTGATGAGACAGGCTGTAATGTTTTGGCTGATACTATCTCAGATGCAGTTTTGTGACTGAGTAAGGATCCATGATTGCCTTGTACTACATACAAAGTACCATTGGCTTGAGACTTCTGTGTTTTCTTTACCTAGAAGGTGTAGCGGTGTCTGCATACCATATGGTAGGATCTAGAAGTGTGATCGATGTCTTGATCTTGTTTTAGGCGTTTCTATCCAGGAGATTGACTGTGGCTCCAGTGTCAATTAAGACCGCAATGGGTTTGCCAGAGATCCAGATTTCTGTCATTGGTTGTTTCACCTCTTTTGTGGTTTGTGTGATGTAGACGTATTCATCGTCAGTGCTGGAGTTAGCAGTCCTGTAAGGCCTCGTTTGCCTCCGGAGACCATCTCCTAATGGTCCTAGTGGTCGCTGGCTGCTGTTGGACCATAGGCCTGTAGAGTGGGGTGAGCTGGACAAGGTTGTGATCCCATCTACCGAGGGGAGGGAGTGCAGTGGAGTTGTATGCATCCTTCACATTAGCATATAACAAGTCCAGAGTTGTATTAATCCTAGTTGGGCACTTCACAAACTGTTTGAATGTGGGCAGCGTTGAAGAGAGAGATGCGTGGTTAAAACGCATCATCATCATCGCGTCATCCACCCTGAAATGGCAAAGACGGCACTGGGATGCGCTGTCTGTAACCTCGCGATAACAGAGTGGATGACGTCACACGCTGTGTTTGCGTCAGCGGAGGGCGGGATGTAAACAATAACAGCAATGGCCGCCGTGAATTCCCTCGGCAAATAGTAGGGTCTCAGGCTAACGGCTAACAGCTCAATGTCCGGGCTACAAAACTGTTCCTTAACAGTAATATGTCTCGGATTACACCATCTGTTGTTAACTAATAAAGCCAGCCCCCCTCCCTTGCTCTTCCCACAAGAAACGCTATCCCTGTCCTTTCTGATGGTCTGGAAACCACCGATAGTGACGTTCTCTATGGGGATGTTTCCAATCAGCCATGTCTCTGTAAAGCACAGTAGACTAGCTTCCTTGTAGTCTCTTTGTCCACGGACCAGCCCATCAAGCTCATCCACCTTGTTATGTAGCGATCTGACGTTGCCCATAATGATAGACGGTATAGGCAGCTTGTACTTACTCAGCTTTGCCTTACACTTCCCTGCATCCACGCCGTCCCTTTTTCAACCTGTCCGGAATATCAAACTTTTCCCTGGGGTGCAATAGCGCTGAGTGTGCTAAATCCAGGAGCTGAGCACGGTTGTAAATAATTGAGGACTCGTGTGTACGTTCGGCACTGAGAAAAATAAAAAGTGTTAAAAAGGACCACTATTCTCGTTCAACTGTTGCAAAAAAAACGAATGGAAAAACAATCTAAAACAACAATTAACACACAAACAACGGGAGCTGCTTAACAGGCGACCACACAGGGCGGCGCCAATCTATGACATGATAACCCTCTCGCAGGGTATGCTGACTGTCCACCTTGATGAGGAAATGTGCCGCCACAATTCCTACATTATGTCTTTTTGTTTTCTCTCCTGTTAATTTGGTTGTTGTTGACGTTTGTCGTTCCATTTACTGTTCTTTGTTTTTGGTAGTGCTGCTACCTGTTCACTCTAATTTTTGTTTTCCATGCCTGAGGCTTGCATCTCTGATGTCTCAAAAGCTCGGGCAAGGTTAAGGAGGCCTTTCAAAGATTAAGTAAAAGTGGATTAAGTAAATGTTTGAGACACAATGTCGTTAGGACTGTTCACCGGCGTCTGCCACTCCTGACTACAGAACAGACCTTAGGGTAAAGTTGCATTAGAGAGGAGAGCGATTGAATGAGCCAGTTGAAAGCTGTGGATGATTAGGTGGCCATGGTAGTATGAGCGGTCCAGTTGATTGTCTTATCAAAATGGAAGCTAATTAGCACATTTGGCAAACAGCAGCACCAACTTCTTGACACTCAAACATCAATCCTATGACACTTAGGAGTCTGGAGATTAATTAGCGAGAAGGAAATAACAACAGTACGCTTCACTTACACTCCCTGACAGCAAGGAACACAAACACCATTTATTTTTATATTTTTTCCCATCTATCTTTTCCCAACAGATGTAATTGTTCTGTTTTGTGCTGCATTCAAGTGGAAGGAAGGAGGAGGCTGACAGGGATTACAATGCTAGCTGAGGAGAAAGGGAGATAATTAAAACACCAACTATGCGTTTCCACGGCAATGAATGTTGTCATGAGTGCCTGATGCCTCAGAGACTGTTGGGTAACAGGTGGAGAATGTTGGGATACTAGGCTAGGTTAAGTCAGGCTGCAGCTTCAAAGCCTTACATTGAGCCCTTCATCTGCCCAGGGTCTGTTTCCTGTCCACCCAGGGAGCATTTCCTGTTGGCCAGGGCAAGAGGCTAACGATGGGGTGGATGGTCTGCCTCAGAGGTAAAGCCTGGTCATCTGCCCTAAGCCAAACCAGGGACATTGGTTGCCCTTTCCTAACACCTGTCGAATAATCAAAGCCGCCCAACCCCTGAAACGCCGCCAAGCCAAGGGAGGCCAACAAGAGCATGCAACATTAAAAGTCTTACAAATAATTTCAAAAGGACCTTAAACGAGAGTCAGTAGTCTGTTCAATCTACAGCGGGGTTCAATTCCACAAAACAGAATAATATGTTAGAGACATTTTGAAAAATACTCGCCAGCACACTGTTATGTTATTAAAAGTACCCTCTTAGTCACAAAATTCAAAAGAATTGTGAATGTGTGTGTAATTGGGTGCGTGGGAGTGCTTTCGCCTAGCCATGTTTCAGTCTGAGTCGGAAATCCCACTCCGGAAAAAGATTAACACATGCAATGAAAGTGGATCTACCACCAGCACCACACACCTCCCAATCACCATGTTGAATGAAGCTGACATTTACTTATAATTACTGGTGATACATATTAACTGGATAATGCAATATGAGTGGTGGATAAAAAAAACATACACATAGTAGTGGTTAAGAATATTAACGAGATAAATAACACAATATAATCAACCTTTATATTCAAAACATTATTTTCCACTTTTATTGTTATTACACTTATCAGTTCACTGAATAAGAAAATGCAGTTGCTGTAGGATGGCAATTCCCTTCAGAAATCAAAAAAATGTGCTGAATCAGCGTGAGATGGAAAAAGAAAACAAATGAATCATTAAGACTCAAAAGAGTGCACTTCAGCATGTCTGGACTAGATAATGACAACATGTCTGGACTAGATAATGACAACATGTCTGGACTAGATAATGACAGCATGTCTGGACTAGATAATGACAGCATGTCTGGACTAGATAATGACTGCATGTCTGGACTAGAGAATGACAGCATGTCTGGACTAGATAATGACTGCATGTCTGAACTAGATAATGACAGCATGTCTGGACTAGATAATGACTGCATGTCTGGACTAGATAATGACTGCATGTCTGGACTAGATAATGACTGCATGTCTGGACTAGATAATGACTGCATGTCTGGACTAGAGAATGACAGCATGTCTGGACTAGATAATGACTGCATGTCTGAACTAGATAATGACAGCATGTCTGGACTAGATAATGACTGCATGTCTGGACTAGATAATGACTGCATGTCTGGACTAGATAATGACTGCATGTCTGGACTAGATAATGACTGCATGTCTGAACTAGATAATGACAGCATGTCTGGACTAGATAATGACTGCATGTCTGGACTAGATAATGACTGCATGTCTGGACTAGATAATGACTGCATGTCTGAACTAGATAATGACAGCATGTCTGGACTAGATAATGACAACATGTCTGGACTAGATAATGACTGCATGTCTGGACTAGATAATGACTGCATGTCTGGACTAGATAATGACAGCATGTCTGGACTAGATAATGACAGTGAAGTTCCATTATTACCGTAGCTTTATTTGACGGTGGGTAAAGTAAATGCAACAAAGGTCTGTGAAAATTAATAATACCATGATCCTTTATCCACTGCTTTGTGAGAAGGCTGAAGATATTGGTCTGCGATTTTGGAACCTGTAAAAGATTGTAGTCAGGAGGATGGCTTCATAACATGGCTCCAGTTCACTGTCATGTACTTATCTTGCAAATGGAATGGCCACATTTAATGTTCTTAGTCCTCTACCTTGGTAGTTTTCTCAACTTGTCCTGGGGAATCCTGATGCATGCAGATTCCTGTTCCAACCTCCACATAAGTATCTTACTTAGACTGTTAGATGCCTGTATATTAGAGCTCTGCGTGCGCAGTATGGATTCACCTCTTAATCATCATAATTGTATTTGTTCATTGACAAACAGTGTGTATATAAGATCCTCTGAACCTAGTGAAAGTTGGAATGAAGCCCTACTTTACACACAGAAATTGACTTTTAAAAACATATGCTTCCTAATATGGAAAATATATTAAATCAAGTGACCACATACTGAGGCAGCAGAAGTTAACTTTAAAATGAATTTGGGAAAACAAAGTTTAAATTGTACACCAGTCAAAGTATATAAGTAATGAGTTCCAACAAGAGATGGAAGTCTATAAAAAGTATATTATAAAACAAATGTTCTGCCTTCGGTTGAAATGTCATCACGTATTAGGGTGACATACACTGGGTATTAAGAACACCTTCCTATTATTGCGTTGCACCTCAATTCGTCAGGGCATGGACTCTACAAGGTGTCGAAAGCGTTCCACAGGGATGCTGGTCCATGTTGACTCCAAAGCTTCCCACAGTTGTGTCAAGTTGACTGGATGTCCTTTGGGTGGTGGACCGTTCTCGATACACACGGGAAACTGATGCGCATGAAAAACCCAGCAACGTTGCCACCTACTACCATACCCCGTTCAAAGGCACTTACATTTTTTGTCTTGCCCATTCAGCACACACACCATGCCTCAATTGTCTCAAGGCTTAAAAATCAATCTTTAACCTGTCTCCTCCTCTTCATCTACACTGAAGTGGATTTAACAAGTGACATCAATAAGGGACCATAGCTTTCACTTGGATTAACCTTGTTAGTCTATGTCATAGAAAGAGCAGGTGTTCTTAATGTTTTGTATATATAAAAAAAAAATTTTAATGGTCTCTATGCACACTCACAGGACTCTACACAATCACACAGTCTGACACTCCAACACACACATTTTTTTTATTTGTATTTTTTTATTTCACCTTTATTTAACCAGGTAGGTCAGTTGAGAACAAGTTCTCATTTGCAACTGCGACCTGGCCAAGACAAAGCAAAGCAGTGCGACAAAAACAACACAGAGTTACACAGTAAACAAACATGGTAAAAACACAATAGAAAATCTAAATACAGAGTGCAAAATGTAGTGCAAAATGCAGTAAGGTTAGGAGGTAGGACAATAAATAGACCATAGTGGTGAGATAAATTACAGATTATCATCATTAACACAGGAATGAAGGATGTGCAAATTATGATGTGCAAATAGAGATACTGGAGTGCAAGATTTGTGAAAATAACAAAAATAAATATGTGGATGAGGTAGTAGTGTGGGCTATTTACAGAAGGGCTATATACAGGTGCAGTGATCGATAAGCAGCTTTGACAGCTGACGCTTAAAGTTAGTGAGGGAGATAGGAACCTCTAGCATGACATGCTCCTCGATTTATACATTTCTACCAGTGGAGGATGTTGAGGGGAGGACGGCTCATAATAATGGCCGGAACCTGGAAACCATGTGTTTGATACTGTCGTGACGTGGCTGTCATTAAAGTGAAGATTGTTATATTATCAAATCAATTCTCTATGTGTAATTATTACCTGATTAAACTAATAATCTAAACATAAATTAACTAGGAGGTCGGGGCACCACGGGAACATTTGTTTAAAGAGTTACTATATCCCGAATTGAACTCTCCTCAGATATTTTCATATGACAGATAACAGTTGCTTATTAATGGATTATTACCTCGGCCAGTCTCATATTGAACGTCGTAATTCCTCGCAGTCTGCACAAACCGTACTTATGAATCAGAGACACACAAATTGTCTCAATTATTTACTTACTAATCTAATTAAATACATCAAACATACTAACATTATACAGTAAATACAGTCTCTAGAAGACTAACAACACATGACAGTTTGGTTAAAACACGATGGCGAATTCAGAGAGGAGGGGGGAGGAAGAGAGACAAAGGAATGGGTCTGTCGGACATTAGTAAGCTACACTCACGGAAAATACAAATACCCAGCACACTAACAATCGCTCATTCGGAAAAAGGTATGCAATGTATTTACGTGCAGCTGGCTTCGATAGTTGGGTCGATGAGGTAAGACTCTGGTTTGAGCTGGGCTTCGATAGTTGGGTCGATGAGGTAAGACTCTGGTTTGAGCTGGGCTTCGATAGTTGGGTCGATGAGGTAAGACTCTGGTTTTCCCAGTAGAGATGGCCATTGTCCTTTCTGGTCCCGTACCCTGTAGTTTTTAGAGTTGATCTGTTAGAATAGATACTTCCGCGGTTTGTCGGTATTCTCGTCCTAGGCTACGTACGTTTTAAGTTGCAGACTGATAAAGCAACGGCCTATGATGTATCAGTTTTTCTTTAGTGATCAATAGTTTCAGGGTTTATAACCATTTCAACGTGTGGGCCACAGTCCTCACGATCTTTGATCTCGTAAAATCGAATCATTCGTGACGTCCGGATGAACACCGTCCGCCTGCTTGGTCTGATATTTAAATTCTTAGTGTGTCCTTTTAAGCACTCTGGTTAGAGTGGCGGTCCCATCACACTGACCCGCTCTTCTGACCTCATTAGGGGCGTGGCTTAGTTAGTGTGCAATAGACATGAAAAACCATTATCTCATAAAGATACTAAAAACACATTTCTATCTTTTCAAAAGTATTCTTGTACTTAATCATTTGTTTTATACAGTTTTATACAAACTAGATGCAAACCTCATAACTGAGAAATGTACACTTTCAGAGGTAGTTATGTTGTTATATTGTCTTTAGTTACACCACAAAATAAAACTAATTTGAAATAGTCGTTCTTTGAGTTCCCACATTCTTTAAAATATAAATATTGTTTAATTATCAATTTTTGGATGATGGCGTATTGGCGGGAGGAAATCCATTGTTCCACATGAGTTCTCTGTAACAAAAGGGGTGCTTTACAACACTACTGCATGGCAAGGAAAGGTATTTACGACCATCATAAAACTGGCCAACAGCCCCAGACCTTCGTCTAGCCGGCACCCTTGATCACCATCCCAGGACTGGCAAGTCATGACAATACCAGTCCACCGATTCCGCTCTAGTCATTACCACAAGCCCGTTCTCCCCAATTAAGGTGCCACCAACCTCCTGTGATTTATACTGACTCTACGCGCACACGCACACACACACACACACTCACATACAATTATAATTCACGCTGATGCTACTCTGTTTATCTTATATCCTGATACCTAGTCACCTCACCCTTATCTACCTCTATCATTCCAGTATCCCTGCACATTGTAAATATGGTAGCGCGTGTCCTTCCTGAGCGGTATGACGGCTGCGTGGTCCCATGTTTATACTTGCATAATATTGTTTGTACAGATGAACGTGGCACCTTCAGGCGTTTGGAAATTCCTCCCAAGGATGAACCAGACTTGTGTAGGTCTACAGTTTTGTTTCTGATGTCTTGGCTGATTTCCTTTTGATTTGTTTGAAGGTAGGCCTTGAAATACATCCACAGGTACACCTCCAATTGACTCAAATTATGTCACTTAGCCTATCAGAAGCTTCTAAAGTCATGACATAATTTTCTGGAATTTTCCAAGCTGTTTAAAGGCACAGTCAACTTAGTGTATGTAAACTTCTGACACACTGGAATTGTGATATAGTGAATTATAAGTGAAATAATCTGTCTGTAAACAGTTGTTTGAAGAATTACTTGTGTCATGCACAAAGTAGATGTCCTAACCGACTTGCCAAAACTATAGTTTGTTAACATGAAATCTGTGGAGTGGTTGAAAGATTTGTTTTAATGACTTCAACCTAAGTGTATGTAAACTTCCGACTTCAACTGTATCTGAATTTGTCCAATAGAAACTCATGCTTTTGTTGCAAAACATTTTCCATTGTGAAACCTTTTGAAAGTACAACCCTGGACAGAGTTGCTGCCATATTACTCATTCCTATCCAGTCATTTAGCTTGAATGAGGAGCATGAGATAGCAAGTGTATTCATAAGTTGAACACTGTAGCAAAACATTGTCCACCATAACAAAACATTTTGCACTGGAAACCATTACTTTACTCCAAACGGAAAATAAAAATGAATGCAATGAAAATGAGAGTTTCTATTGGACAGATTCAGGTAGGTCCTGTTTCATTCCATTTGATTCTGCTTCCATTTGGTTCTATTTGATTCATAGTGGATATACCCAGGGACTCTTTCTCAATTGTCTAAAATGAGTCCTCTCCTCACCTCTCCTCTCATTCATCTGCACTATTCTGGAAAAGCTAACCACATCTGAGCGATCGTAATAATGAGCTTCAACAATATTTCACCTGTCGTTTGCTATCAGTGCAGATGAAGGGAGATGAGAAGAGGACATATTGTTAGACGATTGAGAAAGAGCCAGGATATTATACATGAAGATAAAAAATGCGTTCCCCTACTCAGACGTGCCAAGTCATCAACTGTGTCATCGACTGACAAATTGCTCTAACGTATGGGGTTCTATTTCAACAAACCTAACGCAATGGTAAATCTTAGTGCTGGCGGCAGCGTAATAGGTTCGGTGGTGTGTCAGAAATAGTTTTGCTATTTTCACAACCAAAAGTATGGGGGCAGTAGCTGGCTGTGGCGTGAAAGGGCTGGGTTTTGATTAAACAAGTTGTGGGTATGTCAAGGCTTGACCCCTCACTGGCCAATCAGAACGTGCTCCATGGCTAAATATGTTGTTGCTTCAAGTTGTGTATTTACATACTTTTATGTGTTGCATTGTCATCAACTCCATTTCGAATGTTAGACCGTTATAGCCGAGTTCGTAAAATAGCCTGCCCCATATCTGCTCAATATTTTTTAACATGTTTGCGATCCTCAGTGTTCTAATTGCATTGCTTCAATATGGAAATTAATTGTTAAATATAGGGTATAGCGTTCACACTGATATAGAGGCTAGGCCTACGTAAATTGCAGTTTGGACATGGACATACTAAACGTAGTCAATAAGTAAGATTAAATTCACTAAGATTAAAAGGCCTAAAAAGACAGTGTATAATTCTAATCTAATTCAATAATGCTTTACTAGACATCCAGCGTCATAAAACATTATGACACGGTCATAACCATGCCATAATATGTCATAACAGCTGACATAACTTGTCATAAGCTGTTATAATATGGTCATAACACTGTCACCTGTTGTGACATATATTGCATTATTTTATGGCTGGTTATGACACCTACATACGAGTGTTTAAAACCCACAGAACCTACCACACAAGGCAAAACATTACATTACACCATAGTCTACATGTCAACAGTATGTTTATGTTATATATACTTTTTCATTGACCATATTCAATTATCATTGTAATTGTGCACACATTGATGTCAGACATGCACATACCCCAATGCTCTGTTGCTGATGACTGGGATGAATGTAGGAGCAGATTTCAGGAGCAGGACAAGACACCCTCTTTATGACTGATGACTGATATAAGGACATGTACGTGATAGGCCTATTTGACTTATATGATTATGATAGTCATAATGCTTCTTGACCATGTCATAAAGTGTATTTTTATTTAAAATATGAAGAAAAAAAATCATTTTAACAACAGCAAAGGATTTAAGAAACAAACTTTCAAACAAAAGGAAAATTCTTGGCAGGGAAAAAAATAGTTTGAATGTGGGTTTTAACACTTTTATGTAGGTGTCATAACCATCCATAAAATAATGTAATATATGTCACAACAGGTGTAAGAAACTATATGGTCATGACAGTGTTATGACCATATTATGACAGCCTATGACAAGTTATGTCAATCAACAATAATATTTCAAAATAGGATCAGCTCAGAAGCATGGTATCATAAATCGTACCTCTCGTTCCGTGAGCACAAGGCAACCTGTGCACACTGTATTTTGTATTTTTTTATTTTTGTATTATTGGCTTCAATATGAAAATTTTAGTTTACAAATATTTCATTCGCATTTCGAAAATGCATTGCATGTTCGAGCCATGGACAATCGGACATTGCCCAAACATTATAATAAGCGCATCACCGTTGATATGGCCTGTCAATGACTTTTCCACTTGGAAGGTAAACAAACTAACAGAGCTCATTCAGCACCAACGACAGCGATCGGAATTCCCTCAATTTGACAGTTGGGTCCAACAGATGAAAGTGGAAGATTTTAAACAAAATTATAAAGGAAAAACAATGACCAGTCTATTGTAATAACTTGACGTTCCTAAACGTACTTCCTACAGTCACTGACACCTTTCATTCAATGGGCATCACATATAGGCCTAATGAGTCCAAACTTTTCACAGAAGCTGCAGTCCAATATAAAGAACACATAAGAAGGTCTGTTTTGCTGCTCGTGATATTTTAATAAAACATTGGTCACAGGCTACTGATTAGGCTACTGTGCGCCTCCGCTGGCAAAGTTGACACCATAACCAATTGCATAACCGCTAAGAGCAGCCTTTGGTGAGTCTTAAATATCACCAGTAGCGCTGCCTGAAATTGGAACATTGGCGCACGTTTTTAAGGAGACACCTCAAATATTTCCACCCCTCCCACCTTAGCGCAAGCGAGCTGATATAAGAC
This sequence comes from Thymallus thymallus, assembly GCA_023634145.1. Lineage (NCBI taxonomy): Eukaryota > Metazoa > Chordata > Actinopteri > Salmoniformes > Salmonidae > Thymallus > Thymallus thymallus. The sequence goes on from CM042413.1 coordinate 5,545,288, forward strand.
AGGTAAATTAACAACCCTGGCACGAAACTGCCAAATAGTGTGCGTTTACGCATTACCCCCTTAACGCCAGCTGAAAATAGAGCCCATGATGTGGTTAGCTATCCAGGCGTTGTGAGATCTGGCATGCGTCAGCAACGCCTGATTGGTAGAATAGGAAGTAAACTTGATTATTCAGGCTTATATAAAGCTTGCTTCACATTCCACATTCCGTACTACAACGGTGGGTATTGCTCGACCAACTGACGCTAACTCTAGCAGGCTTGTAACTGCGTGTGCATGTCGAACATGGCTAGTCGAATGCCAAACTATTCATTGAGACAATTATGAACCATCAATCCATGGGCGAGTCAGTGCCACCTCATATTTCTTCTTCTAAAATCAACATTAAAGAAAATGTATCTTGCAAATTCAGCAGGCTGTGCTGTGAAATAGGCTATTAGAAGTGCCGTTTTACTTGTATTACATATATTTATGCGCTTTGGTCTGATATGTATTTTATTCTTATTATTATTCAATATTATATAAAACATTTTTTAAAACATTTTGTTCATTAAATGTTATCACTCTTCTTCCTCAAATGAAGGGGATGATGATTTCATTCAACTCAGAGTTAGCCTGCCCCTGAGCAGGTTAGTTCTGAAGGATTTGTTGCCATAGAAATGTACCTGGTTTTCCTATGACCGGTTCTCCTGAGTTGTCTTCAAACCTGATTCATTGCAGGGACGTCACTAGAGATTCATGGATAGGGGGGTTAAGCCTCTTTTAGGGGGGTTGGGGCATACTTCCCCAGGATTTTTTTAAAAATAACGTATTTTTAGATTAACAACGGGTGTAAAATCTATCAAAATAAGGTTATTTTTTGACAGAGAGAGTCAGAGAGAGAGACACACAGAGAGAGAGAGAGCGAGAGCGACAGAGAGACAGAGAGAGAGAGACAGACAGACACAGAGAGAGAGAGAAACACAGAGAGAGAGACAGAGAGACACAGAGAGAGAGACAGAGAGAGAGAGAGAGGGAGACAGAGAGAGGGAGACACAGAGAGAGAGAGAGAGAGAGAGAGAGGGAGACAGAGAGAGACAGAGAAAGAGAGACAGAGAGAGTTTTGAGTTTTAACACAACTTTATTGTATCAATTAAAGATGCAAAACAGTTGGTTATAACAACTACACCAATACAATAACAAACAACACAACCATCAGGACAAACACAGAGTCACCATGGCAACATCCTACAGTGAATTATATTTCTTAACTTAATACATCAACAAATCTTAATTCCTCTCTCAGCATCATACACAGTCCACCTCCCCATGTTTCTACAAACCTCTGTATATTACCCATTTCTCTAAAATACCCATATTCCAGCTTGCTTTTCTTGCTTTTGTCATTGCTTTAAAAAGTCCTTCCACTTGGGGTCCTTCTCCATTTTAAATTTTGCGTGTCTTATTCAAATATATGGACATTTTAGCCTGTCCTCACTTTTCTGAACAAGGATTCCAAAACAAGAACAAGTGGTTTAAGCCTAGAGTCACATTCTAGAAAACAGTGAAAGATAGTCTCTCTACATTTACAAAAAGGACATTGACTTGAGCACAATGGATTAATCACAGTCACAAAAGCATTTACTGCTACAATCCCGTGTACCAGCCTCCTCTGCAGATCCCCCGCCCACTTGGTCAGTGGAGGTTTGTACAGGCCCTCCATGCTGGCTTTACCTCTGGTTGAACACCAAGTTTGTCCCTCCATGGAGCATCAATTCTATTAAATACTTTTATTTTATTTAGGACCTTCACACAAAGGTTGTAAAACACTTTTCCAGTATCTGTGTTCAATTCTACCAGTTCAGCCCCACCCACTGCAGGAGGAGGTGTTGGTGGCTGCTCCCCTAGAGCACCGAGGTCAGAACCCAATTCTGGAAAGGGTTCCTATATGTTTGAGGAACCCCCTGTCCATTTCTTGAGTAGTGCCCAATCCTCTATTGACAAAGCTTTTCTGTATTTCTCCAACCAGTCTTCCTGCAACTGGATCTGTCTCCTCCAGTGTTGGGTCTGTCAGCTGGACCAGATTTTGTTTCTCAATTTCAGCGACATACTTGGTGACACTTCAGTTGTGACATCCAATCGACCCCCATGGATTAAAGTTTCTTTCATTAACCAATGCAGAGAGTCGGCTGTCGAAATATTACAAAAACCTATCAGTCTCCACACTCTGAAGAGCCCCCTGTAAAATGGTGAAACTCCTTGTAGTGAAACTGTGTTCAAATCCATTAAAAACAGTGTCCTGTCCAATCCCAGCCCTTCCACCTTTTGCAGCAGTGTTTCCGTCACCGGCCTCCAGATCTCATCCTTTCCATACAGTATCCTCTTTACGTGTAGAAAATGGAAAGCAGCGGTCCTACTGGCCAGATGAATCAGCCCTTGTCCTCCCTCTTCTTTAGGCAGAAAAAGTACACTCCGTGGCATCTGTCCCAGAAAAAATCCACTACTGCAGCTTGTATTTTTGCCAGCAGTCCTGAAGGGGGTTCCAAAACTGCTAACCGGTGCCAAAGAGAAAAGACACCAGGTTGTTGACTACCAGCGCTCTCCCCCTATAAGACATACGTGGTATCAACCACCGCCATCTCCCCTATAAGACATACGTGGTATCAACCACCGCCATCTCCCCTGTACCATTTCTAGAACCCCATTATTCCCATTATTTCATCATCCCCCAAAAACACCCCTAGATATTTAAACCCCCTTCTATTCCATTTGAGCCCCCCTGGTAGTGTTGGTAGACCCCCAACCCATCCCCTGGTAGTGTTGGTAGACCCCCAACCCATCCCCTGGTAGTGTTGGTATTCCCCCAGCCCACTCTCCCAGCTGTAAAGCACAACTTTTTACCCCAGTTTATTGTGGCCGATGATATAATTCCAAACAGGTGAACACTTAAACTCAGCATCTCTACTTCTTCTTGGCTGTTAACTACTATTAGGACATCATCAGCATATGCTGAAAGCTGTACACCAGGTATCCCCCTCTCTTGTGTTGTGTCACCCAGATTTTCCCTCAAAACATGTAAGAGAGGTTCAATTGCCATTGAGTACAACATCCCTGAAAGGGAGCAACCCTGTCTAATTCCTCTACAAACTTTAAAAGGCACACTCAAACCACCATTGATCTTCAATCCACTCTCAATGTCACCGTACAGCATCGTGATCATGGCAATGAAACCAGATGTCACGTGAGGAGAGACCAATGCGCAGCGCAGGTATAGTAGTTCGACATCTTTATTTATTTATACTATGTAATACTATTTTATAAATTACTATGTATAATACAAAACACAAATGACGAACTACAGAACAAAACACGAATAGACTGAACGTCACGTTCACAAACATGAACGGACGGACGAAACGAATGTGGCACACTTACTGTCACCGTGACAACGACCCACAACCCAGTGTGAAAATTACAAACCTATGTAGGATCCCTAATTAGAGACGATGTGCTACAGCTGCCTCTAATTAGGGATCCCACACAAACCACCACCAGATACAGAAAGAATAGACCTGTCAGACTCTGACCATGGATACATAGAGAAGCAAATAGGCTTCTCTATGGCCAGAGCCTGACACCAGAGCTGAACCCAAATGCTTCCATTGTGCGCCAAAGATATAGGTGTTCAACCCGGTCAAATGCCTTTTCCTGATCTATAGAAATAAAACCAGAGTTTAAGCCGAAAGCTTTAGAAAGGTCCAAATAATCCCGTATTAGTGAAATATTATCTAAGATCGACCTCCCGGGAACACAGTAGGACTGGTCCGTGTGTATAATCTGCTCCATCACCTCTAAGCCTGTTGGAAAGTGCCTTGGAGAGAATTTTATAATCAGTACAAAGCAAAGCCACAGGCCTCCAGTTCTTGACCTCTTGTAAATCCCCCTTTTTTGGCAACAATGTGATGACTGTTCTCCTGCAACCCTCCAGCTAAACTGTCACTGAGTAAAAGACCTATACAAGTCAACAGGTAGCCCATCAATGCCAGGAGCTCTACCACTCTCCATCCACTGCATTGCAGCATAATGTTCTGGCAATGACAACGGACGCTCCAACTCTTTATTAGTTTCCACAGACACTTTTGGTAAACCCTCATAAAACTGTTGTTCCACCTCAGGAGCTTCTACCGGATCTCCTGAGGGCTCTTGAGTTCTTGTCCAGAGGCAGAGTGGAGGCACTGCATTATTCTACTCTGACCGTTCTTTTTTTTCAGACCAAAAAATAACCTAGATGGGGCTTCCCAGAGATACTCTGAAACCTTGATCTCACCAATGCCCCTTGCGCTCTGATTTCCAGCAGTTCAGCCAAAGATTATTATTTTATTTAAGTGTCTTAATATGACCTTGTTCTCCTGTAGACTCTGCAATATTTTGTATTTCTACAATTTCCTTCAAAGTCTTAATTGACCGGATACTCTTTCTGGTGACTTTGAAAGTGTAGTGTATACAAAATTGCTGAAGTTTAACTTTGCCCACATCCCACCACTTCTGAAGGGAGGTGAAAAGACACTTCTGAGATCTCCATCTCTCCCAAAAATAACAAAAACACTTCTTGAAATGAGCATCACCTAGTAGGGAGGTATTCAAATGCCAGTAGGCACTCCTGGGATTCACATAATTAATAAAGAGTACAGCTGTGACTAGACTGCGATCTGAAAACCCTACTGGGGTTGAATAACAATTTTTAAAGACTTGAGAGTGATGCTCAAAACAATACACCCCGTCTAGCCTGGCCAGAGTGATGGAGTTGTCTCTTACATGTGTCCAAGTATATTGTCTATCAGTTCCATGTGAACTACGCCATACATCACAGAGATCATGGGTTTCTACTAAGCGAGCAAAGCTACGGCGTGATGCCATATGAGGTTCAACATGATTCCTGTCTATCACTTTTTCAGTGCAATTAAAATCACCACCAATAAACAAATATTCCTCCCAACTGCAGTTTGTTATTGTGTCTGAGAGTTTCTCCAGAAATAACGTTCTCTCTACTGCCACCACTGGTGCATAGACATTAATACAATTAATTACAATATTTTCATTTTTAGCTTTTACCTTAAGCAGTCTAACCTGCACTACCACTTCCACCTTATAATCTGTGGGTGTAAAATTCTTAGAAAATAGGATCGCTACACCTGCACTCATGTTACTCTTATGACTAAGGACCACCTGTCCCACCCACTCTCTCTGCCATTCCACCTCATTACCCGCATCACTGTGTGTTTCTTGGACAAACCCTACATCTATACCTTTCATCTTCAGCAGTTCATAAAACAGTGTTGTTTTTTTAATGTCTTGCACCATTGCTGTTTAAAGAGGAGAACTTAATGTCATGCATGATAGAAATGAAAAAGAAACTAAACCCCCTCTTTATAAAACAAAAAACTGCGGTACTTCCCTCTATCTTGAACTTAATCATGATCATCTTTCAAAATCATATATACTTGTCTCCTGTGCGAAACAGCATGTGATATTAAGGGAGACTTCCTCACCATTGGAATGTTCTTAATCGCCAAGACCAATTGACCATGTAGTGAAAGTTCTCTTTCCAACACGACATCTCTAACATTAGAAAGGGTTACCTTCCTTGCCGGATTGACCAAAGGGAAAACACTTGTATCAGTGTCTTTAAGCGCTATACCCAGTTCGACTAACGTATGTACTTTATCTACACTGTCCAAAAACAATACAATAGCTCAAAATTAACCCAATAATTCAGACACATGTAACATCTTAAACATTGTCATCCACAATGTGGCAAAACTAAATTCAACAAATTTGTTTGTTTGAACTAGTAAAATCTTCATTTCTCACCGGATTGGCCTTCAGCAGAGCTGCTGGTACCGCCTCTCTTGAAGAATTTCCGTAATTCCATCTAACGCTAGTCGTTAGCTAGCCTACAGTTGAGAAACTGGGGATAATATAATGACATTGTGATTAACACTATGTCACCTTTTCTACACATTACCTACTGATAATTGTTTTGCAATGGCCTATATATACTATAATAATACAGAATAGTCTGAATAAATGGAGTTTTGTATTACAATCCATCTACTTTTTACCTTTGGCTGTTTGGCTACAACGCAGCAAAAACATTGTGAACAGGCATTCCAGAATGAAGTGGCACCTGCACGGAACCCTTCCGCTCAAGCGCTGTTCTTTGACACGGAGCTGCATGGATGTGGTTACACTCTGATGGTAACGTTGCGTTTCAGCACTGTTATAATTTGTTAGGTTGACAACCATTGATTTTCTTACAATGCTGTTTTCTGCTCTGTTTCCAGATGACTGAAGATTCACTCGTCTACACCTTCACACCAACCCCTCTGGGCAGCAGCCCCATTGTTCGGAACAGAGGAGTGGTCATTGGGGTTGAGTGCCACTATCAAAGGTGAGTTGACTTCGTCACCTCAATCAACTTTGGATGCACTTCCTTGGACTTCGGTTTCACATTAAATGATGTGACTCCTTTACAGAAAGCATGACGTGAGCAGCGATGCAGTGAAGCCCACCTGGAATCCCTATGCCTCGACTAAGGTTGCAGAGGAGCTCCTGTACTTCTCCATGAGGCCCAAGAAATGTCCCCCTCGGGGATCAATAAAGTACCTATCTATCTATCTATCTATCTATCTATCTATCTATCTATCTATCTATCTATCTATCTATCTATCTATCTATCTATCTATCTATCTATCTATCTATCTATCTATCTATCTATCTATCTATCTATCTATCTATCTATCTATCTATCTATCTATCTATCTATCATGACTGGTGAGTAAGAGCTTATCCTTGCCATCCTTTTATTGTAAATTAGTCGTGCACTGACTATTCAAAACATTAAGAACACCTGCTTTTTCCATGACATAGACTGACCTGGTGACTCCAGGTGAAATGGAGGGGGGTTCATCCCAAACACCAATACTGTCCCAAGATGCACCTTCATCGAGGACCGTGGGTGAGTGTCCTTTGTCAGGTTCTTGTCCTGATCTAGTTCTGTAATCATTTGCTTTAATATGTTTCTGAAGTACGGCATTTTTCCAAGTAAGGCATTTCCCATCACCTTCACCTTCCCACTCCCACATAAAAAATACTACAGTTTACTATTGAACACTACAGCACTTACTATAGGATTCTGTAGTGAACGGTGGTATACTGGGATCATGTGTAGTACTCAGTATAGCATTTTCTAGTATGCTGTAGAATACTATAGTAAATAATACAGTTTTATCAACAAAAAAAACACTGTAGTCCTACAGAAATGTCCGGTATTTTAAAAAACGACAGTATTTAATTTGCATATACCCCGCCCATAACCCCTCCCCCATATCACAATTTGTGCCACCCGTAAGTGAGAAACCTATATGCCAAGTATATACTATATAAATCTGAAAACTCACTTTAGGTAGAAAGGTTTGGAATGCCCTTTCTAAAATATTGCCCATTATGGAGACAGAAGCATGAGCTGACGCACAGCACAAAATGTTTTTAGAGTTTCTGACTGATGGAGAGAACTGTATTTAAATATAGAATGTCTCACACTCTGTATATGCTCCCAACAATGTAATGGCAGAAGAAGGCACTGCAACTTTCTTTATTTCTGTTTGTACACCCCATTATTTGAAAACAGCCAATTTTAAAGTCTGTTTGTGGGAGATACACTTATGGCAAGTGTAGCAGTCATGTGTTTGAGATTGCCTCTAGAGAGTTTTTGGTTGGTAAGGATGAGACTGAGTGTTGGTTATAACCTTCTGTTGTCTCTTGAAAACACAACAGCTTCCTTTTCTCAATGGAGTGTATAGGTGGCATTCAAGTGAGAAACAAGCACACACACACACACACACACACATTTTTACATTTTCATGGTAAATAAAAATAATCACAGGCCCTCCGGACAACAGGCCCTCCGTCTTGGCCACTCATCTCCACTTTAGGAAAATACAAGTGTTCTAGTTCTGATATTCCCAAACTAGGGTACGCCAAATAAAAATTGGATTTTCAAACATCCATTTAGATTTTCCAATGGGACTATACATTTGGGTGATGTTTTTTTCTCGCCTGAGTGGCCTCGTTTCACTGCTAAAAATTAAATGTAACCATCTAATGTTCAGCGAAATAACAGCACAAAACAAAACAATGTTCAAATATCTTGCCCAGGGCCACAATGTCTCACAATTTTGTGCAATCTCAGGATGATATTTGCAAAGCATTCTGAAGTAATAGAAAATCTCATTGGGATGTGCTCTGTGAGGCTCATGGGGATGTGCTCTGTGAGGCTCATTGGGATGTGCTCTGTGTGGCTCATTGGGATGACATCGATGGACTTACTGACTGCATAACGGACTATATCAATTTTTGTGTAGACAACACTGTACCCACCAGGAAGGTACGCTGTTTTCCAAATAATAAACCCTGGGTCACCAGCGACCTGAAGGCCCTGCTGAATGAGAAGAAGAGGGCCTTCAAGGAGAGGGACAAGGACAAATTGAAATGCGTCCAGAGGGAGCTGAAGTTGCGGATTGCTGAGTGGAAGAGAGGGTATAAGGAGAAGATGGAGGACAAGCTGAGGCAGAGCCAGGTGAGATAGGTGTGGAAGGGTATGAGAAATATCACTGGCTTCAAAAAGTCAAACAGTGGGCAGACAGAGGGGATGCCATCAGGGCCCGCCGCTTTCCACTGAAAGTGTATATGGCAGGGTTTGTACTTTTTTTACATTTACTTGCATATACTGTGTACTACATGTGACACTCTGTTTTTCATAAATGGAGCGAGGCCAGAAGTAAAAAACAGGCGTGTGGCTGTTGTGACACAGACTGTGGCATGAGAAGGGGACAGTATCCAGTTACATTAACACTTTAGTCCAGTGTTTCTCAATCCATTCCTGGATGACTCCCTGGGGTGCACATTTTTATCCAACTCCAGTGCAGGAGGGTGAGGGGTAGAACGGCTCCTAATAATGGCCGGAACAGAGCAAATGGAATGGCATCTAACACTTGGAACCCATGTGTCTGATGTATTTGATACCATTCCACTGATTCCGCTCCAGCCATTTAATATGAGCCATACAACCTCCTGTGAACCTACACACTTGATTCACCTAAGCCCTTGGAGGAATTGGCTGTCAGTGCTGGGCCAGGAACAAAGTGCACCCACTGAGTCACCCAGGAATTGACTGAGAGACACTGCTTTGGTCAAGTATCATGTTTCCGAGCTCTCTTTAAATGTACAGTCTGATTGGTCTCTAATAGTCTTCTGTTCTTCACAGGTTAACAGTGGAAACGAGAAACTCTACTGATCCCCTCGACATCAAGGAAAAGCTTCTTGACTGACGGCATACTCCTCATCTGGACTGGAATTTCATGCAGAAAAAAATACATTCTGGATAATGATAAAATGTATATATGCAGAAATCACTCCGCCATTTCCTGGCTGCTCTAATCGTTCCCCTAATTTCAGTTTATGTGACAAAACAAGCAATGTAGTGTAAATAATTATTGCACCATCAAAAAATATATTTTCAATAACCCAAAATATAGTAATTTCATTTTTTTCTTCTTCACTTTTACCCCTACCTATGTACAAATGACCTAAATGACCTCAACTACCCCGTACCTCGACTAACCTTTAACCCCGCAGATTGACTCGGTACCGCTACTCCTTGTATATAGCCTCGGTATTGTTATTGTGTTACTTTTTATTATAATGTTTTTGTTATTTCCTTTCCTTTTTTTTTCTTTCCTATTTGATTGTTTGCTTTCTTAGCTGAAGCTATTGGATTTTGAGGATTTACAATTCGGCTGGCGTTTTAATTTTGTGTTTAGTAATGATGCCAATTCTGTTTGACATTCTCGTGAATGCATTTCATGCTACTTCACGAAACACAATCTCTTATTCCTCCCCCGCATTCATGAAAATCCATTCATATTATTTATCAACCATAATTGAAGTGGAAAGGTTCCAACTCCAAAAAAATCAATTATATTTAACTTGTAGAGAGAAAGAAAAAACTATTAAATACTTTAATAACTTCTGATTTACAATAAACACTGTGAAGAACTTCGAAGAGGTTATATAAAATAATTACATCCAGCTTTTTGTTTGATATGTTTTGTTTAATAATTATTTCAATGCAAGAGCTTTAAAATGAATGAGATTCGTTTAACCTTTCATAACCGAGCAGTGGGTGTAGTGAGTTAAACTCATAAATCTTTAAGCAACACTGAACCCATTATTACCTTTAGGAACCCTTATGGCTTTGCCTTTTGAAATGCTAGAAAAATATTACAACATTACAATGGAAGCTTTATCAAAATTATTCAATTTCAAAATGTAATGTGGAAGACAAAGAACCTGATGACTGTGTTAAGTGTATGCTAACAAAGTTCTCTGAAGTTTTTGACGCTTTTGAGTAATGTTCAGAAAACTTTTCGATGGCTTTAATTTGCACCTCTGGGGTGTTGCGTGCATCATTGTGTACACTCGCTCTCTGATAAAGCCACTCCAGCAGCCGAGGGAAGAAAACAAATCAGACACAGTGTTGATCAAACGGGGCGCCTCAGACAAAAGACTTCAGCAGTTCATCAAAGAGATAATTCCAACCCATTTCCTGACCTCCCTCTCTGCTTGTCAGTCAAAGTCTCATTTACACCTCTGTAATTGGGCTGTGTGAGTGGCTCACTGCATGGCTGACATTCGACTAATGAGAAACCCCCTTGCACTGCTGCCCCTTCTTTCTGCCTGAGCTCTACAGGAGTGGGTGTGTTTGTGGGGTGGGTGCACGTATGTGAAGAGGGAGGGGATATGGTGAGGGAATCATCCTGTCAACCCCATAGCTAATTGCACCGTAAAAAGAGCACACACTTCACATGCCAATGGCTACTGCACTGCGCCAATCCCAATTTTATGGTGATCCCGTGCAAATACTACATGCCTAGCATAAATTAGGTCCCAGATATCTCCCTGCTCCAGCAGACGGAAGTGTAAGGTTAGTTGTAAAACCATTACTGCTTATGTAAGAAACACAGGGGAAATCATTGAGTTAGTCTTATAATGAAAGAGACAGGTAAAATTGCTGACCCTGCACTTGTTTGTAAAGAGATAATAAGGTAAAGATTACAGATCACTATTTTTACGAAGATGGTTCATATCATAACGTATTACTGCCTATATCATCTCAGTCACTTCAGGTCCAAACCCAAGGGCTGGAAACAGGTGCTAACAAACCTGCAAACTGTAAACTTCATGTGCTGAGGCCATGGAAGTCTACAGTCGTGGCCAAACGTTTTGAGAATGACACAAGTATTGGTCTCCACAAAGTTTGCTGCCTCAGTGTTGATGATGGCAATTTGCATATACTCCAGAATGTCATGAAGAGTGATCAGATGAATTGCAATTAATTGCAAAGTCCCTCTTTGCTATGAAAATGAACTTAATCCCCCCAAAAACATTTCCACTGCATTTCAGCCCTGCCACAAAAGGACCAGCTGCCATCATGTCAGTGATTGTTTGGGCCATACAGAAAACACCTTGTTCGGAGAAGACAAGGTGAGCGCTACCATCAGTCCTGTGTTATGCCAACAGTAAAGCAGCCTGAGACCATTCATGTGTGCGGTTGCTTCTCAGCCAAGGGAGTCCAAGAACAGTTTGGTGACTTTTACAGCATGATGGAGCACCTTGCCATAAGGCAAAAGTGATAACTAAGTGGCTCGGGGAACAAAACATCAACATTTTGGGTCCATGGCCAGGAAACTCCCCAGACCTTAATCCCTTTGAGAACTTGTGGTCGATCCTCAAGAGGCGGGTGGACAAACAAAACCCCACAACTCCAAGCATTGATTATGCAAGAATGGCCTGCCATCAGTCAGGATGTGGCCCAGAAGTTAATTGACAGCATGCCAGAGCGGATTGCAGAGTTCTTGAAAAAGAAGGGTCAACACTGCAAGTATTGACTCTTTGCATAAACTGAATGTCATTGTCAATGAAAGCCTTTGACACTTATGGAATACTTGTACTTATACTTCAGTGTTACCATAGTAACTACTGACAAAGATCTAAGAACACTGAAGCAGCAAACTTTGTGGAGACCAATACTTGTGTCATTCTCAAAACCTTTGGCCACGACTGTATAGAGGAAAAGCAACCCCCACTTGTAGCGGAGGTAATCCCTTGAGCAAGTATTGTCTCTGGGCATGGGGTTTGGATGCCAGCAGTCCATTTGCCTGTCTTTCAGCTCAGTTGAGCTTGTTTGTTTGTCTGTGTGGTCGCTGGCTCAGAGAAGAGGCAATTAAAATGTTTAACTGCAGCCGTTCCGCTCAAATAAACATCCATTAAGGCAGGCGTTCAAAGTCATCTGATGTAACAGAAGAACTGGGCTGTCTAATATGCAACTGTTTCAATGGAGCTGGGTACGTGGCAGTGAACAAAGTCGCTTACAGTAACTGTATGATAACATGCTGTACTGACTTGTCATGTCTTGGACCGGTATTTCCACTAGTTTGGAATTGATTGGTGCACTTAAAAGCAAACACAAGTGACCAGAAACTGACAAACAAAATAGGTCCCCCTTCTTTTTGGTATTTGCAGTCAGGTATACTTGCCAATAACTTCCCTTTCAGACCTCCAAAAAGTGCCTGTTGGAGCTTAAGAATAAAAACGTTGGAACAAAAGTTTTCACTGAAAATAAGGAGTTTGCCTCCCCGTCTGAAATATAACTACAGGGTAATGCAATGACGTAGCAAAGAATGGAACGTATTACTAAGAATACACTCTCCCCAAACTACAGTTCTCCACACTACAACAATGTCAATGTCAAATGATACTGTCACAGTCAGACTTTGCTCAGTTAGCTTGGTGGCCCAATTACTGTTCCGTAGGAGCTTAGAAGAACAACCTTGGCAACATAGTTTATTAGATAAACAGTATATCAGAGAAGAAATCAATAAAGTTTCCATCGCAGACTTGTGACAACTTTGCACAAACATATGCATGGATTTGTGTATTTACAGTCTTAGGTCAAGGTAAAGGAAGATGTATTAGTGTATTAGTGGGTCCAGGAATGTAGAGTTTAGGACGAAATAAATCATACACTTCACTAAACATTTTGTAAGTCAGTATTTTGAGCCTGCCTTTGCTGTCGCCTAACAAGGACTTTTACATGACTTCAGCTTCCTTTGTCTTTTCATCTTTCCAAGCAAGGAAAACACTTCCATCTTCATTAAAGCCAACATCTACTATAGTTATTTTTTTTCATGTTTCACCCTAGCTCCTGTCAACTCATGTGAATTAAAAGTGGCTTGAGGTTCGGGGGGGGGTGTTAGGAAGATGTCCCTAATGTTTTGTAAACATAATTGGTTAACATTATATAACATAACCAGGTAACAAGCACAGCAGGTATAGGACAACACTGGCCCCAAATCCTCATCCAGTCTGGGGAACATACAAACAGAGATTATACCATGACATAGCCAGTTATTACTTAAACCTTCACTTGCAGGGCATCCAGGGTGTTGGTTCCCTCATGGGTGTTGAGTTGATATGCCCACTGCACCGAGTCACAGCATGCCTCCTCTGTAGGCTCCTGCAGTGCCAGGCGCCACATCTTCACACCCTCGGAGAACGCCAGCAGAGAGAGCCGGGGACACAATCAGGGAGGGGGTCTGGGGTTAGATATGACGTTAACCAATGGGTGTGAGTGTAGCAGGGGTAAGATGGTTTTATGAACATAATGAACCCAAGTTACAGTAGTAATAACCACAGAACTAGAATAAGATTGTATTTCTATTGACACAACCTTCCTTGAAACATGAAGTATACTGTATAAGGCTCTGCTGGAAACAAGCCCTAAAATAATCAACAACAGACAAAAACACTAAGGATCTCTTATTTTCACAAAGCAACATTTCAAAGTAACTTTTTACTGAAAAAGCTGACTAGTTATTCCACTCTTAAAGTTGTAGCATATTGTAATTCCCTTAACCTGAGCCCGATCCACTACTCCTCAGATTAAATAAAGAAATTAGGTGCCACATGCGCAGGTTTAAGTAATATTTACAATTTCAAACATTAATTCCTTATCCCAGCTGTTCGCAGGGAGTAACACCGTTTGTGAAATAGTCTCATCATCAATATTACCCACACAGAAAACATTGTTTAATCTCTTGCACCCATTTGTACTTCAGAATAATTAATGTGGCCCACAGAGCAGTCACAGTGGCCTTCATTATAGAGAACACAGGACAGTCTCAAGGGTTCAATGTATAACTACATGTACTGTATATAGGACTTGCATCCTTGGCACAATATTATATTCTACTCAATCCATAGGCTTCATTAATGTCAGATCGGCTACACATCCATAGGCATAGTTATTTTTATCCTCCACTACACAATAAGCAAGAAAATAGCTAGCTATGTTACTTCAGCTGCATTGCATGGCATCCATATGCCTTGCTCATATTTGAGCAATATATTATAGCTTATAGCTTATATTCAAGCTTACACAATTGAACATTACATTTTCAGTAAATGCTTTAGCTAGCTAGATTCTTTACATCCACTGTTTCACAAGACGACAGCCTCATTTGCTGGTTTTCTCAGGAGTCCCTAAAACATTAAACAACACAAATTACAATTTCATACTCATGTCACAATACCAATAACCCTAGCTAGCTAGCTGGCTAATGTTAGCTAGTCAGCTAACTTGCTAAATAGTGATTTTCGTGAATTAACTTTATGACAAAAAAATGTGCATAATCGTTTGTCTCTACATTAACTAACATAATCCTCTCAATTGTACATTTTTAGCTTGACTCGTTATGACGTTATAATTACTTAGATTTGCTTCCACCGTAATGTTTTTGTCAGACATCTTTGCTGAAGAAAGTCACCAGCGATGGGTCGCATAGTGTCAAATTCGTCATTGGAACCGCTCGATATGATTGGTCATATAAAAACCTTGGGACCCAAATGCATAATGAGTGCGTTAACTCCCCCTTGAGGTGGTCTGGAGCAATGAGGCCGTGATGCTGGGTACCTCTAAGTCTAAGTCTAAGTCCCGCGGCATAAGCTTAAAGGAAAAACCACTGTAAATACTGTTCCAGAAATGTTTTACCAACAGTCAACAAACACAGCTGGGTCTCTAAGCATTAGGCTAAAATAAAGCATTGATCTAACCAGTGTTAGTGTTTCAACAGTCCTACAAAACATTTCTTCATGTTAAATAGCCTTTACAGTGAACAGACATTTTAAATACCTAGATGACAAGCCGCAAAGTTAGTTAGTTTAACCCTCCCGTTGTCCTGGTATTCTGTGCACACGCCGTGGCCTCCGGGTCGAAGTGTCACGCTATTCTGGCTGTGGCTGTCAGGGTACACGCCGTGCCCTCCGGGTCGAAGTGTCCCGCTATTCTGGCTCTGGCTGTGGCTGTCAGCGTACATGCCGTGCCCTCCGGGTCGAAGTGTCCCGCTATTCTGGCTCTGGCTGTGGCTGTCAGTGCACTCGCCGTGCCCTCCGGGTCAAAGTGTCCCGCTCTGCCTAAAGGCCGAATTGGAACAGGAGGGACAGTAGGCGTGTGAACAGCCTTTGCAGATGTATTTGTTACACCTGGAGCACATAGTGTGTGTTTTACAGTCCTTCTTCGTCGGGCAGACCTGACACCTCTTCCTCTTACTTGCTTGCAGATGAGCGGTGGCTGTGGCTGGGGCTGCTGCTGGGGATGCTGCTGGGGAAGCTGCTGCTGCTGCTGCGCGGGCGGACGGCTCCTGAGGGGGTGGACGAAGTGACGTGCTTTGTTGAAGGGCTTTGACGAGTGCCG
This sequence comes from Thymallus thymallus, assembly GCA_023634145.1. Lineage (NCBI taxonomy): Eukaryota > Metazoa > Chordata > Actinopteri > Salmoniformes > Salmonidae > Thymallus > Thymallus thymallus. The sequence goes on from CM042413.1 coordinate 5,561,138, forward strand.
CGGAGGCTTCGGTGCGAGGGAGTCGGGCCCTTCTTTGGATGAAGGGAGTGACGAGCGCCTTCCCCAGCTGCTCGAGGAACACCCTCCTCTTGTTGCGCTTACTGGACATCCAAGTGGGGTTGATCTCTCTCCATATGACAAAGGCGTTGTAGGAGGAAACGTCGAGGATGTTGTGGAAGACGACCAGGGGCCAGCGGGCGGTCATCCTCCTGCAGCTGTAGGTTCCAATGACCTTATCTAGGTTGTCGACCCCTCCTTTGTTGCTGTTGTAGTCTAGGATGATGGCGGGCTTCTTGTCGTGGCGCCGGCTAACGTGAGCCCGGGCGGCGTGCAGAGTGCTGAGGAGTAACACGTTCTTGTTCTTCTTTGGGACGTATGACACTAGAGCTGTGGTGGGCGTGAAGGCGAACTTGGAGGAGAAGAGGCTCCTCTTCTCGCTGTCCTTGGAGGCGACGAGCAGCGCGGGCGTTAGCTCGGGCTTGTTCTTTCTGACGGTGCCGACCAGGGTGACGTTCCTCCTCAGCAGGAGCTGGCGCGCGAGTTCGTAGGAGGTGAAGAAATTGTTGCAGGTGACGGTGTGACCCCTGCCGAGTCCCTGCGTCAAATCGAGCACATCCCCTGGTTCTTCTCGGGGCCTCCGGCGGCGGCGGCGGGCTTGCCGGTGTAGACTTTCATCTTCCAGGCGTAGCTGGATTTGGAGTCGCAGGCCACCCAGGACTTGATGCCGTATTTGGCCGGCTTGCTCGTCCACCGTCACGTCGGGCCCGGGGTTGTAGAGGAGCGGCAGCCGCTCGACCCACTTGTCCCAGACCTCTCTGACGGCGGCCAGTTTGTCCGAGGCTCGCCTGTCGGGTCTGGTCCGACGGTCGTCGAATCGAAGGAGTCTCGAGTAAGCGTGAAAGACTTTGACGCTCTCGGCGTCCCACAGAGAAGCGGCGGCCTCGCCTCGGGACCTGTACACTCCGGCTAGGATGAGCAGCCCTATGTAGGCGCGCAGGTCGGTGGCGTCCATCCCCTTCCAGCCGCCGCCGTCGCCGCCGTCTCCGTATTTTCGAAAGCCCTCCAGATTGGTCATGTCTAGGATGATGTCTTCTATCTCGGGTGTGACAAACAGGCGGAACGTCGAGAGGATGTCGCTGGCCTGGCCAAGGGCGTGCTCCGTAGGCCCCGGCCTCATCTGCGGCGGCGGCCTATTATATTGTGAAGCCCCGCCGCCCCGATTGCCGTCGTCGTCGTCGTCGTAGTCGTCGTCGTCGCGGCAGGGCACCGAGGACCATTCGATTTGGCCGTTTCTCGACACGAAAGTCTCTCTTTCCACTCGAGGGATGTCATGTTGTTGTTGTTGTTGGTGTTGTCGTCGGCGGCGGCTGCGGTCTCCTCGCTCTGCTTCTGCTTCTTCGTCTCGCTCTGCTTCTGCTTCTGCTTCTTCGTCTCGTTCTTCTAAGGCTCCTCGTTCTCCTTCTTCTAACCCTTCGGCAGTGTCGTCGTCGTCGTCTGCCGGGTTGTATTCCTCACAATCTTCTTCTTCTGACGCCTCCTCAGCTTCCTCCTCTTCGCAGTCAAACTCTTCTTGGGGAAATATCTGTTCTATGACCTGTTTGGCGGTGAAACGACGAGGAACACTCATGGCTTAGTAGGCACCTAACCTAGGCTTGCGGAGCCCCCTCCAAAGACCTCTCACCACGTCGGGACGTGTCTTGATGTTGCGGTGTCCTGCCGCCGCCTCAGGCCTCTGCAGCTGCTGCTGCAATATTTTATTAGTAGTATCTTGTTGTTGTTTTTTTCCCCTAGGGGCTTACATGATGGCCTGGCCGTACCCCTCAGGAGGGGACGCTTTCACTCACTTTTGCTATAATAACGCTGGCCTCGGTGGTGCTGCTGCTGCTGCTGCTGCTGCTGCTGCTGCTGCTCTAAGACGTGCTAAAGAAAAAGCCTCTGGCTCTTACTTCGTTACTTAGTTAGTTAGTCAGTTAGCGGCGGCGGCGGGGTCGTTTTGACCCGAGGACAAGGTACTGAGGGTTATCGTTGCTCTGTCCGTCTGCAGCTTCTGGCTGCTGTAAAACACATTGTTTTTGTTTTGCCCCGGCTGGGGTTGGTGGCGCTCCACAGCCACAGGCCACTCGCTCTAGTTAGCTAACACATTGCCTGCCTGCCCTGGGTCGTTTTGACCCTGCCCTGGGTCGTTCTGACCCTCAGAGGACAGGGCCCCGGCTGGGTTGGCCGCCCCCACTCTCTCTAGCTAGCTAACACATTGCCTGCCTGCCTGCCTGCCCTGGGTCGTTTTGACCCTGACCTGGGTCGTTCTGACCCTCAGAGGACAGGGCCCGGGCTGGGTTGGCAGCTCCACAACCCGCACCACCACCACAGCCGGGTTATGCTTGACTAAAGGGATACGGGGGTGCCCAGTGTTCACAGTCAAAGTAAAATTATTCCCAGTAGAAATAGGAGGAGAACCTTTTTTTTTGCAAAGAAAACTAAACAAAACCAAAGAAAAGAAAGATAATAATACTATTATATAAAAATACACTGCAGACTCCCTGGACTGGACCTGTGTATATCTATCACACAATAATACAACAACACCAACAACATGTATTCTCTGTCTAACGTCCTTCAGCAGCAGCAGCAGCAGCAGCAGCAGCAGCAGCAGCAGCGGCAGTGCCCCAGGGAACAGAGTAGTCGTCAGCTCGATCCGCTGCTTGTCAAGTGCCTCAGGGTCATGGGAATGCCCCAGTGTGCCGGCTTCTTTGTTGACGACCACCAGATGAGCTTCACCCGTTTCATCCGCATGCCTTTGGACAGGTACGAGGCCCTAGGGGATGTCTTTGTCGGGCGGTACGCACAACTGCTCGACAGGATCGAGTCTCTGTGTGCCAGCGCCTTCTTCATGCTCCTCCTCGATGATGGTGATGGTGATGACGATGACTTCAAGCCACCTGCCCCGCCGGGCGCCTCAGACATCGATGAGCCTGAGCGAAATAGTCTTTCCCTGCTTCTGCTGAGGCCCAAACGTTCAACGCGTGTGCCTGGCAATGACTACGACGACGACGACGACGCAGAGTCCTTTGTTGGTGTTGTCGACGATGAGGAGCCTCCCGAGCCTCGCAGTACCAATGCTGCTGCTGCTCCTCTACCACTACTACGACGCGCAGCAGCAGCAGGCAACTCGGACACCAACGACAAATCCCCCTTGATACTACCGCGCAGAGACTTTGTCAATCCTCTACTACGACGACGACGACGCGCAGCAGCAGCAGCAGCAGGCAACTCGGACAGGGACAACAACAACAAATCCCCTTTGATACCGTGCAGAGACTTGGTCAATGTGTCTTTGGACGAGAACGGTCAGCTGCTAGACGTCTGCCACCACCGGGTTGGCGAGTGCTCCCTGTTCTCTTGGGGGCCTGAGGAGGAGAAGAAGAAGAAGAAGGACCACCACCACGACAACGACGACGACGACGACGATGACAGCCCGTACTTTATCAAGGATACGCAGCAGCAGATGTAGCGTTTCCTATCCTCCCTCTACACTACTGGCTTCAGCGTCAAACAACACAGACGACACACTTGTCTTTCTAGGTGTCCTTCCTTCGGTGACAATTCCCAGCCAGCCGCCGCGCCGCCCATGGCCTAGTAGGAAGATGGGCATCGTGATTGGGGGGGGGGGACCCCGGCTCCGCAAACCCATGGACATTGTGTCTACTTTCAACGACACCTATGTTGTTTTCAGCCAACTCTGTCGCATTTATTTCACACCATGTACCTTTTTCTACAATAAAGAAAAGTAAAGTGGTTCTCTCTCTCTCTCTCGCTCTCTCTCTCTCTCTCTCTCTCTCTCTACACCCAGAGTTTCTCTTTGGTTTGACCTTTTATAACAACAACAACCTTACACGTTCGCTTTTGACACTTACTTTATTATTTGCCATACATACATACATACATACATACATACATACATACATACATACATACATACATACATACATACATACATACATACATACATACATACATACATACATACATACATACATACACACACGCATGCATACATACATACATACATACATACATGTAAGACAACAAGCCTACTAAACGGCTCCAGTGACTACCACTCTCTCTAACAAGTTAGCAGCCATGTGTTAGCCCAGGGTTGACACTCTAACATGGCAGGGTCATCCTGACCCAGACAGGGCAACGGGAGGGTTAAAAGACGGCAAGAGTTTTAAATACTGCAGCCATCTAAATAAGTCAATGAAATCCAGTTACTTTTGAAAAGCATTACATGCGATAAACCATCACTTTGTTTATTGAAAATGTATAAAACCTTCTTCACTCAAGGTTAATTGAGTATTGTGCAATAGGGGGCTTGTAAATTCTGTATGTTGTCAGATTTTTGTGATCTGTAGCTTTCTGTGGTGATTGAGCAGCAACCACAATGCCAGGGTATTTTAACTCCAACTTCATAAAAAGAAAAAAGTAATCCGGACGGCTAAGGCATAGGGAATAGACACAGCGCTAACCGAGCCAAGACTCCTCCAGCTATTGGAGGCTGAACTACTGTAAACAGATGATAATTTATCTTCTGGAGAACAATAATTTGTATTTATTTGTATAATGTTTCAGGGGAGTAAATTAAATCTGTGTTTTCTACAGGGGAACTGACAAACAAAAATGATCAGTAATGCTAGGGCAGCGTTTGATTGGGCTTGCCTGGGAGTTTGTGTGAGGTCAGCAGGACGGCCTGGGATTGATAAGTACCCTTTGATGAAGACATGATAAAAACTCCTCCCTCCCCAAACACAACATAACTTTGTAGATTAAGGACAGTTGCTGCGGTTGCCACTTCTAATCTAGTTTGTGAAAAGTATTTTGAACAAAACAGTGCATGTGGCAGAAACTCAAATAGACTAATACCGTCACCAAGTACATACTCCGACAAGAGTATGAATATGTTGACAAACAATGATTCTGCTTATCCCTGATTACGCTCACATGAGAGTAGATTATGCTCCAAAGTCATCCAAAAGCTGTCTAATTAAGGGAACAGTGCTTTTTAAAGATTTTTGGTGACAATAGACAATTGGGGCTCTCTCCCAATTACATATATTTTGTTCATCAAAACAGATGAAGATAAAGGGAGCAGAGACAAAGGGATGAGAAGTGGAACCCAGTTAACAACAATCGTTCCCGCAACTTTAGAGAGCGTTCCTTTAAGAGTCTCATTAGGTCATAACTAACGTTTTCATGATGTGCAAAGAATATTCCCAGGAGACCATTCCCTTAAAGTCAAATAAATCTTACCCAGAACGTGGTTACCATGTTCTCAGAACATAAGATATTAAAATTCTAGACACGTTTAATTGGAACGTTACAATAACATTTATGTGTCCAAAAACAAATTAATTACACATCCTTGTTACTGTTGCCGAGCCAATCAAGGCTCTGATTGGTGAACCACTGATCAGGTTAGGGATACTCACACACACAGTGCATTTAACATACAGTATTCTCAAAATATATACATGTATTTGACAAACTTTGACATACAGCACATGACCAAAAGTATGTGAAGTATGTAGGTCTGTTACGATGACTGTATTGCCGCCACACGAGTCAGGAAGGCAGTCAAATTTCACATGACCATTTAGTCATGTAATTAGGCTTCTCCATGCTCTGATGCTGCTGATGGTATATTAGTAGCCTACCAAACTTGCTAACTGCCTGGTACGCAGCACTCTATTGTCCCTCTAATCACTCTGACACTTCATGACAGCCCATGAGCTCATGTTGCGCAAATTTCTATAGGCTATGCAATTGCGTAAGAAAACAGAGTGATGGCCTCTATTAAAAAGAGGAGGATCCCATCAGCTTTCTATAGGCTAGGCCTACTATATTTATATCTCAACTTTCCTAATATTAAGCACATTGCTTCTCTTTATAACAGGAGTATAGCCTACCTGGCTGGCATGAAAATTAACCACAGGAAAAGCGTCCTCAATCGCTATTTTGCCAAGATGGAGGAAGATAGGAAGCAGCTGGCTAGGCACCTGCCATTGGCAGGCCACTCTAGCTCCCTGTCTAAACTACCATCAAAACCTGCCACCTCTAGAGGGTCCATTTCGAGGCGGCGCATCCGGCACAGAGTACCGGCCCCCAGCAGCGTGAGGTTGGGCGCAGCAACAATCACGGAGCCTGTGAGACCAGTGGTACAGCCGGCAAGAGAGGTCATCAGAGCGCCCGAATGGCAGCACCCGAATGGCAGTCAGAAGAGGCGCGGCACATGACGAGGCGAAAGGGACGGAGGAGAACTCAGGGCCATGTCCACTGGTGCCTACTGTTCCCCCCCACCCCATTGTTGAGGGGATGGAGGAAACTGTGATGCTTTCACGTGACTTTGTCCCAAGAGAGGCCTTTTTCCATGACAAACAGAGAACCGTTAAGGTTAACATTCCTCTCCCTATCTCGCTCTCTCTCTCTTTTTCACCACTCTGTTCATAGGGCAGACCATCAGATGGATGTGAGTAAGCACTCACATAGTAGCGGTTTGAATAGGGGGTGAATACAAGGCAGCAGAGCGGATGCATGTGATGAACCCTCTAGCTACACTTGTTAAAAATTCCAGGCCACATACTCTGAGGACCAAAGTGGCTCAGGTCTCACAGAGCAGCATGCAGACACAGCCCAGTGGGCCGATGACGCAATCGCTGTGTGAAGACGGCGCTGTCATTCAAGCTAGGGCTTTAAACAGACCAGTGCTGTGTTCATGGAGGGCTGGAACGACCAGGTTATGACTATAACCAGCGTTTTATCGCCCCCGTCTCACTCAGGCCGTGTTGATGTTTCCTCTCCCGTCTTGGACTGTGCCTCCACTTCATTGTTGGAATACAGGCTTTTCCTACTGAATGCACCACAGCTATGCGCTCTCCCGCTATGTCAGCATTATTGGGAGTGGCGTCGAAGCAGTACTCTCTCCACCTGGCTAGACCGGACGCTGGAGAAGGGTTATGCCATCCAATTTCACCGGACCCCCCCCTCCATTCAGGGGTGTGGTAGAGACCGTGATGAAATCGCCAGAGAAAGTGGCCGCTCTTGTAGAAGAGATTACGGAACTTTTGGCGAAGGAGGCGGTCACAATAGTGCCCAGAGAGCAAAGGAATAGCGGGCTGTATTCGCCCTATTTCCTGGTGCCAAAAAAGAAGGGGGAGTGAGGCCGAAAGTGTTCTCAACGAGAGTGTAGCGAAACAGCCCTTCTTAACGCTAACGACAAAACGTCTGAACGAATGTGTCCAGAAGAGAGACTTTTGTGTTAGCATAGACCTGGAGGACGCACACTTTCATGTGCCGGTACTTCCGCGTCACAGGACGTTTCTGCGTTTCACCTTTCAAGGGGTGGCGTACGAGTTCACGAGGATGCCATTCGGGTATGCCCTGGCACCTCAAACCTTTTCCAAATGCGTGGAGGCGGCAATGGAACACTTGCGTCGTTAAGGGATAACAAAACAATAAAGGGAGTAAACGCCAGCGTAACGTGTGTGAAGGCACACAAGCACAAACCACAACAATATCCCACAATGCAGGTGGGAACGAAGGCAACTTAAACAGGATCCCCAATTAGAGACAACGCATAGCAGCTGTAATTGGGGACCAAACACAATAAACACTATAGAGTCCAATAGAACACTGCTGTCAGGCCCTGACCGTGACAAACATAGAGAAGCCAGAGGCCTCCCTACGGTCAGGACCTGACAGTCAGGTTTAGAGTGGTCTTTCCTTCCTACAGTTCATGTTTGATAAGCAGTGCTCAGCGACCACTATTAAAGTCTTTGCTGCAGCGATTTTGGCTTGTCATGAGGGTTTTGGCAAAGACACTGTCTTTAGCCATACCCTGGTGAAAAGATTTCTATTGGGTATACGGCGGCTCAGGCCTAGGCCTAGAACCATCCTGCCCCAGTGGGATTGGCTTTGGTACTCGACGCGCTGTGTGAATCGCCGTTTGAGCCATTGAATCAAATCCCCCTTAAAATGCTGTCTCTGAAGACAGCACTTTTGATCGCTCTGACTACAGCGAAGCGTGTCAGTGATTTGTGTGCTCTGTCGACGAGACCCGACTGCCTTGCCAGTAATTGCGATCTGAGCAGAGCTGTGTTACGTCCTAACCTGGCTTTTGTGCCTAAGGTTATTAAGAGCTCATGCAGATCACAGATCGTAGAGCTGTGGGCTTTTTCTCCCCCTCCCCATGGGGATAGGAGTGAGGAAAGGCTGCATCGCCCGGTGTGCGCTTTGGCATGTTATGTGGTGCGATGATTAGGCTGGTGCCTCAGCTGTCTGTGTGTCACGGTGCGGCTGTACTTGGTAAACCACTGGTGGAGTAGCAGCCTCAACTGCCCTTTTCAGAGGAACAGAGGTAGAGGATATTTGTGCAGCGACGTCGTCTCCTATTAAACTCTTTGGCTCAGTCTGTGCTCAGTGTAGCTGAGAGGAGGACTTGAGCTAGGAGGAATAAGGATGCAGGAATGAAGGGCATGTTGTTTTGAGGAGAAGGACATATACTGTATGACATGACTCCTGTCTGATGGTATCAGTACAGTAGAGGGCGTGTTGTTTGATATACACAGAAGATACTGGACTAATGGACTGGTTTCCATCAGGGTGGTTATATGACTCCCTACTGAGATTCAGTATAGTAGAGGTCATGTGTTTGACTATTGCTATTTTTTTTCCTGTCTCAAGTCTACCCATCAAATGTTGGTATCCATTAATTGAATGTGGTGGATTATGGAGGGCACAATGTAGATTGACATTGTGTTATTCCATTAGTGAACGATTTGATATCAGAATAGTGAGGACCATCTATCTGCTGGTACAGAGTAGTGTGGCTCATGTTTTGGTCTGCCTACTGGTATCTGGCTTTGCCTTTGGACCAGGTGTGGCGGATTGGATCGAGGGCACAGTATATTGTGACAGTTTGTTACAGTACTGTAGGACTTGGTCGCAGCCATTGCAGGGCCAGACATTTTCACTATGTAGGAAGAGTTGGGCTCGGCAGGGAGTACATTTTGGAGCGTTGAGTCCAATATCGACATATCTATTTATTTTTGCCTTCAAAATGTTAGCTATTAGAATCAGATCCAACAATAATATCAAGGGATTAGAAATCCAGGGCTTAAAAACCAAGGTGTCATTGTACGCTGATGATTCATGTTGTTGTTTTTTCATCCACAACTTGGATCCCTCCACAGGATCTAGTTACTTTTTTTTTAACCTTTTTCTAACCTCTCTGGATCGCAAAAAAATGTAAACTTTTACATTACTGTGTAGTTTACAATTAAAATGGTCTGATGGTGATGTGGACATACTCGGTATACATATCCCAAAAGAAATAAAAGATCTCAAAACAATACATTTTAATAGAAAGTTAGCAAAAATAGATAAGATCTTGCTACCATGGAAAGGAAAATACCTGTCTATTTGTGGAAAAATCACCCTAAATAACTCTTTAGTCATATCCCAGTTTACCTACCAGTTTACCTTAGGGCAGCAGGTAGCCTAGCGGTTAGCGTGTTGGGACAGTAACCGAAAGGTCAATGGTTCAAATACCTGAGCCGACAATGTGAATGTGTCATTGAGCAAGGCACTTAACCCTCATTTGCTCCAGGGGCTGACCCTGTAGGTAGACTGTCATTGTAATTAAGAATTAGTTCTTAACTGACTTGCCTATGGTCTTGCCTACAGCCTACTGATCTGTTTTCCTTTTTTTTTATTATATGAAAAAATTAAAAGGGTCTATTTATATAATGAATATGAATTCTGAGGGCAGAAATAATTAATTATTAAAGCATTAGAACTCTCACTAAAGGCTTCAGTCATGCAAAAGTTATACTTAAATCTGAACTGGTTCTCTATCAGATTATTAAGAATGTCTCACCACATGTTCAATAATGGCTTTTTTTCCCTTTATTCAGATTACAAACGCTCAAAAATAAAAAATAAAAAGCTATTTTTAAACAAGAAAGTTTGTTGCAATTTCAGTTTTAATCCACCAGAACAAACAATACAAAAACTATTGTGATTAAACTCAAAAATACAAATTCATTCAAAAACAACAATATAAAATATAAAAAAAAGTATAACCTCTGTAAATTATATCATAAATAGGACTGGTGGAGTTATGTCACACACGAAGCTAACAAAAATATATGGACATGTTTGTAATTTTGGGTTGAGCAGACAACTAATTGCAGCATTACGGCAAAATATAGATTGTGCCATTTAGATTGCAAAATAGTACCGATTAGTTTAATAGTATATTTTTGGTGTACCGATTCCATGGCACATGGTTAATGAACTGATACGCAAAACGACACTTAGAATTGTTCAATTTAAATTATTATACAAAATTCTTGCAACCAATCCAATTGTATATATATATATGACTGAAGAATTGCAGCATTTACCTGGAGCTAACTCTGCAGTTAGCACTACTGGGTGATTTGAAAAGTCATAGTCAATCGATCAATAATCTCTACAGAGATGTTCAATCGGGTTCGGGCTGGGCCACTCGAAGCCAGAGATTTGTCCCGAAGAGCAAGGAGTACAAATACTTCATGTTGTTAACCAACCTAGTGTATATCATGAGGATAGGATGGTAATAAGGACAGTGAAAGTGGACTCTGAAGAGAGTGTTCTGATATGCATCCAGACAGGGGCAAAGTGAAAGGATACCCTTGTTGAATAAATAATCCAGGGTTTTAGCCATGAATATTTCATTAGAAGAGAATGAGATCGGTGAGAAAGTTTATGCCTTCTCGCAAATCCCTTGGAAGGAGTTGGGGACAATGTTGCAATGCAGGGTTCATTAAAAAAGAACGATGGGAAAGGTCCAAACAAGGGTGGGGGGTGAGGTCACTTTCTGAGAGGGACGCACGTGATTGGTGGGGCCTGTCAAATTAATTAACCAAACTAGTTTGGTTTGGCTGAACTCCTTTTGCAGTAAAAGGAGGAAGGAAAGAAGCACAGATCACCCCCGACAAAAAGGGAAGGGTAGCTCGGGTCCCTGATGTTGAGAGACCTGGGGTTTAGAGATGGCTGACTTTCAGTGCCATGAGAACTTAATTAGTGATGGTAAAGGATGAGCTTTTATTTCCCAAAGCTAGACTCTCTCCCTACCTTACTCTCTCTTTCTCTCCACCTCTCTTTCCCATCACACCTGTCTCCACAGTGAAATCACACCCCTTGGCCCTGCCTGCCGCCGAGTTCCGAAGCAGAAATAGCAACCCCGAACAAAAAAAGATCGCCCCGGGACCATTTGGGATTTGGTATTTTAGAAGTCTCAATTATATCCTGCCTTATCCATATTTCTCCCTGAACAGAACACGGTAAATCCTCCTGTGAAAAGGCCCAGTTTGTAGTGCCTTGAGCCTCCTCTGCCCTTGCTAAAAATACACTTGGAATTCAGTCTCCAGCACCATTCTATATTTCCCTTTCTATTGAGATGGAGTGCAGAAACTCGGCAAGTTTTCTGTTTTAAAAAATATCAGTGTTGGAGACTCTTGGTGACTCCTATGAAACGTGAACAGAGCAGTGTTTTGGCTGCTTCCCAGTACTTCCCAATACTCTATGGGAAGTAGCCTATAAACTGATCATAACCAAAAATAATCTATATATTATCATAACCTGAATGTTATAACGTTTGTGTGTAGTGGATTCGATGCATACTAGCTTTTTTTATTGAGTTTGCCACACCAATATTTTCGTGTTAAAATTGCAACTGGATTGGGGGTTAAATCATAATCTGGATTAAGTCATAATTTGGCGCAGAATTCAGTTGTTTCTCACTTTTGCTGCTCACTTTTCTACTATTCTGAGCAAGGTTATTTCATCAATGACAGGTGTACTGAACTATTACTGACTAATGCCCCTGAGAACGTGTTTCTGTACAATTAAAAGATGTTGAGTTCAATGGTAGTTTTTGAAGAACTGTACTATGATGTCATCATCAACATCAAAACTATCCTTTTTATGCTTCAACCTGAAGGCCAATTGAAGGCCAATTAAGTAAAGTGACCTGCAGCTTTCCTGTAACACCCGGTATTGTGGCAGCAAATCTGTGGCAGTTTTCATCAATGCGAGCGTGAGTGCTTTAATTTGAGTGGCAAATTTATGGGAATTTACCCAAACAACTTCATCCCAATGAGTAAAAACCACCAGACAATGCATAGACTAAACGGAAAACCCCTACTATGCAACAACCCACAGAGTGTAGATCTGGCATTTTCATTCTAACCATAGCAGTAATGGCCAACATACAGTATATGACATTTACAGCCCTGACACCATAGCACCTCTTTAAGATTTACAGGTAAGTATGCCACAAGTATACTGTGACTGTCTCTATGGGCTCTCTCCATTCAGCAGATGATAAGTATGATCATTAAGCTTGGTTTTATGAGCCAAAGCAGATCAGGATCCCTTATAGTGGGGGGAGTGTTAGGGACGCAGTGTTCTTAGCCCTCTACCCGCCCATAATTAAACGCCTCTGGAGGTCCCAGCAGGTAGGAGGAAGTGCTCACTTGTCAGAACATAAAGGCACACTTTATTTAAAGCGTTCTATGCAGCATCCCTCAGATATCACGGGGACAATTTAAATGCAGAGGAGGAGGTAATTAATTATTATCCCTTTCTCTGGCTCCAGAGCGTGTGCTCCGAGAGGAGGGAGATTCTTCATGCACACGTCAACGTGAGCACACGCTGATCGCACACTTGTACATGAGGATCCCCCATGTAGACGTTCATATGAAACTTGGAGATGATTAAGAGCTTGAAACCCTGAGTTCCAACTAGCTTGATAATGGGCAAGACAATTTAGCTCAATGGAGGAAAACAAAAGTCTTTAAACCTGAATGTATGCAAGGGCTATCTCTTCTCTTCATGCACATTTGAATACTCACTAGCACAGACACAGAGAAATGAGACAATAAATCTTGTCTGCCCATTTGTTAATGAAACAATCTATTATCATTTACAAATTTATCTCACAGTCAGACACTAACGTATATTTTCTATCCCTGGGGAAGGCACCTGTGACCTTGTTCATCCACAGCTGCAATAAAGCTGGATTATGCCCTCAGCTACTAATCCTGGGCCCATTTCATTGCTTAATATTGCTTCATCCTCTTAAGGATCGGACCCTTTTTTCACATTTTCGCCTAAAATGACATACCCAAATCTAACTGCCTCTAGCTCAGGACCTGAAGCAAGGATATGCATATTATTGATACCATTTGAAAGGAAACACTTTGAAGTTTGTGGAAATGTGAAATTAATGTAGGAGAATATAAGACATTAGATCTGGTGAAAGATAATAAAAAGAAAACAACATGCTTAATTTTTTTTTTGTCACATCATCTTTGAAATGAAAGAGAAAGGACATAATATTACTTAGGAGTCCAGAAGCAATTTATATTTGGGCCACTAGATGGCAGCAGTGTATGTGCAAGGTTTTAGACATATCCAATGAACCATTGCATTACTGTTCAAAATGTTGTATCAAGTCTGCCCAAATCTGCCTATTGGTTTATTGATACATTTTCAAGTACAAAACTGTGCACTCTCCTCAAACAATAGCATGATATTCTTTCACTGTAATAGCTACTGTAAATTGGACAGGGCAGTTAGATTAACAATAATTTAAGCTTTCTGCCTCTATAGGATATGTCTATGTCCTTGGAAATGCTCTTGTTACTTACAACGCCATGCTAATCACATTAGTGCACGTTAGCTCATTCCCATTTAGGTTAACTCAAAAGGGGAATGACTAGGACGGCTGTGGGGAGAGCCGACCTGAGATCAGTTGATAAGGCAGAGAGTATAGAGCTCCAGCCGTATGACGCTGGGGACATCTGCTCCAGTGCATTTGAGATCACCTGAGTGGACTAGTCATTTATCATGGGCGGAGGGAAAGGTGGCAGAGAGGAGTGCTCGCTTGTTGGACTCATCTGTCTAATCTCTTCCTCTCATGGTGGCTGTGTAGAAGCCTCATCACTATGGCCCGTGCATTGCATCCTAAAAGAATGCCAGCCCTGGTCAGGGTAAAGCGCTTGAACAAGGCTCCCCAGGAGTGGCCAGAAAGAGGGATTTTTCATGGTGGCTCACGGTGGTATTGCAGTCTAATTGCTCTCTGGCCCAAAAAGACAATACCCCATCTGCTTCCCATTTTAAAGTCAAATAATAGTTTAATCAGGTCAAATAAAGACATTCTGACAGCATCATAATGCTAAAAACAACATTTCAACAATGCAAACTATTTTGGCATAGACAGAGTTTCCTTTTAATTCACTCAAGAACCTATTCATATATTTGACAGCAAAAAAGCTCTATCTCAGCGTGTCGTACATGCTCATTCTAGACCATAATTCTCAGGAAACATAAGTCCCCATGTTTTACGGGGCCTTGACTCTGTCTGGCCACTGCCTGGGATATAGTCAGTGAGGTTCAAAACGTTGCAGATAGAAATGTAATCACTAGAAGCTGGCATGATTAACTATTCATTACATCCCTCACATTGTGTAAGGTTGAACCTCCTTGCGCAGGCTGTTCACATGCACTCCCATTGGCTTATTGTTTGGATGATCTCAAGGTCGCCTCTTCCAAGTTGTGTCCTAAACCCACTTCTCAGATAAATCAGACAGAAAAAGCTGTGGTGGTGTGGGACTCGCCCCCAGACAGTCAGTCTCCCAGGGTCTGGGAACATACTTATCAGCAGGCGGTGGCTTTAATAGGGATTCAATAGGGAAAACCAGGCTTTCATCTTCAGTCGTTAGCTACAGACAGTTTTTTTTATCATTATAGTTTTGAAAGAAATACTCAAGAATAAATGGTGAGGTTTGCCCTCTTCTCCCAAGCACACCTTTAAACAAACATACACCAAAACACACACTAAAGAACTCTAATTCTCTCTGCAGGTATGATCCCACATTGTTTGCGTGATTGCACTCACCGCATCCGTTGCTGCCAAGAGGTCCAAGTGGAACCTTGGAAGAGTGTGTGAGAGGGGTGCTCGAAGGGAGGGGGTTGCAACGAAGGAGAGAGGGAGCAAGCTCAAAGCTGGTCAGCGATGTCTCTGGCAGGTTTATTTATGACATGGTAAATGGGATTACGTAGGAAAGGAAACAAAGGGATGGCTCGCTTGTTGTTCTGCCAAGAGCCTGGCAGCTGATACCTTTCTAACTGTGGCAGCATGCCAGCCCATTGAATCCGAATGAAAGTTCCAGCGACTGGGGGCCTTTGAGCCAAGATGGAGACCTGCTCGGCTACAGTACAGAAAGTGGAAGTTAGCTAAAACAGGGATAGGGCCTTTGTAGGCCAGTTGGTAGAGCATGGTGCTTGTAAAGCCGGGGTAGTGGGGTTGGTTCCTAGGACCACCCATATGTAAAATGCATGAACGCATGACTGTAAGTCGCTTTGGATAAATGCATCTGCTAAATGGCATATATTATAGGATACCTTTTCAGAATGTCAATCTCAAGAAGCTAAGAAAAACATGAGACACGAACATAGTACGAGTATTTCACGTATATTCAATGTACAGATAATATTGTATTGTCAAAGATTCTGCTCGAAACAATACTTCAACCTTGAACCTGTATTGTTTGATATTAATAGTTAGCAATTAATACTTAACAAATAGCAATACATGTATGTTCTACTAATGCTGTATTTATATGGTCTCCACTCCACTTAGGAGTAGAACAATCCCTCATTGTTTCAAAATCATTCTTGCATCTAGGAGACTAAGTCGAGCTGGTGGTTAAAACAATCAAATCAAATGTTATTGGTCACATACACGTGTTTAGCAGATGTTATTGCGGGTGTAGCGAAATGCTTGTGCTTCTAGTTACGACAGTGCAGTAATATCTAACAGTAATATCTAACAATTACACAACATAAACTCAATACACACAAATCTAAGTAAGGAATGAATTAAGAATATATACATATATGGACGAGCGATGTCAGAGCAGCATGGACTAAGATACAGTAGAATAGTATAGAGTACAGTACATACATATGAGATGAGTAATGCTATCAACGTTACAGGTAAAACCCAGGCGCAGACAACCTTCGGAGTAACAACTGTTTTTGAAACCAACAGGGGCAGGCAAAAGACAGGTCAGGGGCAGGCAGAGGTCAGTAATCCAGATAGACGGGGCAAAGGTACAAGACGGCAGGCAGGCTCAGGGTGGGGCAAGCAGAGTTCAGTAATCCAGAGTAGTGGGGCAAAGGTACAAGACGGCAGCAGGCTCGGGGTGGGGCAAGCAGAGTTCAGTAATCCAGAGTAGTGGGGCAAAGGTACAGGACAGCAGGCAGGCTCAGGGTGGGGCAAGCAGAGGTCAGTAATCCAGATAGACGGGGCAAAAGTACAAGAGGGCAGGCAGGCTCGGGGTCAGGGCAGGAAGGATGGTCAAAACCAGGAAAAGAGGGGAATGCTGGTAGGCTTGAAGAAACAAAACCAACTGGCAACAGACAAACACAGAACACAGGGATAAATACACTGGGGATAATGGGGAAGATGGGTGACACCTGGAGGGTTGACAATCACAAAGACAGGTGAAACAGATCAGGGTGTGACAAATGCAAGATATGTAAACATTATTAAAGTGACTAGTGTTCCATTTCTTAAAGTGGCCAGTGATTTCTAGTCTATGTCTATATGCAGCAGCCTCTAAAGTGCTAGTGATGGCTATTTAACAGTCTGATGGCCTTGAGATAGAAGCTATTTTTCAGTCTCTCGGTCCCAGCTTTGATGCACCTGTACTGACGTCGCCTTCTGGATGACAGCGGAGTGAACAGGCAGTGGCTCAGGTGGATGATGTCCTTGATGATCTTTTTGGCCTTCCTATGACATTGGGTGCTGTAGGTGTCCTGGACGGCGGGTAGTTTGCCCCCAGTAAGGCGTTGGGCAGACCACACCACCCTCTGGAGAGCCTTGCGGTTGTGGGCGGAGCAGTTGCCGTACCAGGTGGTGATACAGTCCGACAGGATGCTCTCAATTGTGCATCTGTAAAAGTTTGTGAGGGTTTTAGGTGCCAAGCCAAATTTCTTTAGCCTCCTGAGGTTTAAGAGGCTCTGTTGAGCCTTCTTCACCACACTGTCTGTGTGGGTGGTCCATTTCAGTTTGTAAGTGATGTGTACGCCAAGGAACATGAAGCTTTCCACCTTCTCCACTGCGGTCCCATCGATGTGGATAGGAGGGTGCACCCTCTGCTGTTTCCTGAAATCCACAATCATCTCTTTTTGTTGACGTTGAGTGAGAGGTTGTTTTCCTGGCACCACACTCCCAGAGGCCTCACGTCCTCCGTGTAGGCTGTCTCATCATTGTTGGTAATCAAGCCTACTACTGTTGTGTCGTCTACAAACTTGATGATTGAGTTGGAGGCGTGCTTGGCCACGCAGTCATGGGTGAACAGGGAGTACAGGAGAGGGCTGAGCACGCACCCTTGTGGAGCCCCAGTGTTGAGGATCAGCGAAGTGGAGCTGTTGTTTCCTACCTTCAGCACCTGGGGGGCGGCCCATCAGGAAGTCCAGGACCCAGCTGCACAGGGTGGGGTTCAGACCCAGGGCCTCAAGCTTAACGATGAGCTTGGTGGTAACTATGGTGTTGAATGCTGAGCTATAGTTAATGAACAGCATTCTTACAAAGGTATTCCTCTTGTCCAGATGGGATAGGGCAGTGTGCAGAGTGTTGGCGATTGCATCATCTGTGGATCTATTGGGGCGGTAAGCAAATTGAAGTGGGTCTAGGGTGGCAGGTAAGGTAGAGGTGATATAATCGTTGACTAGTCTCTCAAAGCATTTCATGATGGCAGAGGTGAGTGCTATGGGGCCGTAGTCATGTAGTTCAGTTACCTTTGCTTTCTTGGGTACAGGAACAATGGTGGCCATCTTGAGCAGACTGGGATAGGGAGAGATTGAAAACGCTCGTAAACACACCAGCCAGCTGGTCTACGCATGCTCTGAGGACGCGGCTAGGGATGCCATCTGGGCCGACAGCCTAGCGAGGGTTAACACATTAACCTCTTAAGGATCTGACCCTTTTTTTCCAATTTTCGCATAAAATGAATACCCAAATCTAACTGCCTGTAGCTCAGGGCCTGAAGCAAGGATTTGCATAGTTTTCATACTATTTGAAAGGAAACACTGAAGTTTGTGTAAATGTGTCACGACTTCGGCCGAAGTTGCTCCCTCCCCTGGGTCGAGCGGCCGTAGAAGGTCGACGTCACCCGAATACTAGCCACCACCGATCCATTACACAGTTTCCGTTTGTCCCGTTCCATTCACACCTGGTTCCCATTCCACTAATTGTATGTTCGTTACTTAATCCCTCTGCTCCCCCCTGGTTGTTGTCCGTGATTGTTTCGTGTTGGATGATTTGTTTTTTCTTGCCATTTCTCCTTTGAGATTAAAAAACACAGTAACCGTATCCTGCCTCCCTGCGCCTGCTTCCACCACTCCACAATACGCATCTACTCACAGAATCACGGACCGTAAAATGGAAGCAGCAGGTGAGCCCAGCGCTTGCAGCAGCACGAGGATATGCTGCAGCGTCTGGGGACCGCGATGGATCGCGTGCTGTTGACAATGGAGCGTTGGGGACAGGTGGGACTACCCACACCTCCACCAGTCCCTCCATCGGTTCCCTTGATCTCTCCTCCTGTCCCTGGTCCCAGTGGGATTCGGCTCTCGCTCCCGAGGCGTACGATGGCGGAGCGACCGGTTGCCAGGGGTTCCTGCTCCAGTTGGAGCTATACCTGGCGACCGTTCACCCGGCTCCCTCAGGATGCGAGAGAGTGTCGGCCCTCGTCTCCTGCCTGAATGGGAAAGACCTGCAGTGGGCCAACGCCATCTGGTTCGAGGATGACGCGGTGTTGGACCACTACGGGGAGTTCACGAGCCGGTTTAGGTAGGTCTTCGACCATCCGCCTGATCTTAGATCGGCGGGTGAACGCATGTTCCATCTGCGGCAGGGGACGAGGAGTGCCCAGGATTTTTCCTTGGATTTCCGGACCCTGGCTGCGAGCGCAGGTTGGAATGACAGGGCCCTGATCGACCATTTCCTGTGTAGTCTTCTGGAGGATGTCCGTCGGGAGCTGGACTGCAGGGATGCCACCCTCACCCTGGACCAGCTGGTGGACATCAGGCTGGACAACCTGCTGGCCACCCGAGGACGTCCCGATCAGGGCCCGTAAAACCCATCTTCCAGCCTCCCCGCTCCAACACCCATGGAGCTGGGAGAGGCTGCGCTCAGGGAGGCCGGAGGAGGGGTCCTTTCCTGCACCAGCTGTGGCCGCCGAGGACACACGGCTGGTCGGTGCTGGACAGGTCCTTCCGGGAGTCGAGGCGGCAGGCAGACCACTGTCGGGCCTTCCCAGGTGAGTCAGCACCAGACTCACCCAGAGCTCTCTGTTGTACACATGTTTTTGTTTGTAGTGTTTCCGGAGTGTTCCCCGCATTTCCAGCATAGGGCGCTAGTAGATTCAGGCTCAGCTGGTAATTTTATAGACCGAGCGTTTGCCCAGAAGTTAGGGATCCCTATTGTGTCTCTAAATGTCCCCTTCCCTGTGCATGCCTTAGACAGTCATCCTTTGGGGTCAGGGCTGATTAGGGAGGTCACGGCACCACTAAGAATGGTGACGCAGGGGGGTCATGAGGAGAAAATTGTTCTTTATCTTATTGATTCTCCTGCATTTCCTGTGGTGTTGGGCATTCCCTGGTTGGCCTGTCATGACCCCAAAATTTTGTGGCAACGGAGGGCTCTGGAGGGGTGGTCCCGAGGGTGCTCGGGGAGGTGTGTGGGTGTTTCCGTGGGTGCGACTACGGTGGAAAGTTCAGACCAGGCACCCACTGTGCACATTCCCTCAGAATATGCCGATTTGGCTCTCGCCTTCTGTAAGAGGAAGGCGACTCAATTACCACCTCATCAACGAGGGGATTGTGCGATAAATCTCCTGGTAGACGCAGCACCTCCTAGGAGTCATGTGTATCCTTTGTCACAGGCGGAGATGGAGGCTATGGAGACATATGTCTCCGAATCACTGAGGCAGGGATACATTCGGCCCTCCACTTCACCTGCCTCCTCGAGTTTAGAGGGATAAATCAGATCGCTGTGGGGTACAGCTACCCGCTCCCCCTCATAGCCAGTGCGATCGAGTCAATACACGGGGCGCGCTTTTTCACAAAACTAGATCTCAGGAGCGCTTACAATCTGGTGGGGGGGGGTGGGGCGGTGCGGTTGCGCTGGTCAGCGGAGGCGGACAGGGCTTTCAGTCACCTGTAGGCCCCCGTGTTGGCTCATCCGGATCCCTCTCGGTCATTCATAGTTGAGGTGGACGCGTCCGAGGCTGGGATAGGAGCTGTGCTGTCTCAGCGTTCGGGTACGCCAGCAAAGCTCCGCCCCTGTGCTTTTTATTCGAAGAAACTCAGTTCGGCGGAGCGAAACTATGATGTGGCGGACAGGGAGTTGTTGGCTGTCGTGAGGGCTCTGAAAGTGTGGAGGCATTGGCTTGAGGGGGCTAAACACCCTTTTCTCATCTGGACCGACCACCGCAATCTGGAGTACATCCAGGCGGCGAGGAGATAGAATCCTCGCCAGGCAAGGTGGGCCATGTTTTTCACCTGGTTTGACTTCACTCTATCCTAAAGACCGGGTTCACAAAATGTGAAGGCAGACGCACTGTCCCGGGTGTATGACACAGAGGAGCGGCTCATCGATCCCACTCCCATCCTCCCTGCCTCCCGTCTAGTGGCACCGGTAAGATGGGAGTTGGACACGGACATCGAGCGGGCGATGCACACAGAGCCCACCCCCCCTCAGTGTCCCGCAGGGCTCAGGTACGTCCCATACTGCACTCTCCTCTGGTCATCCTGGCATCGCCCGGACGGTGCGCTGTCTGAATGTAAAGTACTGGTGGCCCACCTTAGCTAAGGACATGAGGGCTTATGTTTCCTCCTGCTCGGTGTGCGTGCAGTATAAGGCGCCCAGACACCTGCCCAGAGGCAAATTACAACCGCTACCCGTTCCACAGCGGCCGTGGTCACACCTGTCGGTGGACTTTGTGACGGACCTTCCGCCATCATAGGGGAAAACGACGATCCTGGTCGTTGTGGATCGGTTTTCCAAGTCCTGTCACCTCCTTCCTCTGCCCGGTCTCCCGACGGCTCTACAAACGGCAGAGGCCCTGTTCACCCACGTATTCCGGCACTACGGGGTGCCTGAGGACATAGTGTCTGACCGGGGTTCCCAATTCACGTCTAGGGTGTGGAAGGCGTTTATGGAACATCTGGGGGTCTCGGTCAGCCTTACCTCAGGTTTTCACCCCGAGAGAAACGGGCAGGTGGAAAGAGTGAACCAGGATGTGGGGAGGTTTCTGAGGTCGTATTGCCAGGACCGGCCGGGGGAGTGGGCGGCGTTCATTCCCTGAGCTGACATGGCCCAGAACTCACTCCGCCACTCCTCCACGAACCTATCTCCGTTTCAATGCGTACTAGGTTACCAGCTGGTTCTGGCACCATGGCACCCGAGCCAGGCAGAGGCTCCTGCGGTGGATGAGTGGTTCAAGCGCTCAGAGGAGAACTGGAATGCCGCCCAAGTGCATCTACAACGAGCCGCGAGACGGCATAATGTGAGCGCCGACCGCCACCGCAGTGAGGCCCCGGGGTACGCACCGGGGGACCGGGTCTGGCTCTCGACTGCCTTTCCGGAAACTGGGCCTGCGGTTTGTGAGGCCGTTTAAAGTCCTGAGGAGACTGAACGAGGTGTGTTACAGGCTACAGCTTCCGCCTGACTACCGTATTAACCCCTCGTTCCATGTGTCTCTCCTCAGGCCGGTGGTGGCTGGTCCGCTCCAAGGACATGAGGTTCTGGAGGTCTCTCCACACCCGCTGGACATCGAGGGGGCCCCGGCGAATGCTGTCCAAGCCATCCTGGACTCAAGACGTCGGGCTAGGGGCGGAGTGGGAGGGTTACGGCCCGGAGGAGAGATGCTGGGTACCGGTGGAGGGCATTCTAGATTCCTCACTTCTGAGGGAGTTCCATCGCCTCCACGCCCCGCACCTCGTCCCCCGGGCCGCCCCCGAGACCGACGTCGGCACGCTGCAGGAGCCATGCGTAAAGGGGGGGGGGGGGTACTGTCACGACTTTGGCCGAAGTTGCTCCCTCCCCTGGGTCGAGCAGCCGTAGAAGGTCGACGTAAACCGAATACTAGCCACCACCGATCCATTACACAGTTTCCGTTTGTCCCGTTCAATTCATACCTGGTTCCCATTCCACTAATTGTATGGTGGGGCAATCGGCTCCGGCCATGGAGCGGGGAAAACAACCGGGCCCGGACTGGGCACCGGTGGGTCAAACGGCTCCGGCCATGGAGCGGGGAAAACAGCGGACTGCTCTGGCTCAGGAGCAGAGCAGACGGCCGGACCTGGAATGGGCACCGGTGGAGCGGACTGCTCTGGCACTGGAGCAGAGCAGACGGCTGGACCCGGATTGGGCACCGGTGGAGCGGACTGCTCAGGCACTGGAGCAGAGCAGACGGCTGGACCCGGATTGGGCACCGGTGGAGCGGACTGCTCAGGCACTGGAGCGGAGCAGACGGCTGGACCCGGACTGGGCACCGGGGGAGCGGACTGCTCTGGCTCAGGAGCGGAGCAGACGGCTGGACCCGGAATGGGCACCGGTGGAGCGGACTGCTCAGGCACTGGAGCGGAGCAGACGGCTGGACCCGGATTTGGCACAGGTGGAGCGGACTGCTCAGGCACTGGAGCGGAGCAGACGGCTGGACCCGGACTGGGCACCGGTGGAGCGGACTGCTCTGGCTCAGGAGCGGAGCAGACGGCTGGACCCGGAATGGGCACCGGTGGAGCGGACTGCTCTGGAGCGGAGCAGACGGCTGGACCCGGATTGTGCACCGGTGGAGCGGACTGCTCTGGCTCAGGAGCGGAGCAGACTTCATGAGGTTTCGGGCTGCGGACCTTCGCTGGAGGTTCTGGGCTGCGGACCGTCGCTGGAGGTTCCGGGCTGCGGACCTTCGCTGGAGGTTCCGGGCTGTGGATCTTCGCTGGAGGTTCCGGGCTGCGGACCTTCGCTGGAGGTTCCGGGCTGATGACCTTCGCTGGAGGTTCCGGGCTGCGGACCTTCGCTGGAGGTTCGTACCGGACTGGGGAGGCGCACCGGAGGTCGGATGCGTGGAGCCGGCACTGGAAGCACCTGGCTGGACGCACGCACTGGAGGTCGGGTGTGGGGAGTAGAGCAGAGGTCCGGACCCGGACTGGACATCGGTGAAGCGGATTGCTCTGGAATGGGAGTAAAGACGACGACCGGACCCAGACTGGGCACCGGAGGAGCGGATTGCTCTGGACCGGGAGTGGAGTAGACAACCGGACCTGGACTGGACCACTCCGCCATCTCCCTCTCGACCTCTTCCTCTATCTCCACCAATTCCTCCAGAACCTCTCCAAAATGCTCCTCCAAATACTCCTTCTCCACCTTGCTCTGAGCCCCCCATTTTTACCTCGGCCTCTCCATGCTCCACCGGGGAGGTGGTATTGGCTCTACCTCCCTGTAGCCAGACCACCCCCATAGCCCCCCCCCCCCAAAATTACCTTGGGGTTGTTTGCGGGCGTTTCCCCGTCTCGCGCATAATGTGGCACTTCCTCTCTCTCCGTCTCTCCCCAGTTACGCTGCTTGGTCTCGTAGTGGTGGGTCATTCTGTCACGATGTGGGTGTGGGAATGACCAAGACGTAGCGCAGGGATAGTGGTTCGACATTTTAATATGACTAGGTATAACAAACACTAATGAAGAACTAATTTTTTTTTAAAAACACGAATTACGAACGTCACGTTAAAACAAAACACAATATTTTAAACGTAACACAAAAGCTAATATTGTGACAACGATGTGGGCTGTGTGTAGCGGTTATGATATGGTTTGGCTTGGAAAGTTTTTTTTGCCAGGTCACATACAACTGATGCGTTGTGCATTGAATTCCACAAACAAAGGGAAAAGGTGAGAGGAGGAGAGCACATAGATGCGAGAAGGACTACAATGTGCTATGAAAGTGAACTGTGTTTACGTGTGATCAGGGGTGTATTCATTACACCGAATCTGTTGAAAAAATGTTCTTACCTGAATTTGTCTAATAGACAAATTAGTTTGCAACTGTTGGACTAACGATTGCACCCTAGATCAGCTAGATGCAGGCAAGAATGTGCAAGGCGGTATTGAATGTGTAACTGTCTGTCAGCTCAAATTCTTCTCTCGACCTCATGATGGGTATAGGGAAAGTTGACTATCATGTGGTAGCCTAATCCTATCAATTCACTGGTTGAATGGAATTAAATTAGTCATCCAATATGCTGTAATCGAAATAAGGCCATTTCCATGAAAAAAACGAAATCGTCCTCCCTCATCTTAAACGGCACCGTCCGCCACTGATCCAGATATAGTTCCACCTCAACTCCACCAACTCGGAGAATGATGTTTGGCACAGAAGCGTGAAACTCTGCCCACAGGTGATGCCCATCCCTGGCCATATGGCACAAGGGCTGTGTACCCTGGCACCATCCTCAGTCTGGTCACACCAACACACCAGAGAGATGGTGGTGACAAGCACACCTCGCCCCATGCATGTCTAAACACCTGTGCTAGCCTTCTGTTCTCTGCTCATCCTTGCCTCATTCAACACTTGTTGCCTTGTTGTGTATCTGAGAAATGGTCCTGGGGCCTCACTTATCAACTGTGCATACATTTCATACTAAATTCTTGCATACATGGAGATTCTAGGATAAAAAAGTGTAATTGATAAATCAGATCCACATTATATTTGTGCAGTTGTGAATGAGGACTACAACCCTGCCTGGAAAACACCATCTGTTCACCTTTTATGCACTCATTTTCTGTATTATGTTGGAACTGGGCCAT
The DNA here is from genome assembly GCA_023634145.1 of Thymallus thymallus. Taxonomy (NCBI): domain Eukaryota; kingdom Metazoa; phylum Chordata; class Actinopteri; order Salmoniformes; family Salmonidae; genus Thymallus; species Thymallus thymallus. Next base: position 5,586,113 of record CM042413.1, read on the forward strand.
GACCATTCCTAAAAGTAAGCACAGTGGACATTTTCATCACATTTCTGTTGAGGTGTAGGCAGAATGTTGCAGTGACTTTTCCAAACAAAAAATGCATGCCACTAGCCATGCATTCTGCAAGATTGATTGTCCTTTCGAACAATTAAGAAAGTAAATACTACAGCCCACAATTCTATGCAAAAGACAAATTGTTGTTCAATATTTGGTTTATTTATACATTATTGTGTTCCTACTGACTGCCTTGGTATAAGCTCTGAAATTAAAGAGGCTAGGCTATGATGTCATAATGTCACATACTGTCAAGGCTACCAGTCTACTTACTTTCGAGCATGCTTGGCTATTGAATGAGCGATTGATAAATGGTAGCATAGTATTTTTTGTGATGCGGGAATCATTTAAACCAGTTATGTCAGAAAAGGAGAGATGTCCTGGAATATAATTATGATTAAGGCCTATATGATAAAAGTAAAATAAACATATTAGATGACATGCTGCTATGCGATCTCCACACCAACGTAAAATGCATATATTTTATCATTACATGCTGACCACACCACTTCAATCATTTCATCCAAACTTCCCGCGCGCATCAAGGAGTATCTTGAGTAGCCAGGCGCTAAAATATAACTTGGTACGCATACCTTCCTCCTGTCAAGTTCAAAATGGATAAATAGCAACCACTGCGGGAAAATTGGCGCATGCAAAGTTTAGAGTATTTTTTGTGCACAAGCACCTTAGATACTGTAAGGGCTGAACATGCTTAGCTAATTAATATGTTAATCTACAACAAGAGTTATTAACTGAATGTATTGTGTGATCATAAAACTTGTGGAACTGCTGTAGGCTTGTGTGTGGGGGAGCCATGTGGAAAGAATGTGCTAGCTAAGGGTTTCACAATAGAACTGTGTTTTGTGGTAACATGAGACAAGAACATCTGCTGAGAGTAACAACTGCGTCTGGCAACTGGAGTGCGTCACGAGGCTGGGACCAGCCTGCACGCCAACCATAGGCTGAGTAAGTTTTAACCACACTCAGCCTCTACTCTGACAGGCCAGCAATGAGCGGGAACTATTCTGTCAGAGTATTTAAGGAAGAACAAAGTATAGGACAGCGCTCGCTCGCTCTCTCTCTCTGTTTGCCCTGGTGGTGTCACAGTGAGCCTGTATATACGAACTTCATACTTACCATTTAAGGGTTTGCTAGAATAAAATGCATAGATGATTTCAACTGTGTAGTAATCCTTTTGTTCCAATACCAGATTTGAATTGACGCGACCCTAACAATACGTAAATTAGGCCTCATGTCTTTTCAGGGGCAGTCTGCACAATTTTCTGTTCAAAAGGGCCAGGGTGACACTGAGTAGGATATCTAGATTTAGAGGAGTGACAAACCAATGTGTCACGTACGTGGTGTGTGGCAGACCAAGATGCAGCGCTGAAGTAGTGCGACATGATTATTTATTAAATCGACAGGCACAAAATAACAACCGTGATAAACACGAACATAACACACGGTAACAGCACTAAAAACCAAACAATGATCCACAAAAGACAGGTGGAAACGCATGAACTAAATATGGCCCCCAATTAGAGACAATGCAAAGCAGCTGCCTCTAATTGGGGACCAACACAAAACCAACATAGAAACATAAACCCTAGATCTGTCAGGCTCTGACCATAGACAACTAGAGGAGCAAAGGCTTCCCTATGATCAGAGCCTGACAGTATCTTCTGTTTGCACAAAGAGATTACCTCCCACATCATACATAGTGCCACATTTGCACAAATAAACCATTATTGTGTGCAATATGCAGTAGACAGTTTCTCCTCTGTATACATGACCTACCTTGTTCTCATGTGTTCTGTTTCACTTCCCTTCTTGCCATGCATAAACGTGTCTAAACATGTCAATAAAGTAAGGGAAAGACATACAAGCCAGGTTGTTACTGTATATGGGAAGATGTCATTGAATAAAGGCTGTGTGTTTGCGTACGTGTGTGTGCGTGCATGTGCCTGTGTGCATGTGTGAGCTTGTGGCCCAGAAAGCAGCTTCCAGCAGTGCAACGTAAGAGCAGATGGTTGATGAGCTTAAATGTTGCCTCTATTCAATCAATCAACCACTGTAGTGCATTGACCACCAGCCCAACTCAATCATCAAGTTTGTGTGCTAAATTGATAACTCATGTGAATAAGTAAGATGGGCTGTTCACTTGTTCCATTACTTACACTGGGGGCCAAAAGTTTGGAATATTACTCATTCAAGGGTTTTTCTTTATTTGCACTATTTTTTACATTGTAGACTAAAAGTGAAGAGATCAAAACGATGACATAACACATGTGGAATCATGTAGTAACCAAAAAAAAGTGTTAAACAAATCTAAATATATTTTATATTTGAGATTCTTCAAAGTAGCCACCCTATGCCTTGATGACAGCTTTGTACACTCATGGCATTCTCTTAACCAGCTTCATGAGGACCACCACAGGAATGGAAGACCCAGAAATGAACTTATCCTCTAATGCTGTAGAGGATAAGTTCATTAGAGTTACCAGCCTCAGATTGCAGCCCAAATAACACATCTCAGCATCAACTGTTCAGAGGAGACTGTGTGAATCAGGCCTTCATGGTTGAATTGCTGCAAAGAAACCACTACTAAAGGACACCAATAAGAAGAAGAGACTTGCTTGGGCCAAGATACACGAGTAATGGACATTAGACCAGTGGAAATCTGTCCTTTGGTCTGGAGTCCAGATTTTTGGTTCCAACCTCAACCAAATTTAGGAGGTTTGGGATGAGTCGGACAGCAGTGAAGGAAAAGCAGCCAACAAGTGCTCAGCATATGTGGGAACTCCTTCAAGACTGATGGAAAAGCATTCCAGGTGAAGCTGGTTGAGAGAACGCCAAGAGTTCAATCTTGGTTTCATCAGACAAGAGAATATGATTTTTTATGGTCTGAGAGTCATTTAGGTGCCATTTGGCAAACTCCAAGCAGGCTGTCATGTGCCTTTTACTGAGGAGTGGCTTCCGTCTGGCCACTCTACCATAAAGGCCTGATTGGAGAAGTACTGCAGAGATGGTTGTCCTTCTTGAAGGTTCTCCCATCTCCACAGAGGAACTCTGGAGCTCTGTCAGAGTGACCATCGGGTTCTTGGTCACCTCCCTGACCAAGGCCCTTCTACCACAATTTGTCAGTTTAGCCGGCAGCCAGCTCTAGGAAGAATCTTGGTGGTTCTAAACTTGTTCCATTGAAGAATAATGGAGGCCACTGTGTTCTTGGGGACCTTCAATGCTGCAGAAATGTTTTGGTACCCTTCCCCAGATCGGTGCCTCGACACAGTCCTGTCTCTGAGCTCTACGGACAATTCCTAACACCTCATGGCTTGGTTTTTGCTCTGACATGCACTGTCAACTGTTGGACCTTATATAGACAGGTGTGTGCCTTGAATTTACCACAGGTGGACTCCAATCAAGTTGTAGAAACATCTCAAGGATGATCAATGGAAACAGGATGCACCTGAGCTCAATGTCGAGTCTCATAGCAAAGGGTCTGAATACTGCAAATAAGGTATTTCTGTTTTTATTTATAATAAATTAGCAAACATTTCTAAAAACCTGTTTTCACTTTGTCATTATGAGCTGTTGTGTGTAAATTGATGAGGTGAAAAAATTATTTAATACATTTTAGAATAAGGCTGTTACCACCCTGTGAAGTTAATCATATAACTTATTTCATTTGTAGCCTAATAAACTGCATGCTTTCCCTCCATACTTTACTCGCATAAAAAGGTTGGATGGAAACCTGGTGAATGTTAATAAAGTTTTAGACTTTTGAAGTAGCCTAATCAGACTAAAACATTGTGATGGGTTGTGTTTATGCCACAACTGCAATTCGCTCCAGGGGCTGACCCTGTAGGTAGTCCGTCATTGTAAATAAGACTTTGTTCTTAACTGACTTGCCTAGTTAAATAAAGGTTAAATAAAAAATAAATAAAAGGTAATACATTTTAAAAAGTTAAATGAAATATTTTGGCTATATTGAAGCGTTAGGTTCTACGTGCGCAAGGAATAGCCGCTCGGATTAGAGAGGGGCCTGCTGGGAGCATATGTGTCCACATTATTGATGGATGACTTGGGAGAATGATAATTTGCAACAAGCAGCATATCTCAGTACCAGCAGTAAGAATTCAGCCAGACTGGCCTGCTACTGTGCCTTTCTAGACCGCATAAACTGTCCAGAGTAGACCCACAACTGAACCAAATGGAATTAAACATTCAAACCACAGGGCTTTTGCACCATTATTCACTGTAGCCTAGGTTAGAATTTTGTACTAACTTGAAAACAATAATGCAATGATGTTGTAGACTAGTCTAGGTAGGATCATTGTGGTGTTGTAGACTAGTCTAGGTAGGATAATTGTGGTGTTGTAGACTAGTCTAGGTAGGATCATTGTGGTGTTGTAGACTAGTCTAGGTAGGATCATTGTATTGTCCCTAAACAAGATCCATAGGGGAACTTTTTGAGCTGCTTGCCTCATATCTTCACTGTTCTTAATGATGCACCAGGCCTCTCCGCTGCCTATCAGCTATTCCTATTTGTTCTTGTGGATTCATGTTTAATATTGATGCAGCTTTGAATGCTTTTATGTGTGATTGCTAGTCAGCCTATTGCAGATCTAGACGAACGATCCACCTACCACTATTATCACAATGAATGGTGAATAAAGGGCAGGATAGACAGTTAGACAGCTCAGGAATTGTTTTGTGCCATTACATACAGCCGGGAAGAACTATTGGTTATTAGAGCGGCTGTAACTCACCTGAACCAGCAGTATTACGATCAGGATTACGACTTTCCCGGAGCAGATCCTTTGTTCGTGCTCCCCAGGGCAATTTAACTTATCCCAGATGCCGACTCAAAACAACAACAACGCTGGCGGAGAAGAGGTACTCGGGGTGGCCTCCTGGTCCGACTCAGGAAGCGTGCACACCACCCACCGCTCTTGAGTATTTTACTCGCTAATGTCCAATCTCTGGATAATAAGAGTCGCTTTACATACTCTGCTTCACAGAAACATGGCTTTCTGGAAACGTTCTGTCTGACTCTGTAAAACCAGTTTTCAGTACATCGCGCCGACAGGAATAAACATCTCTCCGGGAAGCAGAAGGGTGGAGGTATATGTTTTATGATTAATGATTTATGGTGTAAATGTGATTACATACAGGAACTCAAGTCCTTCTGTTCACCCGACTTAGAATATCTCACAATCAAATGCTGACCGGTCTACCTCCCGAGGGAATTTTCGGCCATCATTGCCACAGCCGTATATATCCCCCCTCAAGCCAATATCACGTCGGCCCTCAAAGAACTTCATTGGACTTTATGTAAACTGGAAACCACCCTGAGGCTGCATTTATTGTAGCTGGGGATTTTAACAAAGCAAATTTGAGGACTAGGCTGCCAAAGTTTTACCAACATATAGACTGTAACACCCGCGCCGGTAAAATCCTCGACCATTGCTATTCAAACTTTATTACCGGAATGGTAATAAAGTCCTCCCCCGCCCTCCATTTGGCAAATCAGACCATGACTCCATTTTGCTCCTCCCCACCTATAGGCAGAATCTTAAACAGGAAGTACACGTAATACGGACTATTCAACGCTGGTCTGACCAATCGGAATCCACGCTCCAGGATTGTTTTGATCACGTGGACTGGGATACGTTCCGGGTAGCTTCCCACAATAATCTAGACGAATACACGGACGCTGTGACCAAATTTATAAAAAGTGTATAGGAGATGTAGTATCACTGTGTCTATTAAAACATACCCCAATCAGAAACCTTGGATAGATGGTAGCATTCGCACGAAACTGAAAGCGCGAACCACCGCCTTTAACCATGGCAAAGTGACTGGGAATATGGAAGAACATAAACAGTGTAGTTATTCACTCCGCAAGGCAATCATACAAGCTAAATGTCAATATAAAGTGGAAACGCAATTCAACGGCTCAGACACGAGACGTATGTGGCAGGGATTACAGACAATCACGGATTATAAAAGGAAAAACAACCACGTTGCCGAGACCGACACCTCCCTTCCAGACGGCTAAACGCATTCTTTGCCCGCTTTGAGGATAACACGGTGCCACCGACACGGACCGCTGCCAAGGACTGTGGGCTCTCCTTCTCTGTGGCTGACGTGAGAAAAACATTTAAATGTGTTAACCCTTGCAAGGCTGCCGGCCCAGAAGGCATCCCTAGTCGTGTCCTTAGAGCATGCGCAGACAAGCCGGCTGGTGTGTTTACAAGCATATTCAATCTATCCCTATCCCAGTTTGCTGTCCCCACATGCTTCAAGATGGCCACCATTGCTCCTGTACCCAAGAAGGCAAAGGTAACTGAACTAAATTCCTATCGCCCCGTAGCACTCACCTCTGTCATCATGAAGTGCTTTGAGAGACTAGTCAAGGATCATATCACCTCTACCTTACCTGCCACCCTGGACCCACTTCAATTTGCTTACCGCCCCAATAGATCCACGTATGATGCAATCGCCATCACTCTGCACACTGCCCTATCCCATCTGGACAAGAGGAATACCTATGTAAGAATGCTGTTTATTGACTACAGCTCAGCATTCAACACCATAGTAACCTCCAAGCTCATCATTAAGCTCGAGGCCATGGGTCTGAATCCCTCCCTGCGCAACTGGGTCCTGGACTTCCTGACGGGCCGCCCCCAGGTGGTGAAGGTAGGAAACAACACCTCCACTTCGCAGATCCTCAACACTGGGGCTCCACAAGGGTGTGTACTCAGCCCAATCCTGTACTCCCTGTTCACCCATGACTGCGTGGCCAAGCACGCCTCCAACTCAATCATCAAGTTTGCAGACTATACAACGGTAGTAGGCTTGATTACCAACAATGACGAGACAGCCTACAGGGAGGAGGTGAGGGCTCTGGGAGTGTGGTGCCAACGCATTACCGGGGGCAAACTACCCGCCCTCCAGGACACCTACAGCACCCGATATCTCAGGAAGGCCAACCACCCGAGCCACTGCCTGTTCACCCTGCTGTCATCCAGAAGGCGAGGTTAGTAGAGGTGCAGACTGAAAGACTGAAAAACAGCTTCTATCTCAAGGCCATCAGACAGCTAAACAGCCACCACTAGCACATTAGAGGCTGCTGCCTAAAGGCACAGACTAGAAAACACTGGTCACTTTAAGGTATGGAGTACTAGTCACTTTAATAATGTTTACATATCTGGCATCACTCATCTTATATGAATATACTGTATTCTATACTATCCTTTGATATCTCAGTCATTTAATAATGTTTACATACAGTGGGGAGAACAAATATTTGATACACTGCCGATTTTGCAGGTTTTCCTACTTACAAAGCATGTAGAGGTCTGTCATTTTTATAATAGGTACACTTCAACTGTGAGAGACAAAAAATTCAGAAAATCACATTGTATGATTTTTAAATATTTAATTTGCATTTTATTGCATGACATAAGTATTTGATCACCTACCAACCAGTAAGAATTCCGGCTCTCACAGACCTGTTAGTTTTTCTTTAAGAAGCCCTCCTGTTCTCCACTCATTACCTGTATTAACTGCACCTGTTTGTATAAAAGACACCTGTCCACACACTCAATCAAACAGACTCCAACCTCTCCACAATGGCCAAGACCAGAGAGCTGTGTAAGGACATCAGGGATAAAATTGTAGACCTGCACAAGGCTGGGATGGGCTACAGGACAATAGGCAAGCAGCTTGGTGAGAAGGCAACAACTGTTGGCACAATTATTAGAAAATGGAAGAAGTTCAAGATGACGGTCAATCTCCCTCGGTCTGGGGCACCATGCAAGATCTCACCTCATGGGGCATCAATGATCATGAGGAAGGTGAAGGATCAGCCCAGAACTACACGTCAGGACCTGGTCAATGACCTGAAGAGAGCTGGGACCACAGTCTCAAAGAAAACCATTAGTAACACACTACACCGTCATGGATTAAAATCCTGCAGCGCACGCATGGTCCCCCTGCTCAAGCCAGCGTATGTCCAGGCCCGTCTGAAGTTTGCCAATGACCATCTGGATGATCCAGAGGAGGAATGGGAGAAGGTCATGTGGTCTGATGAGACAAAAATAGAGCTTTTTGGTCTAAACTCCACTCGCCGTGTTTGGAGGAAGAAGAAGGATGAGTACAACCCCAAGAACACCATCCCAACCGTGAAGCATGGAGGTGGAAACATCATTCTTTGGGGATGCTTTTCTGCAAAGGAGACAGGACGACTTCACCGTATTGAGGGGAGGATGGATGGGGCCATGTATCGCGAGATCTTGGCCAACAACCTCCTTCCCTCAGTAAGTGCATTGAAGATGGGTCGTGGCTGGGTCTTCCAGCATGACAACGACCCGAAACACACAGCCAGTGCAACTAAGGAGTGGCTCCGTAAGAAGCATCTCAAGGTCCTGGAGTGGCCTAGCCACTCTCCAGACCTGAACCCAATAGAAAATCTTCGGAGGGAGCTGAAAGTCTGTATTGCCCAGCGACAGCCCCGAAACCTGAAGGATCTGGAGAAGGTCTGTATGGAGGAGTGGGCCAAAATCCCTGCTGCAGTGTGTGCAAACCTGGTCAAGAACTACAGGAAACGTATAATCTCTGTAATTGCAAACAAAGGTTTCTGTACCAAATATTAAGTTCTGCTTTTCTGATGTATCAAATACTTATGTCATGCAATAAAATGCAAATTAATTACTTAAAACTCATACAATGTGATTTCCTGGATTTTTGTTTTAGATTCCGTCACTCACAGTTGAAGAGTACCTATGATAAAAATGACAGACTTCTACATGCTTTGTAAGTGGGAAAACCTGTAAAATCGGCAGTGTATCAAATACTTGTTCTCCCCACTGTATCTTGCGTTCCCCATCTCATTTGTATATACTGTATTCAATACTCTCCTACTGTATCTTAGTCCATGCCGCTAGTCCTTATGTATAAAGGCCTAATTCATTACTTACTTAGATTTGTGTGTATTGAGTATATGTTGTATAACTGTTAGATATTACTGTTAGATATACTGCACTGTCGGAACTAGAAGCACACCCGCATTGACATCTGCTAAACATGTGTATGTGACCAATAAAATTGGATTTGATTTGAATAGACTGCATGCACATGCAAGCAGATGAGGACATTTGGCTGGAAGAAATTATATAGTAAAAAATTGAAAAAGAGCGAATGTAAACCAAGGAAGAAACATACTATCATCCCATGTGTCCAATAAAAAACCACACAACCCTCCCAAAAGCAGAAAAAAAAGTTAGACAACCCTCCCCTACCTTGTCCCTAAAGAGGATTGATGATCAGGCACTGCAAAGAAGGGTTGCTTCACAAACGTAGCATGCGAGTTGAAAAACACAGTTTTATTATTCTGCATGTGACATTTCCACCTGCAAATAACTTTAAATGTCAATCATGTTGTTCTGTTATCTCACAATCGAGCAGAAACCAGAGGAAAAGTATTCTCAAACATTTATTGTATATTAGCTAAAGGAAGAAGCTTGATTCTAGAAGCTCAGGAACCTTTTTTCTCTGTCACTCTGTCATTAATGGAGACGTCCGTCACACACAGGGCAGCCACACAGGTCTCTGGGGCTTCAGCACATCAATCACACAGATACAGACACAGATAAAAAAAACAAAAAAAACAGATGAACAACACACAAAGATACACACACACACTGAGGCTGCATCCGTCAGTATTTCATTTACCTCGTAAAATGTTGTGTTTTCGTTGATGTGTTTACATGTGTATATACAGTACCTGAGAGTGCATGCATGTACTTGAGAGAAATATAACTATAACTATGAATCTGTATATAACCATTTTCCTCCTGCTCTGTTGGGAGGGTACGGCTGGACAGTGTGACGGTCTGCAGAGCTTCCTTTGAAGGAGTGCAGTGTGTAGAAATCAGTAGGCAAGCACACCCTATACATACATTATCTCAATTATCCCCAGCGATCCTGCACCGTAAAGCCTTTCACAGAGAAAAGCCAAATTCATCACTGCCACTCAGTGGCTACACCCCAATACTCTAAAATGGCATCCTTGTGTCTGAACCTGAGAACAATTGATGGGAGAATGTCTTAGAGCTTCCCATGGGTACGCTTACACCTGTCCAGTATTTTTAGATAGATGCAGATGACAAAAACAAGACAAGGAAAGGGTCACTTTTAGAGTATGCTGGGAGGATGCTACTATGTAACGTCAATGTTCTCGATTCCTGGTGTCATGATCAAAGAGTCATTCAAGGTACAAGGGACAAGAGCTTCAATTATGCCTTGTCATCTGAAAGATTTTGCCAGGCGGGCATCCTTTTTCTCAATCGGAAGTATTATCAGGATAACGACGGCCATCTCCATCACAGCATTATTATAGTCAGTACCGTACTGCCGCATGAAAGAGGTACACAGAGGAAGGTGGCCCAATGCTACCAAGTAAAAAAACAAGAGATTTGTAATGTGTCCTCGTGCTTTTCATTTGCCCAAACAGGGTGACAACGAAGGGAACGGAGCCGTTGTGTGGACCTGCAGCTCCCCCAGCTGTAACACTGAGAATGAGGCAGTAAGAGAGAGAAAGGAAGTGTGTTTGTCTCTCAGTGAGTTAGAGAAAGAGAAAAACAGAGAAAGGTGGCAAGAGAAAATGGGAGAGAGAAAAAAGGAGGGGAAATGGTGTTCGAGAAGCAGAAGCCAGAGGGACCGAGAGAGAGAAGTTATGAGCGAGAGAGAAAGAGTGAAAACAGCGGAGTGAGGCAGAGTGAGAAAGAGTTTCGACCCTGCCCGGGAGAGAATCACCGTGGCAACCACTGAGCCATGAAGGATGCTCTCCTCTTTAAACAACATAATAGTCTAAATAAAAAGTAAGCATGTGACTCAACACATATTGGTAACACTTCATTTTAAGCTGACCTTATCACAGTGTAATTACATATGTAATAATGCATAATTACACTGTACTAACAACATGTAGTTGGTGGTAATTGCAATCTGTAATTACTGTGCTTACAGTGCTTTTAAAAATGTTACATTTTCCGATAGTATCCAAATCGAACACACCATTTTTCAGCCTGCACAGACCACATTATAAGTGTTAGCCAATTGAAACCAACCACTTCATTGAAATAACTCTGCTATAAAGGGCTCTGGAGTCTGATGCCAGGCCCAGCGAGCATACGCTTTTGGGGGGAGGGGTGGGGGGGATTACATTATTAAGCATCAATCAAACATTTGGAACACATTAATAAACAGTTATGGTTAAAATTGTGAGATGCTTCCAAAATTGTGTGCCTATCAAAGCAGAAATCTACAGGTTGTGGGTGACTTTATGTCGCCCCACTTCTTGTATAGTGTTTTCACTTTGAGCCTTGAGCCGCCTTGGGCTGGCCTTCTGGGCTAGGTATGTCTTTGAGCTAATCCCGCCTACTCAAATGACCCTGCTGCCCCAGAGCTGGAGAGGAAGTAAAAGTCACTTGCAACCTAACATTACAGCCTCCAGAAACTAACAGAGCAGAAGAAACCAACAAGCATCATTCTCTGTTCTTGGATCTGAATCAACTCGACCCCAAAAGAGTAAAAGAAACAAGAAAAAGACTGCTCATAAAGCGGATAAACATTGGAATTAATTTGAAAGGTGGAAGAGTGATGCAGAAATGGCCACCATTCTCATGGACTGGTAACATTAGGTAAGTGTTGGGTTGCATTTTTAGCCTGCTAGCTATGTTGCTAACCTTAGTGTGTTCAATGTTCAAGCTAGCTAGCAAGCCTACTAACTAACATCTTCTGTGTTCTGACTATTTAGCATTTAAAGCAATCTAACAATAGCATCATGTAGCTACACTGCATAAACCCCACAAGATGACCAACGCCTTTATTTCAACTGGCTAACGTTAGCTAGCTAAAGCTAGATATGCAGTTTGTTTACATAATAGCTAGTGTGTTTTGTTTGTAGATGATAATGCTAGCTAGCTAGGTGGTAGACAACATTTTAGGACCAGGACCACCCAAAAAAAATGCATCTAGCTATAAAATTCACAAAGCATCTACAGAATAGAATTTCCATGCCTTGACAGCTAACATTAGCTAGCTAGCTACCTAAAGCTGGCAAATAGCTTGCTAGCTGGACTCGATGGTCTTATCTCCCCTGAACCTTGTTCTCAGGGTATTCGTACCCAAGGGTGTTACGTGAGACACACCCAGGATTTTAACTTTAGCTAGCTTGTATCAACACACCTATGAGTCCTTTTCAATGTAAACACTTAATGTTAGTAAACACCATTATTAGTATAATGCTAGCTGGATAAGACAACAACTAGGTAGCTAGGCCTAACCGAAAATTATAGAAATCATGATAATAGCAGAGATATTGGAGGAAGGTTTCTATACCGTCTCTGATGATAGCTAGCTAGCTAGCTTAGCTAGTAGGCAAATTGTAGAGTGTCTTTGCTAAATTGTCATAAATTCTTCTTCTCTACCACAGATTTCCACAAGGTCTCAGACTCCAAGATGGAAAATGCTTACAAGAAAGAAACAGATTACGTTGTCGACTTAGTTGTAATGTTAAAAAGGGGAGAAAAACACAATCCTGTTTTGCTGCAGATTTGAGTCACCGCTACAATATATATTTTATGTTATTGAGTGGGCCTATATCTTTGTTAATTGTAATTAATCCAATTATTTATTATTTCGTAAGAAAAGTAAGGTATTTTTTAACTGAACAAAATATAAACGCAACATGTAAAGTGTTGGTCCCATGTTTCATTAGCTGAAATATAAGATCCCAGAAAAAAAGATTCTATGCACAAAAAGATTTGTGCAAACATTTGTTTACATCCTTGTTAATGAGCATTTCTCCTTTGCCAAGATAACCCATCCACCTGACAGGTGTGGCATATCAAGAAACTGATTAAACAGCATGATCATTACACAGGTGCACCTTGTGCTGAGAGCAATAAAAGGCCACTCTAAAATGTGCAGTTTTGTCACACAACACAATGCCACAGATGTCTCAGGTTTTAAGGGTGCGTGCAATTGGAATGCTGACTGCAGGAATGTCCACCAGAACTGTTATCAGAGAGTTGAATGTACATTTCTCTACCATAGACTGCCTCCAACTTCGTTTTAAAGAATTTGGCAGTGCGTCCAACCGGCCTCACAACCGCAGACCACGTTACCCACGCCAGCCCAGGACCTCCACATCCGGCTTGTTCACCTGTGTGATCGTCTGAGACCAGCCACCCGGATATCTAATGAAACTGTGGGTTTGCACAACCAAACAATTCCTGCACAAACTGTCAGAATCCATCTCAGGGAAGCTCATCTGCGTGATCGTTGTCCTCACCAGGGTCTTGACCTGACTGCAGTTCGCTGTTGTAAACGACATCACTGGGCAATGGCTCAACATCGATGGCCACTGGTACACTGGAGAAGTGTACTCTTCACTGATTAATCCCGGTTTCAACTGTACCGGGAAGATGGCAGACAGTGTGTATGGTGTTGTGTGGGAGAGCAGTTTGCTGATGTCAACATTGTGAACAAAGTGCCCCATGGTGGCAGAGGTGTTATGGTATGGGCAGGCATAAGTTACGGACAACGAACACAATTGCATTTTATCGATGGAAATTTGAATGCACAGAGATACCATGACGAGATCCTGAGGCCATTGTCTTGCCATTCATCTGCCGCCATCACCTCAGGTTTCAGCATGATAATGCACGGCCCCATGTCACAAGGATCTGTACACAATTCCTGGAAGCTGAAAATTGCCTAGTTCTTCCATGGCCTGCATACTCACCAGATATGTCACCCATTGAGCATGTTTGGGATGCTCTGGAACGACGTGTACAACAGCGCGTTCCAATTCCTGCCAATATCTAGCAACTTCACACAGCCATTGAAGATGAGTGGGACAACATTCCACATGCCACAATCAACAGCCTGATCAGCTCTATGCAAAGAAGATGTGTCGCGCTGCATGCTGCAAATGGTGGTCACACTTTTTCTCCCCAATTTCGTAATATCCAATTGGTAGTTAAAGTCTTGTCCCATCGCTGCAACTCCCGTACGGGAGAGGCGAAGGTCGAGAGCCGTGCGACCTCCGAAACAAGACCCCGTCAAGCCGCACTGCTTCTTGACACAATGCCCGCTTAACCCGGAAACCAGCCGGACAAATGTGTTGGAGGAAACACCGTACACCTTGCGACCGTGTCAGCGTGCATACGCCCGGCCCGCTACTGTGATATTGCGAGGAGTGAAAGTGAGTGAAGAGGCGAAAGATAAACAGAGATGAATAGTTTTGACGATGAACATTTAATAAAGATACGGCAACACACAAAGACAATAACCCGCGAGGGTGTCAGGGTGTTGCTACCACCTACCCCCGACCGCCGGTTTAGAACGCCGGCGAGGATGATCGCTGGAGAGGAGGAGGGCCCGTCGCTCTGCGCGGGGCATTCGTTACAGCTACAGGAGTCGCTAGAGCGCGATGGGACAAGGATAACATGGACAATTGTGCGCCGCCTCATGTGTCTCCCGGTCGCAGCCAAGCTGCGACACAGCCTGGAATCGAGACAGGATATGTAGTGACACAGCTAGCACTGAGATGCAGAGCCTTAGATCGCTGCGCCACTCGGGAGGCCTGACTGGTTTTCTAATCCACGCCTCTACCTTTTGTTAAGGTATCTCTGACCTACAGATGCCTATCTGTATTGTGAAATCCGTAGATTAGGGCCCTTTATTTAAATTGGCTGATTTCCTTATATAAACTGTAACTCAGTAAAATCTTATGAATTGTTGCATTTTGCGTTCAGATTTTTGGTCAGTGTACATGTCGCAATCAAATTTACTAAAGCAGAAGCTCATATTTTGTTTGTTTTCACTTGGTAACGAGTAGTAAGTAAGTAAATGGTAATTGCTCATAGGTAACGATATATGTAGGTAACGTACTGTGTAGGTACACAATAAATACAAGTACCCCTCAAGATACACAAGATATACATTTTAATGAGCTTAATCCTCTGTAACAACTAGTAATTATATTTTACTTAGGCAGATATTACATGTACTCTCTGGTGTACTAGAGTGTTTTAACTCCCTCTTAGATGGCGCTTCCAGAAGCTGTTAGGATGGTTAATGTACCTTATAAGTACACATTCATTACAAGTAAGTCCCCTCAAGATACACTTCATTTTAACTAGCTAAATCCGGTGTAACATCTACACAAATATATATTTTTTCTATCAATATAAGTAGTTACACCTAATAAAAACAGGTTATTTTTACATGAAATTCTTATTACACAGATTTACATAATTTACTTGTGTTATTCAAACAGCATTACATTTAGAAATAACTAGAAAAGTACATTTCCTGAAGAAAATGTGGTGTGCTTGCTAGCTTGTTTTAATGGTTTTGAAAAGTTTAGAAAATCTTAATGTTGTTTTAATGTTTGTAGCTGAAATGGTTAAAGAGCATTTGCAATGTCTACCACTGTGTTCTTATTTTTGGCATTGAATCCATTAAGTGTTATTCTAATTACCACTGTTTATACTTTATAAAACATTTTAAGAATGTGAAGTTAAGATGAACATCAGAAAGTTAGTTTGGTGTCTCTAGCTTGAAGGTTTCAAGAGTTACGATGGGTGGGTTATATTATGCAAATATATGCACATTTATATAGTAATAATTGATTTTTAAAAAATCATAATAATGTATGATAGGAATATGAGAATGAGAATGAGAATATGGTTTGGTGCCTCTAGCTTGAACGGTTAAAGAGTTACTGTTGGTGCGTTATGTTATGCTAATTTATGCTAATGTATATAGTTGTAGTTGATAAAAGTTTTAAAGAATTGGAAGTTAGGATAACCTTGAAAATGTGAAAGTTTGTTTGGTGCCTCTAGCTTGAACGGATCAAGAGTTACTGTTGGTGAGTAATTGTTTTACCCTTGTTGCCCTCATAAGCACTACATAAATGTGTCACAAAGCATGAGTAAGGATGGTATACTCTCTAAAGTTAGGGTTAGGTTTAAAATACATTTTTAAGAAGAGAAATTGTGAAAATGGGGAGGGTTTAGCCATAATTATGACTTTGTGGCTGTGTTAACTAGTGACGGCCTGGTGGAATGATGACAAACACTTTACTCAGTAAGGTCACTCCCATAAAATTCTATGGTCACTCCCACTAAGGCCAACTTTGAGGGGTTTATATCCCAGGCTTATGTGCTGAGTGCGCAATAGCCTGGGGACGACGTTACACCAGGCAACACTTACCTTGATAAAAGGCCCCCAACATAAGGAAATTGAAAGTGGATTTCTTCTGGAACCAAGTTCTATGTTCATCAGTACACAAACAAGCACACAACAATATAAAGAGCCATAACGTGTGGTGCTGGGCCCAGTCAGTCTTTGACACGTTCACCCTCTACCTGCTGAAAGATCAGCCACAAAATGTTAGCACCATTGTAACAGGCCGCAATCAAGCCCTGGTCTCCAGCATGGGAACAGAAGAAGGATGCGGTAGTCTCAGGTTGGACTACTCCAAATCATCTTTGCTCTGACACAATCACAAGCTTTCCAGCTCCATCAACCCATTTAAATACCTCTCACACCCTACAGTAACCTGCGGATCATGAGAGAATATTCATAAATCAACAGAACGTTTAATAACCTATTTAGTGTGACCTGTAATACATATTTAGAAGTGAGACACCTTTTAGTCATTTATAACACATACATAAATGCCTTGTATCATATGACGCTGTAATTACTATAAAGTCAAACACCATTGGTCATTCATAACACTATCCTTCAGCATCATTTAATAATGTTTACATATCTTGCGTTCCCCATCCCATTTGTATGTACTGTATAATACTGTTAGTTATACTGCACTGTCGGAACTAGAAGCACAAGCATTTCGCTA
This sequence comes from Thymallus thymallus, assembly GCA_023634145.1. Classification (NCBI taxonomy): domain Eukaryota; kingdom Metazoa; phylum Chordata; class Actinopteri; order Salmoniformes; family Salmonidae; genus Thymallus; species Thymallus thymallus. Next base: position 5,603,106 of record CM042413.1, read on the forward strand.
CACCCGCATTGACATCTGCTAAATGTGTATGTGACCAATACAATTTTATTTGATTTGAACATATACATAAATGCCTTTTATCAAATGACGCTGTACTTACTATAAAGTCAAACACCTTTGGTCATTCATAACACATACATAAAGGCTTAATGATGTAAACATAAATGTATTAACACTTAGGGAATTATCACTAACAGCTAATGAAAGATCAGGAAGGCCAGCTCTGTCCTGGGGATTAGCCTTGACACTCTAGAGGAGGTGGTGGAGAGACGGATCCTGGCCAAACTGCTGGCCATTATGGACAACGTCACCCACCCTCTGCATGCCATGGTTATGACGCAGAGGAGCACCTTCAGTCACAGACTGATCCCACCACGGTGTGACAGAGAGCGCTACAGGAGGTCCTTCCTGCCGGCGGCTATTAGACTATATAATGCCTCACCGGGGTGCCGTGCCGTCGGCAACATAGACCTGGAACTGTTGGGGTGTTAGGATCTAGTTTAACAACTATGCATCCATCCGTGAGTAACTCTGGTCTGTAATCACTCATTCACTCAGGACCTATTTATTCAGCACTGTATTTACAGTTGAAGTCGGAATTTTACATACACTTAGGTTGAAGTCATTAAAACTCATTTTTTGATATCATGTTAATAAACTATAGTTTTGGCAAGTCGGTTAGGACATCTACTTTGTGCATGACACAAGTAATTCTTCCAACAATTGTTTACATTTCCCTTATAATTCACTATATCACAATTCCAGTGGGTCAGATGTTTACATACACTAAGTTGATTGTGCCTTTTAAACAGCTTGGAAAATTCCAGAAAATTATGTAATGGCTTTAGAAGCTTCTGATAGGCTGATGGACATACTTTGAGTCAATTGGAGGTGTACCTGTGGATGTATTTCAAGGCCTACCTTCAAACTCAGTGCCTCTTTGCTCAACATCATGGGAAAATCAAAAGAAATCAGCCAAGACCTCAGAAATCATTGGACCATTCCGTATCATTTGTGTATGTCATCCCATGACTCTCACCATCATCACCATCGGACCATTCCGTATCATTTGTGTATGTCATCCCATGACTCTTACCGTCATCACCATTTGACCATTCCGTATCATTTGTGTATGTCATCCCATGACTCTTACCGTCATCACCATCTGACCATTCCGTATGTCATCCCATGACTGTTGGTGCCATCATTACGGTCCCCATCCCTCTCTTCATCCATTGGGTTGATTTCCTGAATGACAGATTTGCCAGAATGTGGCCGTCCCCCCACACTGTTGTCTTTCCCTTCTCAACCTTTTGAGCTGTTTTGACAATAGCATTATCTTCACTGTCTGGTGTTTCCTCTCCTTCGCTATTGTCAGTCTCTGAAATGTCATCACCTCCAAAGTGAAATTCTCACACTTTCATGTTTGTGTTTTTGTCCTCTTTCTTACTCACTGTGTCTTCCACCCAATTTTTTTATCCTCCTCCTCCTCCTCCTCCTCTTTGTCTTCTCCGCATGCTATCATCCCTTCTTCATCATCATCTTCTCCAACTATCTAATTTCTCCAAACATCTCATTCTCTGTGTCTTTCAGTTTCCTCATTCTCCTTCCTTCCTCTTGCTTTCTTTCTTCTTCTTTTTCTCCTCTTATTTCTAAGTCGATACTCAAGTTCTCTCTTCCTCTGCTCCTTCCTTCCTCTAGCTTTCTCATTTGTTTCAATTTGTCTCTGCTTCTTTACTTTCCAGAGCTCTCTCCTCTATTTTCCTTTCTTTCTCACACACTCCTTCTTCTCCTCCTCCCTCATCATCCTCTCAATCGCTCCTTCTCCACCTCCATCAATATCATCTCTATTCATCGCCTCCATCTGGATCTCTCTCTCCAACCATCTCCTATCCATCTCCAGACACTCGGAATCCTGCTGTTTTCTTTCTTCTCTATACATCTCGTCCTTCTTCAAAATCATCAGAGCTTTATTATCTCCATATTCTGTCTCTCTATCCGTCTCCTCTCCTCTATACAGACTCACTGCTTTAATAGTCCCACCTCCTTCCTTAGCCCACTGCTTTAATAGGCCCACCTCCTTCCTTAGCTCACTGCTTTAATAGGCCCACCTCCTTCCGTAGCTCACTGCTTTAATAGGCCCACCTCCTTCCTTAGCCCACTGCTTTAATAGTCCCACCTCCTTCCTTAGCCCACCTCCTTCCTTAGCCCACTGCTTTAATAGGCCCACCTCCTTCCTTAGCCCACTGCTTTAATAGGCCCACCTCCTTCCTTAGCTCACTGCTTTAATAGGCCCACCTCCTTCCGTAGCTCACTGCTTTAATAGGCCCACCTCCTTCCTTAGCCCACTGCTTTAATAGGCCCACCTCCTTCCTTTGCCCACCTCCTTCCTTAGCCCACTGCTTTAATAGGCCCACCTCCTTCCTTAGCTCACTGCTTTAATAGGCCCACCTCCTTCCTTAGCCCACCTCCTTCCTTAGCCCACTGCTTTAATAGGCCCACCTCCTTCCTTAGCTCACTGCTTTAATAGGCCCACCTCCTTCCTTAGCCCACCTCCTTCCTTAGCCCACTGCTTTAATAGGCCCACCTCCTTCCTTAGCTCACTACTTTAATAGGCCTACCTCCTTCCTTAGCTCACTACTTTAATAGGCCCACCTCCTTCCTTAGCTCACTACTTTAATAGGCCCACCTCCTTCCTTAGCTCACTGCTTTAATAGGCCCACCTCTTTCCGAAGCTCACTGCTTTAATAGGCCCACCTCCTTCCTTAGCCCACTGCTTTAATAGGCCCACCTCCTTCCGTAGCTCACTGCTTTAATAGGCCCACCTCCTTCCTTAGCCCACTGCTTTAATAGGCCCACCTCCTTCCTTTGCCCACTGCTTTAATAGTCCCAACTCCTTCCTTAGCCCACTGCTTTAATAGTCCCACCTCCTTCCTTAGCCCACTGCTTTAATAGTCCCAACTCCTTCCTTAGTGCCTGCTTTAATAGGCCCACCTCCTTCCTTAGCGCCTGCTTTAATAGTCCCAACTCCTTCCTTAGCGCCTGCTTTAATAGGCCCACCTCCTTCCTTAGAGCCTGCTTTAATAGGCCCACCTCCTTCCTTAGCGCCTGCTTTAATAGGCCCACCTCCTTCCTTAGAGCCTGCTTTAATAGGCCCACCTCCTTCCTTAGTGCCTGCTTTAATAGGCCCACCTCCTTCCTTAGTGCCTGCTTTAATAGGCCCACCTCCTTCCTTAGCGCCTGCTTTAATAGTCCCAACTCCTTCCTTAGCGCCTGCTTTAATAGGCCCACCTCCTTCCTTAGAGCCTGCTTTAATAGGCCCACCTCCTTCCTTAGCGCCTGCTTTAATAGGCCCACCTCCTTCCTTAGCTCACTGCTTTAATAGGCCCACCTCCTTCATTAGCTCCTGCTTTAATAGTCCCACCTCCTTCCTTAGCTCACTGCTTTAATAGGCCCACCTCCTTCCGTAGCTCACTGCTTTAATAGGCCCACCTCCTTCCTTAGCCCACTGCTTTAATAGGCCCACCTCCTTCCTTTGCCCACTGCTTTAATAGTCCCAACTCCTTCCTTAGCCCACTGCTTTAATAGTCCCACCTCCTTCCTTAGCCCACTGCTTTAATAGTCCCAACTCCTTCCTTAGTGCCTGCTTTAATAGGCCCACCTCCTTCCTTAGCGCCTGCTTTAATAGTCCCAACTCCTTCCTTAGCGCCTGCTTTAATAGGCCCACCTCCTTCCTTAGAGCCTGCTTTAATAGGCCCACCTCCTTCCTTAGCGCCTGCTTTAATAGGCCCACCTCCTTCCTTAGAGCCTGCTTTAATAGGCCCACCTCCTTCCTTAGTGCCTGCTTTAATAGGCCCACCTCCTTCCTTAGTGCCTGCTTTAATAGGCCCACCTCCTTCCTTAGCGCCTGCTTTAATAGTCCCAACTCCTTCCTTAGCGCCTGCTTTAATAGGCCCACCTCCTTCCTTAGAGCCTGCTTTAATAGGCCCACCTCCTTCCTTAGCGCCTGCTTTAATAGGCCCACCTCCTTCCTTAGCTCACTGCTTTAATAGGCCCACCTCCTTCATTAGCTCCTGCTTTAATAGTCCCACCTCCTTCCTTAGCTCACTGCTTTAATAGGCCCACCTCCTTCCGTAGCTCACTGCTTTAATAGGCCCACCTCCTTCCTTAGCCCACTGCTTTAATAGGCCCACCTCCTTCCTTTGCCCACTGCTTTAATAGTCCCAACTCCTTCCTTAGCCCACTGCTTTAATAGTCCCACCTCCTTCCTTAGCCCACTGCTTTAATAGTCCCAACTCCTTCCTTAGCGCCTGCTTTAATAGGCCCACCTCCTTCATTAGCTCCTGCTTTAATAGTCCCACCTCCTTCCTTAGCTCCTGCTTTAATAGGCCCACCTCCTTCCTTAGCGCCTGCTTTAATAGGCCCACCTCCTTCCTTAGCGCCTGCTTTAATAGGCCCACCTCCTTCATTAGTCCCACATGCCAGTTGCTCTGACCAATACTGTACATTTTCATTACGAATGTGCTTCAAATCAAATCAAATCAAATGTTATTTGTCCCATGCGCCGAATACAACAGGTGTAGACCATTCCCTGGAATGCTTACTTACAAGCTCTTAATCAACAATGCAGCTTTAAGAAAATAGAGTTAAGAAAATATTTACTAAATAAACTAAAGTAAACATTTTTATAAAAAGTAACACAATAAAATAACAATAACGAGGCAATATACAGGGGGTACCAGTACTGAGTTAATGTGCGGGGGTTAAAGGTTAGTCCAGGTAATTAGTACATGTAGGTAGGGGTAAAGTGTCTATGCATAGATAAGACAGCGTGTAGCAGCAGTGATGAAACAAAGGAAGGGAGGGGTCAATGTAAATAGTCCAGGTAGCCATTTGATTAATTGTTCATCAGTCTTATAGCTTGGGGGTAGAAGCTGTTAAGGAGCCTATTGGACCGAGACTTGGCGCTCCGATGCCGCTTGCCATTTATGAGTTTAAGCAAATCTACAGCATTTCTGCTAAAGGAAAACAAATGCTAAAACAACCTAAAGACAGCATCAACATTAAACAGCATCAACATTAAACAGCATCAACATTAAACAGCATCAGAATTAAACAGCATCAGAATTAAACAGCATCAGAATTAAACAGCATCAGAATTAAACAGCATCAACATTAAACAGCATCAACATTAAACAGCATCAACATTAAACAGCATCAACATTAAACAGCATCAACATTAAACAGCATCAACATTAAACAGCATCAACATTAAACAGCATCAACATTAAACAGCATCAACATTAAACAGCATCAGAATTAAACAGCATCAACATTAAACAGCATCAACATTAAACAGCATCAACATTAAACAGCATCAACATTAAACAGCATCAACATTAAACAGCATCAACATTAAACAGCATCAGAATTAAACAGCATCAACATTAAACAGCATCAGAATTAAACAGCATCAACATTAAACAGCATCAACATTAAACAGCATCAACATTAAACAGCATCAACATTAAACAGCATCAACATTAAACAGCATCAACATTAAACAGCATCAACATTAAACAGCATCAACATTAAACAGCATCAGAATTAAACAGCATCAACATTAAACAGCATCAACATTAAACAGCATCAGAATTAAACAGCATCAACATTAAACAGCATCAACATTAAACAGCATCAGAATTAAACAGCATCAACATTAAACAGCATCAGAATTAAACAGCATCAACATTAAACAGCATCAACATTAAACAGCATCAGAATTAAACAGCATCAGAAGTAAACAGCATCAGAATTAAACAGCATCAACATTAAACAGCATCAGAATTAAACAGCATCAACATTAAACAGAATCAACATTAAACAGCATCAACATTAAACAGCATCAACATTAAACAGCATCAACATTAAACAGCATCAACATTAAACAGCATCAACATTAAACAGCATCAACATTAATCAGCATCAACATTAAACAGAATCAAAATTAAACAGCATCAACATTAAACAGCATCAACATTAAACAGCATCAACATTAAACAGCATCAACATTAAACAGCATCAACATTAAACAGCATCAACATTAAACAGCATCAACATTAAACAGCATCAGAATTAAACAGCATCAACATTAAACAGCATCAGAATTAAACAGCATCAACATTAAACAGCATCAACATTAAACAGCATCAACATTAAACAGCATCAACATTAAACAGCATCAACATTAAACAGCATCAACATTAAACAGCATCAACATTAAACAGCATCAACATTAAACAGCATCAGAATTAAACAGCATCAACATTAAACAGCATCAACATTAAACAGCATCAGAATTAAACAGCATCAACATTAAACAGCATCAACATTAAACAGCATCAGAATTAAACAGCATCAACATTAAACAGCATCAGAATTAAACAGCATCAACATTAAACAGCATCAACATTAAACAGCATCAGAATTAAACAGCATCAGAAGTAAACAGCATCAGAATTAAACAGCATCAACATTAAACAGCATCAGAATTAAACAGCATCAACATTAAACAGAATCAACATTAAACAGCATCAACATTAAACAGCATCAACATTAAACAGCATCAACATTAAACAGCATCAACATTAAACAGCATCAACATTAAACAGCATCAACATTAAACAGCATCAACATTAAACAGCATCAACATTAAACAGCATCAACATTAAACAGCATCAGAATTAAACAGCATCAACATTAAACAGCATCAACATTAAACAGCATCAGAATTAAACAGCATCAACATTAAACAGCATCAACATTAAACAGCATCAGAATTAAACAGCATCAACATTAAACAGCATCAGAATTAAACAGCATCAACATTAAACAGCATCAACATTAAACAGCATCAGAATTAAACAGCATCAGAAGTAAACAGCATCAGAATTAAACAGCATCAACATTAAACAGCATCAGAATTAAACAGCATCAACATTAAACAGAATCAACATTAAACAGCATCAACATTAAACAGCATCAACATTAAACAGCATCAACATTAAACAGCATCAGAATTAAACAGCATCAACATTAAACAGCATCAACATTAAACAGCATCAACATTAAACAGCATCAACATTAAACAGCATCAACATTAAACAGCATCAAGCGAATCACTTTTAACAATTCCATAATTTCACACAAACGCCAAACCGACTGAAGTTAAATTAAATGGAAAAGAATTACTGACAATTTTCCCTGCAGATTATCAATAGAAAACTATTTAGTATATTTTACTCACCCAACCACTTCTCTGTCTCTGTGCAAACTTCTAAAACTCTTTTGATATCTAGCCTACATCTAGCCTAAATTGCTACTATAGACACAGCCCCTCAAACCCTGGAAATGTGACTGCAACCTTAGTACAATGAGTACACTAGCTCAGTATAGCTGACATTGTGTGATACACAATTGCCATTGTATTGGAATGTTCAATCAGCTGATGCTGAATTGGCATGGTAATATGGAACTTTCCCATCAATACCACATTGACTTGAATAGGGATGTCCATACTAGTAATTATATTTCCATACCTACTCTAACCTTCTAGAATATAACTTTACAACCATATTATGACATTGTGTCTCGGTGTGGCATCACAGTTTGGAACCATAGCCTCTAACACATTCTTATAAATCTCACCATAAAAAAATCCCTTTTTCCAAACCAGTGGTGTGTATTCATGGATGCCAAGGGAAGCCCGGCTACCCCCAAAAATACATTCAGCCTCTCTCTGAATCTCACAGGAGAAGCACCCAAGTGAGCGAAACAGCACCCCTCCATCCATCCATCCATCCATCCATCCATCCATCCATCCATCCATCCATCCATCCATCCATCCATCCATCCATCCATCCATCCATCCATCCATCCATCCATCCATCTATCGATCTAGACTAAGCGAAGGTGATTTGATGATGTTGAACTGTTGAAGTTGAAATGGTGCTGGAATAGTGGAGGCAGCTCCTGTTTCCTTTGCGACTTGCGATAACTCTCTGTGGTTCTAAATCGTTGTTTAGTGGTTCGAAAATGTCGGAAACATAAACTTTCTTGACCATGCTGTAGGTCATGTAACTGTCTGTTATTCTTTGTGGACTGGACAGAGGTTGCCATCCGGTTTTGTGATGAAACAAAGGTGTGGTTGAATTTATTCTGCCACTGTGTTTTCTTATTGTCTGGATCTTAGTCCTATACATCACGGTCGCAAGGCATATTAATTCAGTTATAGAGCAAACAAGTTTTAATATTACTTTTTTTATTGGGGGGGGGGGGTTTGATTTACCCACGCACCGCTACTGATCCAAACTAAACAAGCTGTGACCAACCAAATATTAAGCAATCTTCTCTTTAAATAGTCAGTTGTTTTCAAAACAAAATACAGCACCAAATTTGTTTCGACACATTACTAATCAATTGAAACTCATTAGTTATCACTCTCAGGTTAAGGAGTCCAGATTTTAGAACAATCAGTTTAGATAAATGAATGCATACAAATATTTAACCATGAACATATTCATTTAAATATAATACAGGAATTTGATACTCACAGTAGGCTATGCAATGTGATATGAAATTACAGTATATCATATTTGCCTAAAAATCATCCTTTCCATTATAGTAGATTCACCATAACTTTTAAACATTTTTGAAACCAGTACAGTACCAATTATGCTGACTTTCTCTAACTAACCCTCTCACTGAACGTTCCCTCATCTCAGACTAGAAATCACTGCCCACTTTAATAAATGGAACACTAGTCACTTTAAATAATGTTTACATATCTTGCATTACTCATCTCATGTATTTCCTGTATTCTAAATTATTCTACTGTATTTTAGTCTACGCTGCTCTGACATTGCTTGTGCATATATTTATATATTCTTAATTCCATTACTTTACTTAGATTTGTTTGTATTGGGTATTTGTTGTGAAATTGTTAGATATTACTTGTTAGTAGTGGTGTAAAGTAATTAAGTAAAAATACTTTTAAGTACTACTTAAGTCATGTTTTACTCCACTACATTCCTTAAGAAAAGTATGTACTTTTTACACCATGCTTTCTCCCTGACACCTAAAAGTACTCATTATATTTAGAATGCTCAAGCAGGACAGAATTATGGCACCTACCAATATAACGCTTTGTCATCCCTACTGCCTCTGATCTGGCGGACTCACGAAACACAATTACTGTGTTTGTAAATTATGTCTGAGTGTTGGAGTGTGCCCCTGTCTGTCCGTAATTAAAAATAATATGAAAATCATGCCGTGTGGTTTGCTTAATATAAGGAATTTGATTTACTTTTACTTTGTACTTTTACTCAACTATAACACTTGAGTACTTTTTCTACCACTGTACTTAAGTACATTTAAAACCAGATACTTTTAGACTTTTACTCAAGTAGTATTTTACTGGGTAACTTTCAAATTTACTTGAGTAATTTTCTGTTAAGGTATCTTTACTTATACTCTACACTTTATATATACTTATATGTGACAATTGAGTACTTTTTCCACCACTGCTTGTTAGATATTACTGCACTGTTAGAGCTAGAAACTCTCTGGCCGAGGAGCAGGGTTGATCCGAGCCTTCTGACATTACAACGGCAGTCAAGCACCCAAGCTAACTGGCTAACGTTGGCTAGCTTGCTAGCTACTTCCAGACATGCATAATGAGAGAACACCTCACTCTGACCATTTTACTCGCAGAGCTGGTTAGGCTGTTTTTATGTTATCCAGAGCTTTGGTGACTGTAACTGATGCTGGCAACAATTGAATTACGCTTTTTTGTTGACGCTTACGGACACCGGCCATAATCAACGGGTGTTGAGCATTCGTAAATTCATCAGTTGTTCTGCGCTCTGGCTCAATCAGACGAGAGTGTGTGTGAAATCGGAATAGATCGCCAGAGTGAATTTACGAACGCACCCTAAGATTCTATCCTCAAGGCGAGAGGATTTCTATTATGACACCATGATCCAATATGACACCACTCCAAGATTATACTCATCCTCTATGCTTCGAATTGTACAACAGACTCCCAGTTCATTGTAATGGAACTCTGACAATGCTGTCATTGTTTTGGTGCTTATGGTGTTGTTGTAGGCTACATCTTCTCTCTACTGGCCACTACATAACAGAGAGATCTTCTGTTCCAATGAGGCTTTGTTAAGGAGATCATTAATTATACTGTACAGGCCATTAAAAAGGTGTTTTTAACTGAATATTTTTACTGCAGTGACTAACTGGCACATACAGCCTTTAGAAAGTATTCATAACCCCTTGACTTATTCCACATTTTGTTGTGTTACAGCCTGAATTTAAAGTGGATTAAATATATGTTTTTTTCTGATTTATCTGCACACAATATCTCATAATGAAAAATTTAAAACATGTTTTTAAAATTCTTTGCAAATGTATTGAAAAATAAATACAGAAATATCTCATTTACATAAGTATTCACACCCCTGAGTCAATACTTTGTAGAAGCACCTTTGGCAGCGATTACAGCTGTGAGTCTTTCTGGGTAAGTCTCTAAGAGCTTTCCACACATGGATTGTGCAACACTTGCCCATTATTCTTTTCAAAATTATTCAAGCTCTGACAAATTGGTTGTTTATCATTGTTAGACAACCATTATCAGACCATGCCATAGATTTTCAAGTAGATTTAAGTAAAAACTGTAACTTGGCCACTCCAGTGTATATTTGGCCTTGTGTTTTAAGTTATTGTCCTGTGAAAGGTGAATGTGTCTCCCAGTGTCTGGTGGAAAGCAGACTGAACCAGGTTTTCCTCTAGGGTTTTGCCTGTGCTTTTTATCCTGAAAAACTCCCCAGTCCTTAACGATGACAAGAAGACCCATAACATGATGCAGCCACCACTATGCTTGGAAATATGAATAGTGGTACTCAGTAGTGTGTTGTATTGGATTTTCTCCAAATATAACACTTTGTATTCAGGACCTATATGTATTGCTTTGCCACATTTCTTTAGTGCTTTTTGCAAACATGATGCATGTTTTGGAATATTTGTTATTCTGTACAGACTTCCTTCTTTTCACTCTGTCAATTAGGTTAGTATTGTGGAGTAACTACAATGTTGTTGATCCATCCTCAATTTTCTCCTATTAAAGCCATTAAATACTGTAATTGTTTTAAAGTCACAATATTATTATGTTTTGTTGTCTATTGTAAAGCGCTTTGTGACCTAGTCTGTGAAAGGCGCTGTATAAATAAATTTTACTTACTTACTTACAATCGGCCTTGATGAAATCCCTGAGCGGTTTCCTTCCTCTCCGGCAAGTGAGTTAGGAAGGACGCCTGTACCTTTGTAGTGGCTTGGTGTATTGATACACCATTCAAAGTGTAATCAGTGACTTCACCAGGCTCAAAGGGATATTCAATGTCGGCTTTTTTATTTTTTACCCATCTACCAATTGGTGCCTATTGGAAAACCTCCTTGGTCTTTGTGATTGAATCTGTGTTCGAAATTCACTGCTCGACTGAGGGACCTTACAGATAATTGTATGTGTGGGTTACAGAAATGAGTTAGTCATACAAAAATCATGTTAAACACTATTATTGCACACGGAGTGAGTCCATGCAACTTATTATGTGACTTGTTAAGCACATTTTTACTCCTGAGTGTATTCAGGCTTGCCATAACAAAGTGGTTGAATACTTATTGACTCTAGACATTTCAGCGTTTCATTTCTAATTAACATAATTCCACTAAACACAATGGGGTATTGTGTTTAGGCCAGTGACAAAAAAAATCTCAATTTTATCCATTTTTAAATTCAGGCTGTAACACAACAAAATGTGGCTAAAGTCAAGGGTTGTGAATACTTCCTGAAGGCACTGTCTAGTATTAATGTACACTGTAGGTTGTTCTGCTTTGGAGCAATACCTTTGATGAAGTGGGTCTTTAGACTCTCCTGGAGGTGGTTTAATTGAATTTTCCCTGGAGTATGAGTTTTGTTCTTAATGTTTCTGGGGTTCACGCAAAACATAAAATACCTGACACAGTACAGAACAGTTAAACAGTTAGTACTGTACAGTGACGCTTTTGTTAAATCCATCAAGGTTGGAGGTGAAGTGGATTGAATATATATCTGACCCAATGTGTCAGATATCTCAGCAACCACTAAACCAAGTTAATTTTAGCTACTGATCAAGATAGGATAATATGAAGTCATCCAGTCCTTTCAGGAGGTGCTTATTTTGAAGTACAGTAATGTAAGTTATGTTTTCAAAACATCAAGTACTGATTTATGGGCTAGAAATTGAAATAATATGGTCAATATGTAAAGTTATTCTGAAGTTTTGAAAATACAAAACACTTTAACTGTATTAATTTTACCCACATATCAAGCTGTACACCTAATAAAATTGTATTGATTCCATTTTATTTCATTGAAATATTTGCAGTGGTGTAAAGTAACTAAGTAAAGGGGGGAGTAAAAATAATTAAAAATACTTAAGTAGTTTTTTGGGGGTATCATTTGTTTTTTACAACTTTTACTTCCACTACAGTATAATGTACTTTTTACTCAATACATTTCCCTGACACCCAAAAGTCCTTGTTATATTTCGAATGCTTCACACACTTATCAATGAAAACCACACATACACATGTTCTCTTGATAAGTGCTTGAATTGGACAATGTTCCTGTCCTGCTAAGAATTTGAAATGTAACGAGTACTTTTGGGTGTCAGGGAATATGTATTGAGTAACTACATTGTTTTTCTTTAGGACTGTAATGGAGTACAAGCAATCGCTACTGCCTCTGATCTGGTGGACTCACTAAACACAAATCTTTGTTTGTAAATTATGTCTGAGTGTTGGAGCGTGCCCCTGGCTATCCGCAAAAAAATGATCAATAAAATAAATATATAAATGTGTCTGGTTTGCTTAACAACTTGAGTCATTTTCTATTAAGGTATCTTTACTTTTACTCAAGTATGACCATTAGATACTTTTTCCACCACTGAATATTTGCTCTCAGGGCAAGCTGTCCGTCATCTCAAAATCTCTCTCCAGCGCTAAAATTAGAATACGTCGTGACGCTTTGCGTAATGTTCAGTCCGTCCCTTACGGCGAATGAAGAATCCGCTATCCAAGTGTACCGCTGCCGTAGTCGAAAACAGCAACCTTGTTTCCTTCTGTAGGCAAAGGGCCCTCGACAACCTGATCAATTACCGAAGAGCCATCCAGTGCTGAGGCTTCTTGGTGAAGACATGGAAAAACAACCGAGGTTGTTGGCATCCCAACTCCTACTGAAAAACTGCTTCTTCGAAGTGTCGTTAAACCGTGTGCTTCTGACATGGAAAGAGATTCCGATCAAGAAAAAACGCGTTTCGGGCGGCATACATCACCCATTTAAAGTCGGTAAGTGTCAACAGATTAAACTGATTATGAAGTGCAAAGATGTTAGTAAAATATATCGCCGTGCACGATGAAGGACGTTGAGAGGTCGTGGGACAAGTGATTTAGCCTGTTTTCTTTGTTAAGTATATCCGCTATCCACATTCGCGTAAACACGACGTGCGCATGCACATACTCCTCTAAATGTTATTAAATAGGCAATATAAATTAATCGTTGCATGCTCTTAACATGTTTGCTAATGAAATACAATGCACTATTGTTATTGTCAACGAATGACATGGAACGATATAGCCTAAGTTAGCCCTAGATGTAGGTCGATGTAGTCAAATGCCCTATTGCCTAACAGACACCGACAACTACGACATTGACAGTTGAATGTAGTCTTTTTTTTTATTTTTCTTCTGTATATGTTTGTGCATTATAACTGCGAGGCTATCCATTGACTAGTGGACTTAACTCCACTCCATGGTGAAGGAAGTTTCTGAAGAACTTCACCAACAGTGTGGAACCGAGACCAGGCTTTGTGGAATCTAACACCGACTACATCAATTTGCAGAAGGTCAATACAAAAAAACATTTACATATGTACTATGTTAATAAAATACCACCACCTACTGTTTCGTTGATGATATACAACTGTTTCCATCTTGGAGCAACAGCAAACAGTCGGTGGTTGTGTTTGATTAACGTTTATTGAACAATTATGGATTTCAGTAAACAAAGAAAGGCACGCAACTACAGAGGACAAACGTATGTACAAGGTGGGCGTTTCATAATTTAGATTTTTTGAAAAATTGAGCATTGGCGAATCACTGTAATCGAAGCTAGAGTCCTCAAAGCCTTGTCTGAATTTCTTCAGAAACTTCCTTCACAATGGAGAGTGGAGTTTAGTCCGCTATCCATTGCCCAGAACTAGATTTTAAATAAACGCAAGCCGATTCCAAGTGTTCCTATTCCGATTCTTAGCTGTTCGTTGTTTGACAGCTGGTCCGCGAAGTGCGGCTGCGACCTGGCTTGGATAGTCTCACTATGTCGGGTCAATTGGATGGCACGCAATTTGACCTCGGGAGTTCTTCTTTATGAGCTGGCTGACATTTCTCATCATCTCACACGGTAATAACCAACATAGGCCTTACAAATGACCATTCATGTTTTAGGCTACTGTATATAATGTTGTCAGTCTATTGAAGCTGCATATAAACGCACAAAGCATCATCATTCTAGGCTGCTACTTATTTTTTAGCCAGTAATTTAAAGTTATTTTTTTGAATCATATAAATGAAATTGTAACTATATCCTAATGTTTGACGTAGGCCCACGTCTGAACAATCGGCTACATAGCAAATCCCTTGTCACTTGAGATTCATATGAGGGGCAAAGCATATAGAGTACTACAGTATGAATAATAATACCCATAAAACCTAGTGGTCAAACAAAGAAATGATTCCAATCGTTTTTCCACATTTGTTTTTACCATAGGGGATTTTAGAAACACTTAAAATAAGGGCACGGACGTAACAAGTAAAGGTAGACCTATCACTTAGTTTTTTTTACTGATATCAATTTGGTTTATGAATTAGGTTCTGTTATGTTCCCTTCAATTTTTTTCTTTTTCTGTCATCTGGTCAAACAAGTGTGAAAAGTCTGCACTACCCTTTCCTCTCTCTCTGCTTCTCCTCTCTTTCTCCAGTTAATGTCACCTCTCCTGGCTCTAAATGACACCTACCCATGAGCCCCCTCTTTCCATTTACTGTAAACAGCATCCTTAGCCACCAGACGTCCATGGATGTTGAAATTGGGTCAGTCCGCCCTGGCCTTGATTTCAACGTCCACAGATGTCGTTTTTGGTGTGGTCTGGACTAGGGCTGTGGCGGTCATTCAATTTTGTCAGTCGGTGATTGTCAAGCAAATAACTGCCAGTCTCACGGTAATTAACAGTTAATAATCATAAACACATTTAGTATCTCCTGGCTTCCAGACATAGCCTACAAACCACTGATGCAGGCCTTTGGAACATCTACAATTGAAAAAGTCTAATAAATCCATGTAATACACCATCACAATAAATTCATTATTTATTTTAGACAGGTCTAAAGAAATATGATATGAAGAACATTTCTATTTCAGAAGAACAGAATAGCATACTCTGAGTTGTCCTTATGTTTACATACACTTCTGTTGAAGTCATTAAAACTAATTTTTCAACCACTCCACAGATTTCATGTTAACAAACTATAGTTTTGTTTAGGACATCTACTTTGTGCATGACACAAGTAATTCTTCCAACAATTGTTTAGACAGATTATTTCACTTATAATTCACAATACCACAATTCCAGTGGGTCAGAAGTTTACATACACTGAGTTGACTGTGCCTTTCAACAGCTTGGAAACTTCCAGAAAATGATGTCATGGCTTTAGAAGCTTCTGATAGGCTAATTGACATAATTTGAGTCAATTGGAGGTGTACCTGTGGATGTATTTCAAGGCCTACCTTCAAACTCAGTGCCTCTTTGTGCGATATCACGGGAAAATCGAAAGAAATCAGCCAAGACCTCAGAAAAAAAAGTTGTAGACCTCCACAAATCTGGTTCATCCTTGGGAGCAATTTCCAGATGCCTGAAGGTACCAGGTTAATCTTTACAAACAATAGTACGCAAGTATAAATACCATGGGACCACGCAGCCGTCATACCGCTCAGGAAGGAGACGCCTTCTGTCTCCTAGAGATGAACGTACTTTGGTGCGAAAAGTGCAAATCAATCCCAGAACAACAGCAAAGCATCTTGTGAAGATGCTGGAGGAAACGGGTACAAAGTAGGGCTGGACGATATGGACCAAAAGTCATACCTCTATATATTTGGCTGAATGGCGATATACGATATATATCTTGATATTGTTTATGTGGGTTAAATGCTCAGTTGTAAAGCCAACTACATGTGAGATGTCACAAACACCTTTATTTAAAAAGACATTGATCAAAATGATGTGCAAATACAGGGTTTCTCTTCCTGTTTGAGAATACACATACTAGCTGTGTAAATATCAAAATGTAAATAAAGAATTACATAAATATATAAAATAAAAATAGTCCCATCTGAAAAAGTAAACATACAGGTTATCCTTTCCTGCTGAACAAGATACACAGCTTTGCAAATATCAAATGTAAATAAAAAAATCATTATAAAATATATCAAATCGAAATGTGCACATATCTGAGAATACCTTTTCCATTATTTAACATATCAAAGACAGAACAAAAAAAGAGTGCAAAATACAGGTTTTCGTTTCCTGTTTAACAAACTATATCTCTGCAAATAACAATGAATATGTAAACATAAAATATAAAACTGGACAACCTGCTCTGAGTAGTTTAGTTTTCTACTGATCTGAACACTTCAACAAACGACAAAACCTTTCCTTGTGTGAAGCTCTGTAGTTCTCACAGGTTTTGGTCAAGGATCAGTAGCCTATCAACAGACAGGCTTGAGAGATGCCCTGTGGCAGGTTACAATGTTACCACTGCAACTGAAAACCCTCTCAGAAGGTGTGCTGGTGGATGGGACACAAAGATACTTTTTTGCCAGGTGGCCCAGTGCTGGAAAGAAAATGTCATATTCCTTCCACTACTTCAGAGGATCTGTATCACTCTCTACACTGACTGACTCTAAGTATCTTGAAAGTTAATTTTCAATAGCCTGCCTCTGTGTCAGGTTGGTGCTGGTGGTGGCTGTGCTCTTCTTAAAGAAGCTTGCGAGTGTCTTCTTCTGAACTGCTGGTGACACAAATGCTGCTCCCACTTGGTCTGCAGGCATGGGCACAGCTGGCACAGCTGTGTCAGGCTGAAAACATCTCTGATCAGCCAGCTGAGACTCTGCCTCCAAGACAGCTTTGTGCTTCAACATGTCGATCTTGTCACTTGAGACGTACTTGGTTTTGAACCTTGGATCCACAAGTGAGGCCATGTCCAATAGGTCGCTAGTGGCTGGGTCAGCATACTTTGTGTTGAGATAATCCACAATGGTGGTCTGGATGGATTTAGTCAGCTCACCATCTCCCTCATCATGTGCCAGGAGACTTGTATTGAAAAGATGAAGCACAGGTCTGACATACGAGAGAGTAACATAGTCCTCACCAGACAGAGCATCTGAAGGGGTTTGGGAGCCTTCTGGACCGCCTCTAGGACCTCTATATCCTGCCAGGTAAGGACTAGATGCCTGGATTTCTTGTCAGAGGACAAAACCTTGGCAAGGGCGCCCTGCTGCTCCAGAACCCTCTCAATCATTTGCACAGTCTTGCATGAAATGTAACATTTTCTGGTTGGCGCTCGCATTGCCTTCATGTGCGTTACTTTCAAAGTAAGTGCCTTATTTTCTGTATGTCATGTTGTCGTTTCAACTGGAGTCTGTACGGAGCACTGCAAACAGACCAAACTCATCTTGTCTTCTCTTATTATCTTTGGTTGATGCGAAAAAACAAACATGGTGGCGCGCAAAAACTACTAATCGTCAGATTTACTAAATTATTTAGACCAATGGTGAGCTCACCCGTGATGTGATGAATTGTAAATAGTAATCTCTATTAGCTAATTCATATTGTGGTTTCTGTCAGACAAGAGTTAGCTAAATATGATATGCTTGTGTTACGTCAATCTTTCCTCAGTATTGTAGCTTACATATTCTGGTTTGGATAATTGTGTTATGCTGCCATTACTTCTGTGAATGTCTGAACATTGCATCCAAAAATAAACTGGTCACATTCAGGACATAACTTTTGTAAGGATTGTGTTTGTGCAAATTGTTTCTGTGAAAAAACTGTGTGCCAGCTCAAACGCTGACAGTTGTGTCAATCGTAAATCTGAACCAGTCATAGACTTCTATGGAGAGCATACAGCACAGTAGAGCACAATCCTGTACTGTAAAACATAGTGGAGTACAGTTCAGAATAGGCTTGGTCATTATATTGTATATACCAGGGTATTTGGAAATAGATGTGCAAATATATTGTTTTTCCTTCACAGAAAATACATTAGTGCAAGACATCCGCAGAAAATAGCTTAATTTTCATCAGGTGACAACGAGTGCAACGCTACTTGGCTGGCAGACACCGTAAATTAGTAAATTAGCTTACAATGAAAAAGAAAGGTATTTTTTGCAACAAATCTTTTTTTTTTTTTTTTTTTGCCAACTATATTTTCTAATGTTTTGCTAAAAGTTAATCTTGAATTTTACCAGAGAAAAGTTGGCTGGTTGGCTACACCGAGGGAAAGGTAGAGAGCTGTCTGCTGATGGAATGCCCCTTTTGTGAATTATCATCCAAGTAGAGAAGTGCAACTGATGCACAAAATGTGTTTGATGCGGAGCAGAAATTACAGTAAGACACATTTGCCGTTTATAAAACACACCAAGCGATTTCTTACGTCTTTATATTGTTTTCCTACGTGGGGAAAAAAAATTCAACATATCTAAGTAAGTTACTGAATGAATAAGGTTGAAGGTGCAACATATCGTGTAAGCTTTCTGCTGTGTTTGAGAGGAGAGGTGTCCTTTTTTGAGGAGTTATCAGTACAGATGCCACCCTCTTGATTTCCTTGCTTTTTTTTCTCTTCTCTCCTTTCTCGGCCGTTTGCTCCTCCCCCGTCTTCTCTGAGCAGAGCAGACGGGCCCATTGCCCTAGTGACTCCAGACAGACACACAGCGTGTACACATGCTGCTTCAGAGCAGACAAGCATGCGGCAACTTTTTTTTCTCGCTTGTAAATGTATTTGTAATTTGTTTATTTTCGTTTGTGCCCGTTAGCATATTTAGCTAACAGCCTCCATGGAAATTCGCCATTACTTGAGCTCATTTTGTTAGCATTCTGGTAATAGATGCCCAATGGTCTTTTTATGTTATTTTTGGAGCCCACGGAATGAGCGAAGGACAGTATGACGATTATAAAAAATCTGGAAATCGCCCAATGCTACTTCAGAACAGTAGAGCACACTACAGTTGTGTACACAATAATGTACTTTATTGTACTAGGGATGGGCATTTTGAAGTTTTTTTGACTTTTTTTTTGTGTGAATATCTCTATATGCCAACGGTGTGCAACAATGCCTAATTTATAACTATTACAGATAACGAATCCTAATTGCTAAATTGCCTCATATACACTGAGGGTACAAAACATTAAGAACACCTTCCTAATATTGAGTTGCACCCCCCCGGCCTCAGTTTGTCGGGGCATGGACTCTACAAGGTGTCAAATTTTCTCAAGGCCTAATACCCCTTCTTTAACGTGTCTCCTCCCTTTCATCACTGATTGAAGTGGATTTACAACGACAAAAAAAGCAGGTTAAACTATTTTGATTAAATGATTAGTGGGTCTTATGGTTGGGGAATGCTTATATACATTATAGCCTAGGTATAACTTCACAAGCTCTGAATTCGTTAGATTATTGCTGACTGTTTGAAATGTAGTGTATTTGACTTTTAATTGTACAATGCTTATTTTGAGAAAAATCAACATATCATGAATCGTCCATAAGTTAAAAAACGTAGATTATTTTTCTAACTGTACTGAACACTTCTGTAATGCACTCTCCTGAGCTGTACTTTGATGTGAAACATGGACTTCTACGATTGGTTCAGATGTGGTCCAATCCGGACCAACCAAATGTGGTCTTGTTTGGCAGCGGATCTCATTCAAATACTCGCCAGTGTGTAGAATGATACCCAAATATGTAAAGGAGGAATATTTGAAAATCAATGTGGTTTTTGTTTGGCATACATTTTTAATGTGGAATTTCCCAGCAGCATCTGTTTATAATTTATTAATGCCCTTGAATAACCCCTCAGTAGCTGAACAGTATCACCTTTGCAGATAAGCCAATCGTTAACACATATTGAGTTGCACTCTTGTCTGCGGTAGACCGCATGCCCTTCAGTAGGCCTACTCTCCACATTCTCTCATTCTAACAATGGACCCTTACCAAAAGCAAACATTCCCATCACTTTCTCTATCGATCTATTTGCACATCATCATCTGCACATCTATCAGTCCAGTGTTAATGCTAATTTGTAATTATTTCGCCACTATGGCCTATTTATTGCCCTACCTTCCTAATCTTACTACATTTGCACACACTGTATATATATATATATATTTTCTATTGTGTTATTGACTGTACATTTGTTTATCCCATGTGTAGCTCGGTGTTGTTTTTGTCGCACTGCTTTGCTTTGTCTTGTCCAGGTCGCAGTTGTAAATGAGACTTGTTCTCAACTGACCTACCTGGTTAAATAAATAAGTAAATAAAATGGAGGAAGGCTTAGCACAAGACTTTCACGATGTAGTTCCTGGCACATATTTCCGTCAGATGTTGTAATGTTAAAAAACAGTCCATTGCTAACATGGGAGCCCATCCATATTACTATAATGATGAACAGTGAACACTCCAAGTCAGAGCTGAGAAGGTCATCACTCATGATGTAACCACACTATGATGGCCTGATGTTTTTTTTGTTGACATTTTCCCATTGCTTGCTTGGCACTTTCACATTTCCATGGAGGCCTAAGGCTAGCTAGTCCAATTTTAGTAATAGCAGCAACATGTGTCCTGCATGGCATGCCTTTGACTACCAAGGATTTTAATTTCTCCCACTTCTCATCCCCCATCCCACCTCACTTTCTGTGGCTGTTGTTAGCCAAACCAGTATAGTTGTTGCACAAATAGGAAAGATCTGGCTAGGGTTTAAAATAGCATGGGCAAACTGTGGCTTTCCAGAGTGGCTCCATACAATTCGGCTGGTACACTATACAGTCCATTTGGAAAGTATTCAGACCCCTTGACCTTTTCCACATTTTATAGTACAGCCTTATTCTAAAATTAATTAAACCACTTTTTTTCCCTCATCAATCTACACACAATACCCAATAATGACAAAGCAAAAACAGTTTTTTTTTTGCTAATTTATATAAAGAACTTATAAACATTTACATAAGTATTTGGACCATTTACTCAGTACTTTGTTGAAGCACCTTTTGGCAGGGATTACAGCCTCAAGTCTCCTTGGGTATGATATGACAAGCTTGGCACACCTTTGTTTGGAGAGTTTCTCCCATTCTTCTCTGCAGATCCTCTCTCTTGATCCATTCTCCTCATATTTGTCCTATCACAGACATTAAACTCTAAACTGTTTTAACTTCACCATTGGCTTCATGGTGAAATCCCTGAGCGGTTTCCTTCCTCTCCGGCAACTGAGTTAGGAAGGACCCCTGTATCTTTGTAGTGACTGGGTGTATTGATACACCATCCAAAGTGTAATTAATAAGGGATATTCAATGTCTGCTTTTTTTTTTACCCATCTACCAATGGGTCCCCTTCTTTGTGAGGCATTGCAAAACCTCTCTGGTCTTTGTGGTTGAATCTGCTCGACTGAGGGACATTACAGATAATTGTATGTGTGGGGTACAGAGATTAGGAAGTCATTAAAAAATCATGTTAACACTATTATTGCACACAGAGTGAGTCCATGTGTGACTTGTTAAGCACATTTCTACTCCTGAACCTATTTTGGCTTGCCATAAAGGTGTTGAATACTTGTTGACTCAAGACATTTCAGCTTTTCAATTGAAAAACATAATTGAAAAACATAATTCCACTTTGACATTATGGGGTATTGTGCCTAGGCCAGTGACACACAATCTCAATGTAATCTATTTTAAATTCCGCTCGTAACACAACAATGTGGAAAAAGTACAGGGGTGTATGAATACTTTCTGAAGGCACTATCTGCGTAGAGATGGACTAGCAGCCTCCCTGTATCGTGTTAGTTCTTTGGACGCCTTCTATCTGCGATCTTACATCTTGAGGCTGTCAAAGGTCTCTTCATTTATTTCAGAATAGATGGCCTTTGCAGTCGAACCTATTCATTTCAGGAGCTCGAAAAATAGCATTCAGTTCAGGGATATCTGGATGTTTCAAGGACATAAGGTCTGAAAAATGTGCAATCACGAGTGTTATTGGAATGATGTTCTATTTTTTTCTCAAAAGGCCTAAAGGGTAAATTTAATTTCTAAGCATTTCTCAAAAGATCATTTTTTTCCATTCTCTAACTGAAAGGGATTGAATGACACGACCTTATCTCGGAGTAGAGATTGCTTAATCAAATGCTGGCTCCATATCTCGAACACACTACTGACTTGGCCTCCAATCAATTCATTGTGGCGCCATTGTTGTGGTTTACTGAGAAAAACGCACACTTAACTTTGAACTCCCCTGGCTAAGTTGTAAAGCATACCAATGTAGGACCTTCTGAAAGTTTTATTCTGCATAGAACTTTCAACATTCCAGTGTGGAAAATGGAAATATCAAATGTTTGCTCGTCTTTGTGCAATCAACCACAATAACTCCATTGTTCCCCTTCCAGGTTTCTGTTTTGCTAAGTTTCTGTGCAGAGGCAAAGAAGAGTCCGGTAGGAGCACTAACCATGTGGTTAAAGAATTGGGCGACATATGTTCGCTAGAGTGAGTTCGTTTGAAATACTTTCGCCAGCTGTATTTGATGGGGTTCCCCATCAGTCAATCAATGTTAGAAGACAAAGGTTGGCAAGATGAAATTAAAACCATTTGCTATGAAAAGGGATCTCCTGAATCAGGCAGAATTTTGAAGTTCAGCTTGACCGTTATGCCTTCAAAGGCATTGCAAAAAGGTCCCCAACTTCCTTTTTAGCCTATGTAGGCCTACATCAAATACAGTTCGCTGCTTGTGGTGACTAGTGCTCCTAGCTGTAGTGGAGTGTGCTGTGATTTCTTGCACTCAGCCAACAGTGATGTTCCCACAGGGAATCACACACACACACATCATACATGCCTCTGTATGTTCACAACCGTGGTAAGTGTGTGCAAAATGTGTGGTCAAGGAAGATGTGTTGGTACAATATCTAAATAAAAGAGGCGTGATGAACCACATTCTCTAAACAGTTTTAATGCAGTCATGACTTCAAAATGATCAGGTGCTTTGTATCGTGTGGGTGTGTGTGTTTTAACACCTACAATTTGCTGCGTCATCACAGTTGATGTATGGTTTTTAATTTGGATTCTCCGTACCTCCACCGGGGGTAGGAGAGCCATCTGTTGTTCACATTTAGCAAACAGAACGATGCCAGTCCTGTGTCCTGTTGTTGACACTTTGCTTCATCCTTGAATGTGAATCGTCACGTTGCAATGCACAGTCTAATGCGATACTTAGCACCCTCAGGGCCTGTGAACCAAAGCCGTTTAATTTATAGCTAGAAATGTATAATTTGTTCTTTATAGAGCTCCCTCTCTGCCTCTTTCTCTCTCTCTCTCTCTGCCTCTCTCTCTCTCTCTCTCTCTCTCTCTCTCATGCTAATATAAACTGATATTTACCATGTCATTTCACTGGCCTCCTGCCATTGTGTAGCATTTTCATCCCATTGTGCAACAGTGTGAGATTTTACTGAGGCTTTTGCACCCTCAGTGGGAAAGTTATGTAATTAAATTGGGGCATCATCCCAGTGATGTGTACATGCACTGCTGTGTGTCTAGACCCGGACAGAAATGGTTCACATTGTTTCGTTTTCATTAACACTGTTTTGGTAAACAGCTGAGGGATAGGGCTGGAGCTATGGATGCAAAGACAGTTTGATTTGACCATCCATAAGATCAAAAGTATAGTTTTAACCATGTTTTGAAGCTATACAGTTCTTGTTTACAGTTTATATAGCTTACAAAAAAAGTTTAAAAAAAGATAGTTTAACTAAGCTCATTAGTCATTTATACGTTATATTCCGTATAAAATCCAGAAGTTGATTTACCCATCCCAGATTACCCTTTTAATTGCTCTCTGGTGACTGTTTCCTAGTATGTTGTTACATTTGGCTTTCCCTCTGTGCCGTGTTTTTCAGTTAGGTCCTGGGAGACATTGAGGTCAAGACTAGCACCATCAACTGAGTCTCTCTTTGAGGTAATCATTAGCCAGATCAGTTTTATGCTCGTGACTTGAGTTTGTGCAAAGAAAAAGCCTTCCATATAAAAGGGACGAGTCATGCCCTTTAGCGTCTGTCTGTTTTAGCACTCTGGCCTGAATCCTAACTTGACATCTGTGCACATACAGTTGAAGTCGGAAGTTTACATACACTTAGGTTGAAGTCATTAAAACAAATCTTTCAACCACTCCACAGATTTCATGTTAACAAACTACAGTTTTGGCAAGTCGGTTAGGACATCTACTTTGTGCATGACACAAGTAATTCTTCCAACAATTGTTTACAGACAGATTATTTCACTTATAATTCACTATATCACAAATCCAGTGGGTCAGAAGTTTACATACACTAAGTTGACTGTGCCTTTAAACAGCTTGGAAAATTCCAGCAAATGATGTCATGGCTTTAGAAGCTTCTGATAGGCTAATTGACATAATTTGAGTCAATTGGAGGTGTACCTGTGGATGTATTTCAAGGCCTACCTTCAAACTCAGTGCCTCTTCGCTTGACATCATGGGAAAATCAAAAGAAATCAGCCAAGACCTCAGGAAAAACAATGGTGGACCTCCACAAGTCTGGTTCATCCTTGGGAGCAATTTGCAAATGCCTGAAGGTACCACGTTCATCTGTACAAACAATAGTACGCAAGTATAAACACCATGGGACCACGCAGCCGTCATACCGCTCAGGAAGGACACGCGTTCTGTCTCCTAGAGATTAAGGTACTTTGGTGCGAAAAGTGCAAATCAATCCCAGAACAACAGCAAAGGACCTTGTGAAGATGCTGGAGGAAACGGGTACAAAAGTATCTATATCAACAGTAAAACGAGACCTATATCGACATAACCTTAAAGGCCGCTCAGCAAGGAAGAAGCCACTGCTCCAAAAAGCCAGACTACGGTTTGCAACTGCACATGGGGACAAAGATTGTACTTTTTGGAGAAATGTCCTCTGGTCTGATGAAACAAAAATAGAACTGTTCGGCCATAATGACCATTGTTATATTTGGAGGACAAGGGGGATGTGCTTGCAAGCCGAAGAACACCATCCCAACCGTGAAGCACGGGGGTGGCAGCATCATGTTGTGGGGGTGCTTTGCTGCAGGAGGGACTGGTGCACTTCACAAAATAGATGGCATCCTGAGGAAGGAAAATGATGTGGACATCAAGACATCAGTCAGGAAGTTAAAGCTTGGTTGCAAATGGGTACTCCAATAGACAATGACCCCAAGCATACTTCCAAAGTTGTGGCAAAATGGCTTAAGGACAACAAAGTCAAGGTATTAGAGTGGCCATCACAAATCCCTGACCTCAATCCTATAGAACATTTGTGGGCAGAACTGAAAAAGGCGTGTGTGAGCAAGGAGGTCTACAAACCTGACTCAGTTACTCCAGTTCTGTCAGGAGGAATGGGCCCAAATTTACCCAACTTATTGTGGGAAGCTTGTGGAAGGCTACCTGAAACGTTTGACCCAAGTTAAACAATTTAAAGGCAATGTTACCAAATACTAATTGAGTGTGTAAACTTCTGACCCAATGGGAATGTGATGAAATAAATAAAAGCTGAAATAAATCACTCTACTATTATTCTGACATTTCACATTCTTGAAATAAAGTGTTGATTCTAACTGACCTAAAACAGGGAACTTTACTAGGATTAAATGTGAGGAATTGTAAAAAACGGAGTTTAAATGTATTTGGCTAAGGTATGTAAACTTAGTCAGATGTCAATGGCTTCACTCATCTGTTTATTTAATACTTCCTCACACTAAAACCTCTTCAAATCCCCCTCTCCCTCCCCTTCCTGCCTGTTGTCACAGAATCTGTGTCCTCAGGGTTGTGTATAAACTGTACACAGATAGTGCCTCGCAGCCTGTTGAGCCAAGTCACTGCACCATACCTTTCCTCTCTAGTGACCTCTATTTACACTCCTCAGCCAATGGGGTTTTTGTCACGTCTGGCAATGGTAGAGTTTCATTAAAGACTTTATGACAATGTCATAGTAGTGACATAAACAGTTCTTGATGGCTGAAAAGGGATTTAATTCAGCACACAAACTGCATTCGAGGTCAGCTAGTTGGGTTGTGGTATGCAGGCAGAAATGTACTGTTTAAAAAAATATATATATATATAAATATAATGTAACTCTTATGGCCTCTATTGTGCCACAGCAGGCCAGTTTATGCACTGCGTTAATGAATGATCCACATAGAAGTCATTCGAGGTCATTCACGTTTCTCTGATTTTCCTATAGACCTTTTTTATAGAACTTTAGTGGGCACAAAGTCAAATGAATGCAGACTGATCATGATGATGATGATGACGGCAGGAAAGGGCCATAGACTGGTAAAGAGCCACCATTAGCATAGGCTCTACGCTAACAATGTGGTATTGTTTGGTCTATAGTGAAAGATTTAATCTTCCTTCAAATAATGTCCCCTGCTGTGTTATTATCCATCGATAATGCTTTTCATTGGCGGTGGCGGTCGTCAAACATACAAGACTAACGGCTCTCCCACTCCCTGCCTTCTCAGCCCAACACTAGCTTCACCCTAATGCTGAAATCAAACTGTTAATTAGTCCATTAAAGCTCAGATTTCATCACATTAAACTTTATTAGTATGAAGCTATCCAAGCTGTATTTGATACAGCCAGACCAAAGGCTTGAAAATAGGTTTTTATCCTGGCACATAGTGTGTGTGTGCTTTCCTTTTCTCTAAGAATGTCATTTATAAAGGGTACGTCTCTGGTTCCCACCACATTGTGACGGATTGATTTGGTGTGTGTTTTTAACAGGTACCAGCCACAGTGTGTCTGTGTCTGAGATCCTAGCAGTCGGAGAGCTTGGTGTGGACAGCGGGACGAAAGATGACGGCAGGTGGCAGAAAATGCCTCAGAAATCCACTGAGGCCTATCCATATGCATTCACAGGTAAGGACGTTGTCCATCTTGAGCAATCTACAGATATTGGATTTCATATGGTATATGATACTGCAAAGTAAATCTATATTCTGTTAAGCCTCTCTCACTTCGTGTCCCCCTGACGCAGTGTCCTATGTGGAGAGAGCGTGGCAGCACCGCTGGCGGTGTAGTGATGTCACCTTCCACTGTCTAGAGGGGGCATTGTGTCAGCAGTGGGTCCAGACCATCAGAGAGCAGCTCGCAGAATTGAGTATGGCTAAGTATTACTGACTCTATATTCAGTGTACACTCTTGCTTTTGTGAAGTCTAGTTGCAAGGCTAACTCAGAAATGAGAATGGGCCTCAGTCTGTACTGTTACTCAGCTTACATTTACCATGTCACTACTCTCTGGACAAACCAGTAACATCTTTCACTTTACTTTTTGCAGCCAGCAGACCCAAGCATCTGCTGGTGTACATCAACCCCTACGGTGGCAAGCAGCAAGGCAAGGGCATTTATGAACAGAAAGTCGCGCCTCTCTTCACCCGCGCCTCCATCTCCACGGACGTGATTGGTGAGCCCATCTGCCAACAAAATTTTAACATGCTTTAATAAAAGATGAGTCTTTATGGGCCATGTCGCACTTCTCACTGTAAGCAAAATGGGCACGAGCTCTCTCAGGCCGCACAGCATTATGACATCATTTACGGCCGCCATCCATCACCCCCCGGTTCCTTAATGGAAAGGCTGGCGGTCGATAAATATTGGATTACTTTACATTCATTTTACCTCTCAGACTGGAGAACCACTGTGGACATCGTCATTTCATAGTCACAAATTATGACCAATTGTATTTTCAACAATATAAAAGCTTGGGTTGATATCAAGATATTGATAGTTGAGCATTTGGGTATCATGAAATCAAACTATTCCTCTAGCTACAAATTGTTATAATTGGTTATAGAATGTAAATTGCTGCTTTGGGGCTAGAATTCTTTATGGAAAATGCTTAGTCAAAATATTGCTCCAAGCTAGTGAATGATTCACACTGTATTTCAGATTATAACGCAAATTTAACCTCAAGCGATATCAACAGATTGTAAACCTGTTCAATGCATTGATTGAAAATATCCCATCTACAGGAAGCACTTGAATGAAATAATGAAAGCATGGTGAGATGTCTAACCCCTTCCTTGTCGTTGGTTGTCATAGTTACAGAGCATGCCAATCATGCCAGGGACCATCTGAGGACAGAAGCGGAGTTGAAGCAATATGATGGGTGAGTCATGAAGGGAGACATTTCCCAGCAAACCAAAATTGGTTCTGTTAGGTTCTGTTAGGTTGCCCCAAAAGTTCTAATAACACAAAAACGATCCAGTTGTGCTGATGATCATAGAATGTTGGTATAAAAATATTTGCTTTATGTTGCAAGAACTTTCCCAGAAAACCTTTTTGTTATTACGTTACCTGGAAACCTAATAAGAACATTAAGGCCATTTTCTGTGGTTGTTATTACATATGTTGTGCACATATTTAATTTAAAACATTTTCTGAAAAAAAACATTATTATAATTTTTTGGGGATTTTGAATATAACCGTTAAATATAACCCTAACTAGGGAGAATGTTTCCAGTTTGTCGCTATAGTAATCAAAGTCTGTTTGGGAAGCGCCTCTTTGTACTCTGGTTGAACTAAAACCCCAGGCCCAGTATATTCTTCCTCTCAAACAAAAAAATGTGTGTTGTTTTGACCTCTGTGTGCAACCTGACCTTTGACCTCTATGCAGAGTGGTGTGTGTGGGCGGGGACGGCATGTTCAGTGAGATAGTTCATGGCTTGGTCTCCCGGACCCAGAAGGACAACGGCGTGGACCAGAACAGCCCGGAGGAGAAGCTGGTACCCTGTACTCTGCGCATCGGCATTATACCCGCAGGTTGGAGCATACACACATACCACTATTTTGACACAGTGATGATCAGGGCCGGCCCGCCCATTAGGCAGCGTTAGGCGATTTTCTGAGCTAAACTGATCAAGACCTAGTGGCTCCCAAGTGGCGCAGTGGTCTAAGACACTGCATCTCTGTGCTGGAGGCGTCACTACAGACAACCTGGTTTGAATCCAGGCTGTATCACAACCGGCCGTGATTGGGAGTCCCATAGGGCGGTGCACAATTGGCCCAGCAATGTCCGAGTTTGGCCGGTGTAGGCCGTCATTGTAAATAAGAATTTGTTCTTAACTGACTTGACTAGTTAAATAAAGGTTAAATAAAAAAAAAGACTAATTTCCAACAACACATGAAACAACTCCGAGCATATGGGCTTTTGTAGGTGAGCGCTGATGCCGCCCTAATGATAAGCAGTGCCCGCTTTGTCAAAGGTAAGGAAGTATCTAACATAAATCATCTAGCAGATATAGCACATGGTAGATATAGGATGTGGCTTTTTCTGTAGCCTACAGGCTGGAGATAAAATGGGCCTACCACATAGATGGACATTCATAAAATTCCATTGCGGGCCGACATGGCAGACAACAACTGACCGGCGCCAACATCTTTTTTTGTTTGTTCTGTCCAGAAAGGCCATCTATTTTTTGGGTGTTTTTAAAAACTGTAGGCCTACCACATAGATGGGCGTTCTTAAAATTTAATTTCAGGCAACACTCTAGGCCAGGGATGGGCAACTCGTGTACTCTGAAGCCTGATTGGTGTCACACTTTTGCCCCAGGTAACACACCTGACACCAATATTCAACTCATCATGATCTTCAGTTTAGAATGTAATTGGTTCCATCAGCTGTGTTGATTAGGGATGGGCAAGAAAAGTGACACCACTCCGCCCCCCCCGAGGACTGGAGTTGCTCATCCCTGCTGTAGGCTTTACCTCACTAAGCACGGAACAACGCTGACGCCGTTTGGTATGGACCAGTCTTGATTTGGCCTAAACATAGACGACTATAAATGACTAGAATCTTTTAAACTTTAATTCAGAACCAAAAATTAACCTGATTTCAACATCTGTAAAATACGTCTTAAATTTTTTTTTTTTTAATATTCAGAGCCTAAATTGAACCTACCTTAAATGTCTGGAAGAATACGTCTTTTATACGTCTTTTCAACGTCATTCTTGTAGGGGCAGCAGAACGGCCAGGATCGGCCCTGGCAATGATCTCATCATAAACTATCAATATATTATGTTGACAAGGTTGGACCTGACTGTTTACAAACAAATACGTCAACGATGAGGTCCGTTTCATGTACACTACAGTATCTTATCTGTGTGTTGATTTCCACATTTCTATCTTGCACGCGCACACACAGTTTTTTTTCTGTGTAGTCAGAAACATAAGGTACCATTGTTTGTGTGTGTGTTATCCAGGTTCGACAGACTGCATCTGCTATGCAACTGTAGGCATCAACGACCCTGTGACCTCGGCCTTACACATCATAGTGGGTGAGTGCAGTTATCCATTTTGAAATATTGGCAGCACTTCCCAGTAAAGTTCCTTTAAAAGTGACTCTAAAGGAAGTGTAACTGAAATCAAATCAAATTTAAAGTGTATTTGCCATAACCAACAGTGCAGATTTTAAGTAAAAAAATAAGTATTACGTAAACAATGGATAAGTAAAGAAATTAAAAAAACTGTAAAATGACAGTAAAAATAACAGTAGCGAGGCTATATACAGGTGGTACCGGTACAGAGTCAATGTGCGGGGGCACCGGTTATTCGGGCTAATTGAGGTAATATGTACATGTAGGTATAGTTAAAGTGACTATGCATAGATGATAAATGGAAAGTAGCAGCAATGTAAAAGAGGTGTTGGGGGGGGGGCAAGACTTGGCGCTCCGGTACCTCTTGCCATGCGGTAGCAGAGAGAACCGTCTATGACTGGGGTGGCTGGAGTCTATGACAATTTTTAGGGCCTTCCTCTGACACTGCCTGGTATAGAGGTCCTGGATGGCAGGAAGCTTGGCCCCAGTGATGTACTGGGTCGTACGCACTACCCTCTGTAGTGCCTTGCGGTCGGAGGCCGAGCAGTTGCCATACTAGGCATTGATGCAACCGGTCAGGATGCTTTCAATATTGCAGCTATAGAACCTTTTAAAGATCTGAGGACCCATGCCAAATCTTTTCAGTCTCCTGAGGTGGAAAAGGCTTTGTCGTGCCCTCTTCACGACTGTCTTGGTGTGTTTGGACCATTCTAGTTTGTTGGTGATGTGGACACCAAGGAACTTGAAGCTCTCAACC
Source organism: Thymallus thymallus (assembly GCA_023634145.1). Taxonomy (NCBI): domain Eukaryota; kingdom Metazoa; phylum Chordata; class Actinopteri; order Salmoniformes; family Salmonidae; genus Thymallus; species Thymallus thymallus. Next base: position 5,634,692 of record CM042413.1, read on the forward strand.
TGCTCCACTACAGCCCTGTCGATGGGAATGGGTGCGTGCCTGGTCCTCCTTTTCCTGTAGTCCAATCATCTCCTTTGTCTTGATTACGTTGAGGGAGAGGTTGTTATACCGGAACCACAGGTCTCTGAACTCCTCCCTATATTCTGTCTCGTCGGGGACTGAGCATGTGTTGTTACCTACCCTTACCACCTGGGGGCGGCCCGTCAGGAAGTCAAGGACCCAGTTGCAGAGGGAGGTGTTTAGTCCCAGGATCCTTAGCTTAGTGATGAGCTTTGAGGACAGTATGGTGTTGAACGCTGAGCTATAGTCAATGAATAGCATTCTCGCGTAGGTGTTCCTTTTGTCCAGGTGGGAAAGGGCAGTGTGGAGTGCAATAGAGATTGCATCATCTATGGATCTGTTTGAGCGGTATGCAAATTGGAGTGGGTCTAGGGTTTCTGGGATAATGGTGTTAATGTGAGCCATGACCAGACTTTCAAAGCACTTCATGGCTACAGACGTGAGTGCTACGGTTCTGTAGTCTTTTAGGCAGGTTACCTTAGTGTTCTTGGGCACAGGGACTATGGTGGTCTGCTTGAAACATAGATAGATAGATAGATAGATAGATAGATAGGTACTTTATTGATCCCCCGGGGGGGAAATTTCATTATCAAGCAGCTACAACAAAAACACAGGGCAGGTGCAAAATGCCACAACGAAAGTACACAAAAGACAGATACACGGTACATGATACATAGAGCGGCAGTATGAAAAAGTATAGAAATACAGGATATCTGGAGTGCAAAAAAAAGCTATAAAAGGACATTGCGTAGTATGAGTGGTTGGCTGAATATGTACACTATACATTGGTGGATGTTGGATGGTTAACTATACTATACAGGTTGATGGCAGAGAAATACTTCAGTAGCTAATGCGTATGATATGAGCGAGGGTAATAATAGTTTACTTAATAGACAGACTGGGTAAATGAACAGGTAAGTGAAAATTTTTCATGGTTAAATTAGCTGTACAGTTAGGTATACAGTTATATTTACAGATAAGTGAATACTTGCATGTTTACACAAACTGTACAGGTAAATGACAGGAAGAGATACTTTAATAGCTAAATGTGTGTATGATATCATTGGGGTAATAATAGTAATTCCCTTAAAATACAGTCCTTAGTGCGCAGGGTTTAATTACAGACAACTGCACTTATTGCACATTTGATATACTAAAAGCAATGAGAAAAGGTGCAACTGGCAGGATACTAATATGCCTTCCTGAGTGAATGCCTAGGTCCAATAATTACTTACAATATTGCATGTGATATAATATAACAACTGTACATGGGTATGTATATACAGACCTGTATGAATAAGTAGGTCCTGAGTGGATGAGTGCTGACGGAACAGAGTTACTCACGGATGGATGCATAATTGTTAAACTAGGTCCTAGCACCCCAACAGTTCCAGATCTATGTTGCCGACGGCACGGCACCCCGGTGAGGCATTATATAGTCTCATAGCCGCCGGCAGGAAGGACCTCCTGTGGCGCTCTCTGGCACACCGTGGTGGGATCAGTCTGTGACTGAAAGAGCTCCTCTGCGTCATAACCATAGCGTGCAGAGGGTGGGTGACGTTGTCCATGATGGCCAGCAGTTTGGCCAGGATCCGTCTCTCCGCCACCTCCTCTAGAGTGTCAAGGCTCATCCCCAGGACAGAGCTAGCCTTCCTGATCAGCTTATTTACCCGAGAAGCATCACCGGCTTTGATGTTAGCTCCCCAGCACACCACTGCAAAAAAGATAGCACTGGCCACCACAGACTGGTAGAAGGTATGCAGTAGTTTACTGCACACGTTGAAGGACCTGAGCCTCCTCAGAAAGAACATGTTGGTATTACTGACTCAATCATGGACATGTTGAGACACTTGCCAGTTGGTCAGCGCATGATCGGAGTACACATCCTGGTAATCCGTCTGGCCCTGCGGCCTTGTGAATGTTGACCTGTTAAAAGGTCTTACTCACATCGGCTATGGAGAGCGTGATCGCACAGTCGTCCGGAACAGCTGATGCTCTCATGCATGCCTCAGTGTTGCTTGCCTCGAAGCGAGCATAGAAGTGATTTAGCTCGTCTGGTAGGCTCGTGTCACTGGGCAGCTCGCGGCTGTGCTTCCCTTTGTAGTCTGTAATAGTTTGTAGGCCCTGCCACATCCGACGAGCGTCGGAGTCTGTGTAGTACGATTCAATCTTAGTCCTATATTGGTGCTTTGCCTGTTTGATGGTTCGTCTGAGGGCGTAGCGGGATTTCTTATAAGCGTCCGGGTTAGAGACCCGCCCTTAGAAGGCGGCAGCTCTACCCTTTTAGCTCAGTGCAGATGTTGCCTGTAATCCATGGTTTCTGGTTGGGGTATGTACGTACAGTCACTGTGGGGACGACGTCATCGATGCACTTATTGATGAAGCCAGTGACTGATCTGGTGTACTCCTCAATGCCATCAAAGGAATCCCGGAACATATTCCCGTCTGCTAGCAAAACAATCCTGTAGCTCAGCATCTGCTTCATCTGCCACGAAAAATATAGATAAACTCTCTTGGCAAATAGTGTGGTCTACAGCTTATCATGAGATACTCTACTTCAGGCGAGCAAAATCTAGAGACTTCCTTAGATTTCTTGCACCAGCTGTTTACAAATATACACAGCCCGTCCCCCCTCGTCTTACCGGAGTCTGCTGGTCTAGCCGGTGCAGCGTATATCCCGCCAGCTGAATGTTATCCATGTGGTCGTTCAGCCATGACTCTGTGAAACATAAGATATCACAGTTTGATGTCCCGTTGGTAGGATATCCGTGATCGTATCTTGTCTAATTTATTGTCCAATGTATGTTGGCTAGTAATATTCATGGTAAAGGCAGATTTCCCACTCGCCGTTGGCAGATCCTTACAAGGCACCCCGACCTGCGTCCTCTATACCTGCGTCTCCTTCGCCTGCCAATGACTGGCATTTGGGCCTTGTCGGGTGTCCGAAGTACATCCTTTGTTGAAGAAAAAAATCTATCGCTGTCCTGATATCCAGAAGCTCTTTTTGTCCGTAAGATATGGTGGCAGAAACAATATGTACAAAATAAGTTACAAATAATGCGGGGGAAAAAACATAATAGTACAATTGGTTATGCGCCCGTTAAACGGCTGCCCTTTCGTCCGGCGCCATCTTAATGTTTATACTGAACCGATAAGTAGCGTAAGTCACTGTTTCAAGTAATTCCCCAGGACTCTTTTGTGCATAGAAATGTGTGTCACCTTTGTTACCTCTATGCTAACCCTACCATACACTCATTTGACCAACAAGTGACAGCAGGTGACCTGCTTAGTTAATGTTTTTGAGATGAGAGGAAACTGCTGGAGGTGTGTGTATGAGTGGGTGTGGGCGTGTATGTGAGTTTGAGAGCATGTGGGTGGGTGTGTTCAAGCACTGGTGTGTATCAGTAGAGGCTGGTGGGAGGAGCTATTGGAGGATATTTACAATATGGAAACCACATGTTTGACTTCATTCCAGCCAGTGGTGTGTATGTTTATAGTAAAAGCACACAAAGAAGTCACACCTTTGTAGGACACTCTACAATACACATTATCTGTGTGGGACACTCTACAATACACATTATCTGTGTAGGACACTCCACAATACACATTATCTGTGTAGGACACTCTACAATACACATTGTCTGTGTAGGACACTCTACAATACACATTATCTGTGTAGGACACTCTACAATACACATTTTCTGTGTAGGGTACTCTACAATACACATTATCTGTGTAGGACACTCTACAATACACATTATCTGTGTAGGACACTCTACAATACACATTATCTGTGGAGGACACTCTACAATACACATTATCTGTGGAGGACACTCTACAATACACATTATCTGTGGAGGACACTCTACAATACACATTATCTGTGGAGGACACTCTACAATACACATTATCTGTGTAGGACACTCTACAATACACATTATCTGTGGAGGATCACTCATACTAGACTTTGGGGGTGTGCCTTCACAGGAGATTCCCAGCCAATGGACGTGTGCTCAGTCCATCACAACAACACATTCCTGAGGTACTCTGTGTCCTTGCTTGGGTACGGTTTCTATGGCGACGTGCTGGCAGACAGCGAGAGGAAACGATGGATGGGACCAGCCAGATACGACTTTTCAGGTAGGTCAGAAGAGTAGCTTTAACACTTTGGAAACATCACCTACGATACTGTTGCGGTAGACTGTTGCCATTGGTTACTAAATGGTATTGTATGCTATTGTTGGTGCAGGTTTTAAGACGTTTCTCACACATCACTACTATGAAGGGACTGTGTCTTTTCTACCAGCAACTGACATACTGGGAACACCACGAGACAAGACCAGGTGTAGAGCTGGGTATGTACTACTGTACAAATGCAACCTGTCCAATAATATCCACAACCAATTGTGTAGTTTAGTATTATATAATCTAGATGGTGCGAAGTAAATTGCTCATTTGGCTAGCCGACTCCATTCCTCCCTGTCCTCACTCCCTCCCTGATTTCCAGGTGCTTCATATGCCAACACAACGGACAGCTGAATTCCCAAGACGCCCCAGCGATTTGCAAGACTAATCCAGATGTCTCAGACAGTGGTAAGTATTTCTTCCCGAGCACCCGTATTACCTCAAGGCCACACGCCATGGGTCTCTACAAAAAACCTACACTATACATTTACCCCAAAGCAACAAACTCTATTTCTGCTCTATCCCAGAATACGAAGGGGGGTGGCGGGTGATCAGAGGGAAGTTCCTGGCCATAAACGCGGCCAGTATGAGCTGTGCCTGTCCCCGTAGCCCCAAGGGCCTGTCCCCCGCCGCCCACCTCGCTGACGGCACCACCGACCTCATCCTCGTACGCAAGTGCTCCCGATTCAACTTCCTGCGCCACCTGCTACGCCACACCAGCAAAGGCGACCAGGTAACCACACTGGGTGGAGCTGTTGTTTATGGCTACTCCAATCCGGGTCCATAGGAGCGTTTGCATGAGATGGTTAACTCTTCAATTCCCTGTATCAGGGAGTTCACTCTCTCACTTCTGTCTCTTTCCCCTTCAGTTTGACATGACCTTTGTAGAAGTGCACCGTGTGCGGCGCTTCCGCTTCCGCACACGGTGCCAGAGCGACTCAGAGCTGGACCTGAGGGAGAACGACAAGCGGCTCTTCAGCCAGATCTGCCGAGATCATCCGGCCTGCAGCTGCAGCCCTGCCTACAGCAGCTGGAACTGTGACGGCGAGATCCTCCCCCACGCTGCCATTGAAGTCGGGTACGTCACCGCTACCTATAACCTGCTGTGCAAGTATACAGTGCATTCGGAAAGAATTCAGATCCCTTCACTTTATCCACATTTTGTTACGTTACAGCCTTATTCTAAAATTGATTAATTAGAAATGTTTGCGAATTTATTACAAAAAAACAGAAATACCTTATTTACATAAGTATTCAGACCCTTTGCTATGAGACTCAAAATTGAGCTCAGGTGCATCCTGTTTCCATTGATCATCCTTGAGATGTTTCTACAACTTGATTGGAGTCCACCTGTGGTAAATTCAATTGACTGGACATGATTTAGAAAGGCACACACCTGTCTATTTAAGATCCCACACTTGACATTGCACGTCAGAGCAAAAACCAAGCCATGAGGTTGAAGGGATTGTCCGTAGAGCTCCGAGACAGTATTGTGTCGAGGCACAGATCTGGGGAAGGGTACCAAAACATTTCTGCATCATTGAAGGTCCCCAAGAACACAGTGGCCTCCATCATTCTTAAATGGAAGAAGTTTGGAACCACCAAGACTCGGCCAAAACACCAAGACTAGCCTGACCAAACTGAGCAATCAGGGGAGAAGGGCCTTGATCAGGGAGGTGACCAAGAACCCAATGGTCACTCTGACAGAGCTCCAGAGTTCCTCTGTTGAAATGGGACGACTTTCCAGAAGGACAACCCTCACTACAGCACTCCACCAATCATGCCTTGTGGGAAGCTTGTGGAAGGCTACCCGAAACATTTTACCTAAGTTAAACAATTTAAAGGCAATGCTACCAAATACTAGTTGAGTGTATGTAAACTTCTGACCCACTGGGAATGTGATGAAAGAAATAAAAGCTGAATTAAATAATTCTCTCTACTATTATTCTGACATTTCACATTCTTAAAATAAAGTGTTGATCCTACCTGACCTAAGACAGGGAATTTTTACTAGGATTAAATGTCAAATTGTGAAAAACTGAGTTTAAATGTATTTGGCTAAGATGTATGTAAACATCCGACTTCAACTGTAATTAATTTTAAAATAAGGCTGTAGTGTAACAACATGTGGAAAAAGTGAAGGTTTCTGAATACTTCCGAAAGTACTGTAAATGACTTCTGAAAGCGCAGTGCAGACAATCAACATTTGATTTGATTTCTTGCCTTTGTTTTAAATGAACAATCTCTTCTTTGTCTTCTGCTCTTCCAGAGTGCACTGCCAGTTGATCAAGCTGTTTGCACGAGGGATCGAAGAGCAGCCTGTGTTTGAGGACCTTGCCAACCCGTGTGCAATATAGACCCCACCCCCCCCCCCCCTCTGCTACTCTAACCTATCAAAGTCATTGGAACAGTCCTACTGCATTTCAAAGGCTACTGCTGTCCCCTCCTTACCATTGTGCACTACCTTTTACTGATGTACTTTTAGGTTTTTCCAGGGCTGAAGAAGAAATCATGAAAACTCTGAATGTTCATTGAATGTAGCCCTTTTACGCCTTTTCTGCTTTCCTTTTGCAATAGAGAGATGTTAACCTAGCACTTAACATGCTGTTCAACAGAACTCCTCTTTGCACATGTTAAAATGTATGCTGCTCCAAATTATGAGTAACTGTTTTAAAATGTTTGTTTATTTATTCATTGAGAGAACATTTTAATTAGAGGATGTTTGAATTTTGCTAGCTGCTTGCAATGCATTGTTGGAAGTTATTTCCCTGCACCTAAAAAGCATGAATTTGAAGACATTTTGTATGGATGATCAGATATTGGGTGAACCAGAACTCTAGGGCAGTTATTCCAGTCCTCAAGTACCCCCAACGGTACATATATTTTTGTTGTGGCCCCAAACAAGCACAAAAAACAAGCCCATGACAAGTTGAACCAGGGGCCTCATTTATGAACCATGCATACATTTCTTACTTAGTTCTGCCGTACGCGAACAATACTGCATCCTACCCATACTGTCAAATAGGCCACCATTCTATTTACTTTCGAGCATGGTTGGCTATTGAATGAGAGATGGATGAATGGTAGCCTAATATTTGTTGCGTAGTGGGAATAAACCAGTTGTCAGAAAAGGAGCGATGTCCTGCAATACGGTTTAGGTCTGTATAATAAAAGTAAAATGTATTGGGCAACATGCTGCTACGTGATCTTCTTACCAACGGCAAATGCATCCGTCTTACATTAAAGAAATGTACTTCCTGTGATGGAGATGTGGTCGTCCCACTGGCTATCCTATATTGAATGCACCAATTTGTAAGTGGCTCTGGAGAAGAGTGTCTGCTAAATAACTAGAATGTGAATGTAAATGTTTAGACTAATGTTTTTGTTAGCCTAACATTCATATAATTCCTTTGTGTCAAACACCTCCGTTTCCCCCAAAAAGAACAATATTTGCTTGCGATACCACTAGATCAACCACTAGAAGTTGCATGGTTTGAGATTTGCGTGGAGCTATGCACGCTTTCCCATCAAGTTCAAAATTGGTAAATACCAATCTTTGAGGGAAAAACTGGCGCATGCAAGGTTTAGTCTTTTTTTTTTTTTTTTTTTTTTGTGCGCACGGACAAAACAAAATAGTGTGCTGTTGGGGGTACGCGAGGACAGGAGTTGGGAAACACTGCTCTGGAGGTACCAGATACCAGCCAGACTCACCTTAAAGGAGAAGTTTGTATTTTGTATGTAAATGGGATGTAATAGAACGGTCCAGACACTTTTTTTTTTTTTTCTGGCTAAATTGACATGGAATGCTGAAAACGACAACGTAGCAGTTTATGCACTAAAACGTGTGACTTGGTAGCATTAAGAAAAGCAGCAATAGGCACATTGTACCAAGCTATCTCTGCCGTTTGCTGCTACGTCATTCCAGGTTGAGATTCCTCGTTATCTGAGGCTTAGCGGTTAAAGGAATATTCCACCCAAAAATGGCATTTGTTTAATTAGTCCACTGTTGATATAGTCCCAAAATGTTTTGCCTGTCAGCAATCAAGTTTTCAAGATGTATAACTTTCAAAATACAGGCGTTTTTGTTGGGGTCAAATCGTGCTGCGTTTTGCATCATATGATGCAAAATGTATCATACGGCTGTATTTCTGTATTTTGAAAGTTGTATATCTTAAACTTGATTGCTGACATGCAAAATGTTTTGGGACTATATCAAACAATGGGCTAATAAAACAAATACTAAAATGTTTTTGGATGGAGTTGTCCATTTAAGAGTGATGGGCCAGTAACAAAAAAAGGTCGCTGGTTCCAATCCCGAGCCGACTAGTTGAAAAATCTTGTCAATTTGCCCTTGAGCAAGGAACCCAAATTTCTCCTGTAAGTCGCTCTGGATAAGAGCGTCTTCTAAAATGACAAAAAAAAACGGAAAAGCTATCAGAAAAGTGTTGTGGTGTATGTGCGCGCTTGGTGCCCTGGATATAATATAATCCCCCGCTGCACACATGCTGGGTGTCATTTCCCTCCGCACTGTCACGCTGGTCTTCCCGCTGCGGACTCTGAAAATTCTAGCAGTTCATGGTGCTGAACATGAATATGCTGTGACAACAGTGAATTTGATTTGAATAGCAAATAACACACGGCTGTCTGACCAAAATACGAGTCTCTACTGCATGCTACGGTGATGTAGCTTGGTTTAAACTCATTGTGCAGTGATTTTGACTAAAACGTCCGTTAGTCACTTTTGCCAAAATATTGTGATGCTGATCTGAGACGTGTCTTGAATATTAGAAGATGAGCTTTTGAAGATCTCTAATCTGCCTTGATTTTGGAAGGATAGAACTACAAGCCATCTTTATTCCGATCTAACGACATGTTACTTCTGCTATGCCACACAGAAACGTGTTTATGTATTTGTAGCAATGTAGCTGCTGTTAAACTGAATCAAAGACTGAGCACATTGTAGCATAGTCTTTTAGACGACATCCTTGAAGTGAGTTTGAAGTTGTTTTCAGAAGCTTTGTCACTAAAGCTGGTTGGTTCATCACTGTCATATTCTTGAGCCTTTTCTCAATATGACTTAATCTAGTGTGAAATAACATTGTTTGAACTGTTCTGACATGGCATCCGTGTAAAAATTCAGCCTGCGTTCTGTCAGATTGGGCATGTTTGTCAAGGGACTAAGAGACATCCTGATTTTTATGTCATTTCGAAAGCAAACGACACCATCATTCCTATCCCCAATCCACTGTCTCCCTCCTGTGTATCCAGTTCTCAGAATGGTCTTACTCGTGCAGCTGAGATAAAGGATACTCCTTAAACATTCAGTTTGTCTAACAGGAGTTCGAGATTTCATGAGGCCCTTGAGGATGGGGGTATGAAGTGTAGTAGAGTACATTGTCAGCCTCTTGAATTACGTTTTCTATTAGGAGAGGTACAGTAGAACAATTTAATTTCCTGACTTGAAAATGAGTAGTATGGAATATGCTGTAGTTTGAGTGCTGGTTGTAAGATTGAGTGATATTAACTATACATTGTTTTTTTATGGCTGGAAGGCCTTATCCACTAGGTTAAAGTGATGTGAAAAGATTTGACCCTAGTTAGCTATGTCATGTTTGAGTGGGACCCCTTTTTCACTCAATTATCTGGGTGTGCATAAGTAGGACATTGCTGCAGATTGAGATGCACTCACACGTCCCCTACTTTTATATGATACACAATGTCTGGCCTAAATTAGGACCAGGAAACGATGTCTGGCCTAAATTAGGACCAGGAAACGATGTCTGGCCTAAATTAGGACCAGGAAACGATGTCTGGCCTAAATTAGGACCAGGAAACGATGTCTGGCCTAAATTAGGACCAGGAAACGATGTCTGGCCTAAATTAGGACCAGGAAACGATGTCTGGCCTAAATTAGGACCAGGAAACGATGTCTGGCCTAAATTAGGACCAGGAAACGATGTCTGGCCTAAATTAGGACCAGGAAAGAGACAAACGAGCAGCTGAAGGCCGAGTATTTTAGCCAGGAGGCACATTGACCAATCCCTACCCTTCTACTTTTGAAATTAGAACATTACTTTGGCATCCTCATTTGTGAGGAATCTTGCCTGCATTCACAATTCCTTTCTGACCATGCACTCTCCTCTTTGAATTGTCCACCAGGCAGCCATCAGACAGATGGTCATCCATCCATCCAAGATCCTTTCGCTTTAGCTCGGCAGAACAGAATTACGCTGATTCATCATCCATTGTGACATCCACCCTTCCATCATCACGAGGAACCCCTTGAACTCTGGTGTTGGCAGTTTGGTTCACTTCCAGGCCCATTAGAAACTCTGTATCAGCGGGGCCACTCAATTGCTGCATTCTTAATCTTGGAGGTGCTCCCCTCATTTATGCCGACCCACTTTACGGTATAGGCGTGCTGAGAGTTGCTGACTGTAGCAGAGTGCAGCTCCCCTATGGAGGTGAGAGCAGTGTGTGTGTGTGTGTGTGAGAGGCCATTACTCCACTAGAAGCTGTGGGGCCCGAGCCGTCAGCCCTACAGTGTGTATGGTGTCAATACAACCACAGCATGGCAGAGGAGGCTTAATGAGGATCGGCACTGCGTAGCACAGATCAACTCTTGTCTTGTAAGGTTTCTCAGTGCAAGAGTAATGACGCCACACACACACAGCAGTCTCTCGTTAGGTTACAACTGAGATCCTGATATATTGGTACGTTTTTTACCAATACAACCCTAAACAAGCGTACAACAGAAACCCCCACTGTGATCTTGCAGGTTTCAAGATGTTACAGATATGTATGAAAAATGAGGTCTGTCTATTTTGGTTGAAAGTGGAACATTCCTTTTGGCATTTGTAAATTACTAAATAAAATAGTATTTAAACCTCTGAATAATTGTGTGGACTTGTTATTGACCGTTATGCCTGCTGCAATCAGTCAATGTAATGATGGTTTGCAGGACATTCATTTCCAACACTGATGTAACACATTGTCTATTCAATAAAGTCAGAATTAGTATGTCAGAGGGTTGAGGTCATTTTGCTTACCAGACTTATAGGCTCGTTCACGCAGGAGACTAGAAATATTAGGCATAAAATCCCACTAATTCACAAAAACACACACACAGGAACCTATGTTTATTCAAGTTGCTCTTTACAGATCTCTCTGCCATTTCCTGGTTACTAAAACTCTTAATAGTTTTCCTAATTTCAGTTTGTGTGACAAAATGAACTAGTGTAGAGAATCATATTACCATCTAAACCACTGTAATAAACTAGTGTAGAGAATCATATTACCATCTAAACCACTGTAATAAACTAGTATAGAGAATCATATTACCATCTAAACCACTGTAATAAACTAGTATAGTGTAGAGAATCATATTACCATCTAAACCACTGTAATAAACTAATGTAGAGAATCATATTACCATCTAAACCACTGTAATAAACTAGTATAGAGAATCATATTACCATCTAAACCACTGTAATAAACTAGTATAGTGTAGAGAATCATATTACCATCTAAACCACTGTAATAAACTAGTGTAGAGAATCATATTACCATCTAAACCACTGTAATAAACTAGTATAGTGTAGAGAATCATATTACCATCTAAACCACTGTAATAAACTAGTATAGAGAATCATATTACCATCTAAACCACTGTAATAAACTAGTATAGAGAATCATATTACCATCTAAACCACTGTAATAAACTAGTATAGTGTAGAGAATCATATTACCATCTAAACCACTGTAATAAACTAATGTAGAGAATCATATTACCATCTAAACCACTGTAATAAACTAGTATAGAGAATCATATTACCATCTAAACCACTGTAATAAACTAGTATAGTGTAGAGAATCATATTACCATCTAAACCACTGTAATAAACTAGTGTAGAGAATCATATTACCATCTAAACCACTGTAATAAACTAGTATAGAGAATCATATTACCATCTAAACCACTGTAATAAACTAGTATAGTGTAGAGAATCATATTACCATCTAAACCACTGTAATAAACTAATGTAGAGAATCATATTACCATCTAAACCACTGTAATAAACTAGTATAGAGAATCATATTACCATCTAAACCACTGTAATAAACTAGTACAGTGTAGAGAATCATATTACCATCTAAACCACTGTAATAAACTAGTGTAGAGAATCATATTACCATCTAAACCACTGTAATAAACTAGTATAGAGAATCATATTACCATCTAAACCACTGTAATAAACTAGTATAGAGAATCATATTACCATCTAAACCACTGTAATAAACTAGTATAGTGTAGAGAATCATATTACCATCTAAACCACTGTAATAAACTAGTATAGAGAATCATATTACCATCTAAACCACTGTAATAAACTAGTATAGAGAATCATATTACCATCTAAACCACTGTAATAAACTAGTATAGTGTAGAGAATCATATTACCATCTAAACCACTGTAATAAACTAGTATAGTGTAGAGAATCATATTACCATCTAAACCACTGTAATAAACTAGTATAGAGAATCATATTACCATCTAAACCACTGTAATAAACTAGTATAGTGTAGAGAATCATATTACCATCTAAACCACTGTAATAAACTAGTATAGTGTAGAGAATCATATTACCATCTAAACCACTGTAATAAACTAGTGTAGAGAATCATATTACCATCTAAACCACTGTAATAAACTAGTATAGAGAATCATATTACCATCTAAACCACTGTAATAAACTAGTATAGTGTAGAGAATCATATTACCATCTAAACCACTGTAATAAACTAATGTAGAGAATCATATTACCATCTAAACCACTGTAATAAACTAGTATAGAGAATCATATTACCATCTAAACCACTGTAATAAACTAGTATAGTGTAGAGAATCATATTACCATCTAAACCACTGTAATAAACTAGTGTAGAGAATCATATTACCATCTAAACCACTGTAATAAACTAGTATAGAGAATCATATTACCATCTAAACCACTGTAATAAACTAGTATAGAGAATCATATTACCATCTAAACCACTGTAATAAACTAGTATAGTGTAGAGAATCATATTACCATCTAAACCACTGTAATAAACTAGTATAGAGAATCATATTACCATCTAAACCACTGTAATAAACTAGTATAGAGAATCATATTACCATCTAAACCACTGTAATAAACTAGTATAGTGTAGAGAATCATATTACCATCTAAACCACTGTAATAAACTAGTATAGTGTAGAGAATCATATTACCATCTAAACCACTGTAATAAACTAGTATAGAGAATCATATTACCATCTAAACCACTGTAATAAACTAGTATAGTGTAGAGAATCATATTACCATCTAAACCACTGTAATAAACTAGTATAGTGTAGAGAATCATATTACCATCTAAACCACTGTAATAAACTAGTATAGAGAATCATATTACCATCTAAACCACTGTAATAAACTAGTATAGTGTAGAGAATCATATTACCATCTAAACCACTGTAATAAACTAGTATAGTGTAGAGAATCATATTACCATCTAAACCACTGTAATAAACTAGTATAGTGTAGAGAATCATATTACCGTCTAAACCACTGTAATAAACTAGTATAGTGTAGAGAATCATATTACCATCTAAACCACTGTAATAAACTAGTATAGTGTAGAGAATCATATTACCATCTAAACCACTGTAATAAACTAGTATAGAGAATCCTATTACCATCTAAACCACTGTAATAAACTAGTATAGTGTAGAGAATCACATTACCATCTAAACCACTGTAATAAACTAGTATAGTGTAGAGAATCATATTACCATCTAAACCACTGTAATAAACTAGTATAGTGTAGAGAATCATATTACCATCTAAACCACTGTAATAAACTAGTATAGTGTAGAGAATCATATTACCATCTAAACCACTGTAATAAACTAGTATAGTGTAGAGAATCACATTACCATCTAAACCACTGTAATAAACTAGTATAGTGTAGAGAATCATATTACCATCTAAACCACTGTAATAAACTAGTATAGTGTAGAGAATCATATTACCATCTAAACCACTGTAATAAACTAGTATAGTATAGAGAATCATATTACCATCTAAACCACTGTAATAAACTAGTGTAGAGAATAATATTACCATCTAGACCACTGTAATAAACTAGTATAGTGAATCATATTACCATCTAAACCACTGTAATAAACTAGTATAGTGTAGAGAATCACATTACCATCTAAACCACTGTAATAAACTAGTATAGTGTGGAGAATCATATTACCATCTAAACCACTGTAATAAACTAGTGTAGAGAATCATATTACCATCTAAACCACTGTAATAAACTAGTATAGAGAATCATATTACCATCTAAACCACTGTAATAAACTAGTATAGTGTAGAGAATCATATTACCATCTAAACCACTGTAATAAACTAGTATAGAGAATCATATTACCATCTAAACCACTGTAATAAACTAGTATAGAGAATCATATTACCATCTAAACCACTGTAATAAACTAGTATAGAGAATCATATTACCATCTAAACCACTGTAATAAACTAGTGTAGAGAATCACATTACCATCTAAACCACTGTAATAAACTAGTATAGAGAATCATATTACCATCTAAACCACTGTAATAAACTAGTATAGTGTAGAGAATCATATTACCATCTAAACCACTGTAATAAACTAGTATAGAGAATCATATTACCATCTAAACCACTGTAATAAACTAGTATAGAGAATCATATTACCATCTAAACCACTGTAATAAACTAGTATAGTGTAGAGAATCATATTACCATCTAAACCACTGTAATAAACTAGTATAGAGAATCACATTACCATCTAAACCACTGTAATAAACTAGTATAGAGAATCATATTACCATCTAAACCACTGTAATAAACTAGTATAGTGTAGAGAATCATTACCATCTAAACTGCTGTGAAATATATTTCCCATAACCCAAAATATTGTTTCAGCTGTTTTAAGTTGGTGTACAAAACCGAAAGTAAAAGACGCAAAAAACAGTAAAGAAAGCAATAGCGCACATAGAACAGATCTACCGCTTCTTAGAATTGCTTTCAAGTAGAATGATAGATCTACAACACACATTTCTATGTGAATTTGGTCGCGTCTCCCAAAAAGTTGCAAGTGATCACTGATGTTCAAATATGAAATGCTGTTGGTTCGGGAAGAGACTTGTCTTATCCGTGTCATTGTGAGTGAACTTGATTAACTTCCAGTTGACTGACAAGGTCAGAAGGAAGTAAATGTTAGGGAACTTTAATACACTTGGGAGAAAATGGATACCTGCATTAAAATAATGCTGCCTAACATAAAGTGGTGGGACCAGGGCAGTGGAAAGGTGATGACATGGACCTTTAGATAATAGAATCAGACCCTTTTTTTCCACTGAGCTGCCTCTGGAAAAAGATGCTCTGTCAAGCAAGACTGTGGAGTTAGTCAATGTCGGGGAATTTCACCTGAGAGGGTTCAGGATCCCCAGGCCCTGATGTTGACCAGGTTCTGTGGTTAGATGTCCTCAGGGATTGGGAATTGATTTGAGCCTTGGCTGCAAAATCACCAGCAATGTTCTGAAAAACAGAAGTTATATTTGGGCCATATCTGTGAAATGTATTACGGTATGTGCCAAGTGGATTTGGGATTTGCTTGTTCGTTTAGAGTGGCACAGCGGTCTAAGACACTGCATCTCAGTGCTAGAGGTGTCACTACAAACCCTGGTTTGAATCCAGACTGTATCTCAATCCGGCCGTGATTGGGTGTCCCATAGGGCGGCGCATAATTGGCCCAAAGTCGTCCGGCTTTGGCCGGTGTAGGCCGTCATTGTAAATAATAATTTGTTCTTAACTGACTTGCCTAGTTAAATAAAGGTTAAATAAAATAAATAAAAACAGTATCGTGTTGTTGAATGAAGTTTACACATGAAGGGGAAATCAAAAAGCCCTTACTATTTTACAAGGATGTAGGCTACAGTTTATATCACAATAAATATAAAAGGTATTTTGTGCCACAAATTATAAGCAATTTGTTAGTGAAAAAATAAGTTTGAAATGGCAGGTCTACAAACAAAGGATGGAAAATGACCTCGATACAGTGCTTTACCAAGTCGATGAAAGCTAGCGGCCTGTCTCCGAGGCTCACAGCGCTATTATCAAAACAGATATGTGTCTCAAAGCCAGTGTGTTCCCTCTTGTTATCTTGGACCTTCAATGACACCAAACGCTGGCGCACTCCCCATTTTGTTGACGAACAAGACGCCACCTGGTTTAATGGGCTCGTTACATAAAAATGACAGCAGGGAGAAAAATAAAGATACACCACTGTTTTTATGCCATTGCCCTGGCATGATGGGAGATGTGTCTGCTCTCTTCCTCTCCCAGCCGTCGTCTTTGTCTTTGCTCACTGTTATGATACCGGCCATACATTACTGTGCATAAACCTCTCCACAACCCTCACACTAAGGGCTCTTCAATCTGTACCGTGGAAGTTAAGCGTAACTACTTGAGTGAATGTTCCAGCGTCAGCGGACGCTGCAAACACAAGGTTAGCCTGGGCTCAAACGGGAACTACCTTAACATTTCTATTGTGCAATCTGTAACGCTTCAGTTACCAAATACTCATTGAGTGTAATGTAAACTTCTGACCCACTGGGAATGTGATGAAAGAAGAATCATTCTACTATTATTCTGACATTTCACTGACAAAGAAATTTCACCTTCGGGGATCAATAAAGTATCTATCTATCTATCTATCTATCTATCTATCTATCTATCTATCTATCTATCTATCTATCTATCTATCTATCTATCTATCTATCTATCTATCTATCTATCTATCTATCTATCTATCTATCTATCTATCTATCTATCTATCTATCTATCTAAATCAGGAACTTTTTACTAGGATTAAATGTCAGGAATTGTGAAAAACTGAGTTAGATAGTTAGAATTTGTATTTCCGACTTCAACTGTATATATATGGGGGATTGGAAATAATGCAGACAATTACATCCCAGACAACCCACAATCTATCTGCAATATTAAAGCTGATCTAACCCCTAATATGCCTAGGTTTAATTACACAGTGCTTTAGGCTTTATTCTCTTTAATTTCTCTTCTGTATCTAGATGTCTCTGTTTACTTTATTTTATTTCAACTATTAATGAGGGAGGCATGCCAGCAAAGCCACTACACAACACAACACAACACTAAACAATACATTAACTGCACTATAACGGTGACAAACGGTGCCCACAAACTGTTAGGGCCTACATAACGCTGTCCCAACAGCAGTCCCAATACCTTACCACCTGGCTATCATCAGAGCCTTGTCTGGCAGCGAAACAGTTCATTCAGCCTCATTTACTGCCTTTTTAAAAAACATAGCTGATATGGCTGACTTGCTTAAACAAATGTGGTTTCTACTGACAACTGAGATGTACAAACTATGGCATAAGGGGACGACAAACAGATAAGAGGCAATACGTAATTTCAATTAAGACATTAATGAGCGAGCTAGGACGGACGTAGTCAATATAACTATTTGTTCAGCAGGTTTGAAATGTACAGCAACATAATTCAAAACCGTAGGATAAATAAAGGGGGCATATAAGCAGACAATGAAAGCTCTTATAATATTCAATGATTTACATTTCTCTAAAACAGGTTATAGGCTACATTGGCTCCTAACAGTTTACTAAACAACATACACTTAGTATTACTTTCTTAGCTACAGTATACATATCTCCCTGGCATATTACATCATTTATGCAGCAGCATACAATACATTTTTGGACTCACCTTGTTGTGCTGTGCTCACTTGAACAGGAAGGTGGCGCGGCGGTCCTCGTGGGCAAATCTTGTCATCAAAGTCTGGCATTCACTGGTGCTTTCAAGACAACTGGGAACTCTGAAAAAACCAAGGTCAAATCATGATGACGTCGGTGATCTTCAGGTCATAGCTCTAGAAGAGAGACCCGAGTTCCGGATTTATAATTCCGAGTTGGATGACCATTCAAAATGTATTTTCCCATTTGGAGCTCGTTCCCAGTTGTCTTGAACTCACTAAAGTCACAATTCGCAGTTCCGATTTAAGAGTTGTTTTGAGCGCGGCACAAATCAGCATGGCTAATGTTGAATGCTTATAATTTTAAGCTTGGAAAAGAGAACCTTGATCCTAGACTTGGGACCACACACACACTTGATTCCTTCCAAACCACTCATTGTTGAATTTGCGATTTTCAACTTATTGTGTAATGTTTATGTCCAATGGCCGATGAGCACGGATATATTTTATCTATAATTTCTCTTCATATGACAAGGATTAAAAAGGATTGTTGACTTGATTCATGATGATGAATGTTGACATGATCAGTCCAATCAAAGCTACTGTAGATATAATGTGATTTGACGTAATTTTATTTGTGGCCAATGACCTTGAGCCTTCTTAGATGGGCACTTCTAATGTAATTCTATGGCAGCACCAAAGGAGCTCTCCCCTTAGACTTGGCGGTGTGGTATCTTCCCAGAACACAGAACACTAAGCCAATCACGGCAATACCACGGTAATCCATAGCCTATGAACAATGTCTTTTTTATGTATTTTCAATGTCTTGTGCTGAGTTAAAAAATTAGCTGTCTGATTTTTCACTAACATTTTGAATGTTCATGAAACTGTTAATATGGAACATGTTTCCAACAAACGGAAGCCTTGCTTAACTCAGCTCAGATAAAGATTGTGGAATCCCAAATCAAGTTTGTCAGTTGGATTTCATATGGTAGAGGAGATGCTGGTAAGGAACAATTTGTCCAATTTAATGACACATGCTCCCTCCTGCATTGCAGTGATGTCTTTCCATGTCTGCTATTTAATCTTCAAAGTGTTATAAAATCCAGGAGATTGACCCTTTCTGACAGCGGAGACCTGTGCTGTTAACCCCCTCTTCCATCTCTCCTCCATGCTGTCCGACCCTTGGTCTCCTCCCTGGAGCCGTAACACCTTTCCCCTCTTTTATCTTCTGCTCAAATATCACTGCAGTCCTGCCTCAGTCATATATCCTGTGTGTCTCCAGGCAGACATCGGCTCAAGACGGCTGTCGTCAATAATCTTTGTAGGTCAATCGCTGTCACTCAATCTCAAATCGACCCCCCCCCCCAGTCCTTTTTTTCCCCAGGGACTGCATTCGGTTTTCAACGAGGTCTGGTGGGCCGCACTGAAAATGTGTTATATTTCCTTGTCCCCACCCTCAAATATAAATAAAATATATACAGTATAGATATAGTTGAAGTTGGAAGTTGACATACACTTAGTTTGCAGTCATCAAAATACATTTTTCAACCACTCCACAGATTTAATGTTAACAAGCTATAGTTTTGACAAGTCGGTTAGGAAATTACTTTGTGCATGACACAAGTAATTCTTCCAACAATTGTTTACAGACAGATTATTTCACTTATAATTCATAATATCACAATTCCAGTGGGTCAGAAGTTTACATACACTGTACATACAGTTGACTGTGCCTTTAAACAGCTTGGTAAATTCCCAAAAATGATGTCATGGCTTTAGAAGCTTCTGATAGGCTAATTGACATCATTTGAGTCAATTGGAGGTGTACCTGTGGATGTATTTCAAGGCCTACCTTCAAACTCAGTGCTTCTTTGCTCGACATCATGGGAAAATCTAAAGAAATCAGCCAAGACTTCAGGAAAAAAAATTGTAAACCTCCACAAGTCTGGTTCATCCTTGGGAGCAATTTCCAAATGCCTGAAGGTACCACGTTCATCTGTACAAACAATAGTACGCAAGTATAAACACCATGGGACCACACAGCCATCATACCGCTCAGGAAGGAGACGCGTTCTGTCAACTAGAGAAGAAAGTACTTTGGTGCGAAAAGTGCAAATCAATCCCAGAACAACAGCAAAGGACCTTGTGAAGACGCTGGAGGAAACAGGTACAAAAGTATCTATATCCACAGTAAAACAAGTCCTATATCTACATAACCTGAAAGGCCGCTCAGCAAGGAAGAAGCCACTGCTCCAAAACCGCCATAAAAAAGCCAGACTACGGTTTGCAACTGCACATGGGGACAAATATCGTACTTTTTGGAGAAATGTCCTCTGTTCTGATGAAACAAAAATAGAACTGTTTGGACATAACGACCATCGTTATGTTTGGAGGAAAAAGGGAGAGGCTTGCAAGCCGAAGAACACCATCCCAACCTTGAAGCACGGGGGTGGGGTCTAATAGAGTAAGAAGAAACTACTGTTTCTCTTGACTGTATGTCAAGCAGGTGAAACGTGGCAGAAGCGGTCAACCGAAATCAGCCAAAACTGAAGCTAGGAGACTTTGGGATTTCATCCAGATGCTGAAGAGAAGCTCCCCGATGTCAAGGGAACTCAAAAAAACAAAAAAAACACACCCCTATATGATTTGTTATTGGCACCAGCTGTCCCCCTTAACCGGCCCTGGTGGCAGTGTCACAGAAAAGTTCTAGGAGCGTGGCCAAATGGCAGTCTGAATCACGCCAGGGACATTTGCTGGGCACATTTAAGTGACCTGACTAACCTGCTATTTAGTCCAAAACCACAGGAGGTGGCGGTCCAGCCTCTGCAAACACGGCGACAGAATGAGGAGAAAATCAGCCATCAGCCCATTAGCTAACGGCTAATTATAAAACACTCGCTAATTATGAAAGACATCAAAGGCTGTCATGCTAACTGCCTCTGTTTTTATCGCGGCCATGTGTCTCTATCTGTTGTCTGGATGGATGAGGCTCTAAGCAACAAACAACAGAGCAGAGGCTGTGGTCCGGTTATCTCCATCAGCCAGTGAGTGAGGGTGTCTGAAAAGGTGGTTGCCCGGTGCTTTGTGGCAAATGGACTAACGGTTATCATTATCTTCAGGCCTCTGTGGACACAGTGGTGCAGTGTGAATGACAGATGGGGCCTTGATGAGGTACCACACAGTGTTCCAGGACCTAGTGGGAAAAGAAGCTGCTCAGTGGGGTAGACCAATCCAAGCACCCTTAGGAAACGCTGATTAGACCAGAGAGAAGCACTTATACTCATTTAGGGTATTTTCCGATTCGGATCCCGGAGTGTTTGGTACCCAGATCCATGCTTAATGTTTTACAACCCCAGAAAGTAAATTGAGTTAGCTAGCTAGATTTGATTATGGGTTCCAAGATTGCATAAACCCTAGCACAAACCAATTCTGCTACCTGCCTGAGTGGTTGGTCCAAACCAAAGTACCAGGTATTGTGACATGTCAGTGCATGTTCCATGGAACTACATGTACAATACAGGAGGCTGGTGGCACCTTAATTGAGGAGGATGAGCTAGTGGTAATGGATGGAGCAGAATTAGTGGAATAGTATTAAATATATCAAACAGATAGCTTGATGCCATTCCATTGGCTCTGTTCCCACCATTATCATGAGCCATCCTCCCCTCAGCAGCTTCCACTGATGTACAACACCATGTACATTACCCCACTTTACAACTTTCACACAGGTCACAGGTGGCTGTCTTTGAACTGTTCAAACACCAAAGTTGTAATCTAGGATAAAGGTATAAATCAAAGTGAACAACCTTTCTTCCTCTCTCCACTCCTATTTGTATCCATCCAGGTGAGAGGGCCTGGTGGGCTTGCAGTATTGTAATCACCTGGGGGCCACTAAGGCAGGTTGGGTACACTCCCAAGCAATAAATTCACCCATCCTCCATGCCTCCTGTACACCCACATTAGTTGAGCTATTTGGGGGAAACAAGGGAACATCACACCTGTGGAGGTTGAGGTCTATTTATCTTGCAGGCGTTTGACGGGAGTTCAGTATATGGGTCTCTAATGTGATACAAGGGGCAGACATATATCATAGTAATGGTTTACAAATAAACACACACACACACACACAATACCAGAAGCAGATGAGAGGAAAGATGGAAGATATGATGTGGAACATTGTTTTCTGTATGCAATATACATGTAAACACAAACAGACATACATACACACATATAGACAAACATACACACCCCACGAGGCAGTGAGCCAGAAGAGTCCACCTCTCATGACTATATCATTTGGCGGTCTTCGGTTGCCTTGTGAGTGGATTGGCTCTGAACACAGCCAGTGCCATTCTCACAGTAAACACCCAACACAGGCAGAAGCAGCGGGGCCAGCTACTGTAACTCCCACCTGTGGTCCACTGTGTGAGCGGAGGAGAGGAGCGAGGGATGATACAGTGCATTCATCCTAAATGATATACAGTGTTTACTTCCTACAGGCCTCTAACTGCTCTCCCCTGTCCGGCACTTCAGAAGAGCACAGCAGAGGCCTGAGGGGGCAGATAAAGTGTGTGTGTGTTTTTGTGATTACTGAAGGAGCCTTCCTCCAAAACTCTAATATCCAAAGGGATTCATCTGTCTTTTGTGAAAGCCCATACATAAGAGAGGTCTTAGTGACAGCTCTAAGCTACCTTCCTCCTCCAAGGAGCAATGAGAAGAGAGTGTGTGTGTGTGTGTGTGTGTACAAAATTAAAACAACTCCATAAAAAATCCAGTAATTAACTGTACACCATCCTTAACCATTCTCAGGAGTGGCAGGTAGCCTAGAGGTTAGAGCATTGGGCCAGTAACTTAAAGGTCGCTGGTTCGAATATCCGAGCCGACAAGGTGAAACAAAACAAAAACCTGTTGATGTGTCCTTGAGCAAGGCACTTAACCCTAATTTGCTCCAGGGGCTGACCCTGTACGTAGGCTGTCATTGTAAATAAGAATTTGTTCTTAACTGACTTGCCTAGTTAAAGGAAACAAAACAGTGCAGCTGTGGTTTCCTTCACGCTCCATGGCTCTCATTCACGTAGACACACTGCCACATTGTGGTGATTGGAAGCATTACAGCTGATTTGTTTTAAATCGGTAGCCGAGTGGTTAGAGCGCTGGGCCCGTAACCGAAAGGTTGCTGAATCGAATCCCAGAGCTGACAAGGTAAACATCTGTCGTTCTGCCCCTGAACAAGGCAGTTAACCCACTGTTCCTAGTCCGTCATTGTAAATAAGAACTTGATCTTAACTGACTTGCCTAGATAAATAATGTTTAAACATGTTTTCATCTTTACCTTTTGAGTCTCTGTACTGTACAATAAACCAATTAGATTCCCTTTCCACCTCCAGCAGTTGAATACAGTTCCTGTTAGGTATTAAATGCAGCCATTATCAAAATACTTTCTCAGAGAGAGAGAGAGAGAGATTGGAAATATAAAGTAAGATCGGTGAATTAGTGAAGTGGACCTTAGCAGAATGTTTAATGAAGTCCGTCCCGAGGGAGGTGATTAATGGGCAGTGTGCTTCCCTCCAGATGGCCAGCAAACGTCTCCAGCGGAGACAGAAACTCGCTCGATCACAACGAATGTCACACCGCCCACCTCTTGCCCACTCTGGAAAAACACAAACACTGACAGAAACGGTCGCACAAACGTTCACATAATTGTTGAAACCACTGAAGCCACAAAAGCGTTTCCCCACACACTTTCACCCCCATTTCACTCTCCCATAAACACTCTCCCAAGCTGCACTTCCTCTTGAAGAAGTAGAAAATAATGGAGCTTCAGCACACCTTACCCTCACATCTGTTCATTCAATGGAGCCAATTCGACAGCAGCAACAATGTCACCGACATTCACTCGTCTTGAGTCTTTCCTCTCTTTATTGTGTCTATGAACAGGACAAGGTGATAACGTGAGGTGACACAATGTCTGTTTTCATCAAACAACCTTGAGAGTTTCAAACAATATCGCTTTGAAATGTCTAGCTTCAACTAAGTGACCCCAAGGTTCACTGACTCACTGTTCACTCCATCTCACCAACCAGTCCTTTTTGATGATTGATTTACGAATTTCAGGTCACGTAGAAAGGTGACACGCCAATTTCTAGATGTCTATGAGAACAGATTGTGTCTTTCAACGGATAACCTCCCGGCTTCAACTGAGAAGAAAATACTTATTCCACTTCAAGGGGATTCATCTGAAAATCCCACCCTACGTTGTTATTTTCTAAAACGGCCATCGTAAGAAAATACAAGGCATCACATTTTGAAAGAGGGAATCTGTTCGCTTAAATAGTGAGTATTTCTCTTTGAATAGTAAACAAATAACATCTCGATGTTAATTACTTTTTTTGAAGATAATGTGCATGGAAGCTTCACTCGTCTTGTTTGAATACATGTAGCTATATTAAGTGGGTTCTTCAAATGATAGACTGCAGGCACATACATTTTGAAATAATTTATTGGAATCCACAAATCACATTACGGTTGAGATGAATTCAAACATTTCAAAGGACACGGATATCTGGACACTTACGGAGACACAGATAGCACCTTCTTCTCCACACAGCAAAGCTGACACAGGGCAGTACCTCGCTAGCTTCTTTGCCGTTGTCTTATGCAGGCCTGCAATCTAAAGGCCACATACTGTCAGCCTATGTACATGACCTAGACTCCACAAGCTTGCACTGATAACCAAGGCTGTTAAGGCATGACACCAGGGACTGGTATTTCAGTCACTTGTCAGCAAAGGACTGCTCCATGCAGGGGCGCAACTTTCACTGGGAACGGGGGGGGGGGGGGGGGGGGGGGTGTTTGCCCCCGTCTCCATGTTAGAGTCAAAAGAGCAACTTACTTCCAAAATGAGCACCTCCCTTTGGCCTCCCCCACAACAACGTCTGGCATAGAGTTTGTGAATGTGTGCCGTTGGTGAGACTACCTGTCTCACCTCAGGTGCTATCAGGTCGACAAGGTTGTGTCTAGCTACGTACAGGTCTTTGTATGAGCGGCAACCACTAACAACATGTGCAACAGACTATTACATTTGACTCATGTGAGCTACAATTTGCAGGATACCAAAGTGCTAGGTTGTATTTTGCTGGTAAGACCTGCAATCAGGAACACTCCTGAGAAGGTTCCCCCTTTAGGTTCAACAGAATGTGACAACATAACAGTACATGAACAAAATGGTTCCAAACCCAAATATGTCCGGGGTTGTCTTTGTTTGCAAGTAAGAGCAGAATTGTGGGCAAACCACCCAAAAAAAGATCATTCAGTATGAGGCAGGGCCCCACAAGAATTAGAGGCTACTCCAGTGAGGGCATGCAGATAAGAAATTTCCCCCCCGGGGGATCAATAAAGTACCTATCTATCTATCTATCTATCAAATACTGGTGTTTGCTGGAAACAGGGTGCCATCCCTGGCTATGATTAAATCCAGCATCTGCTGACGTATTTCACCCCTGGGAGAGCAGACATTGTCCTGCGGCATGGTGCAGCGTAGAACCCAAAAGGGAGATGTTCAAATGGAAAAGGGCTGCGATGACACAGCAGACTGATGGATGAAGGGCGGCCTGTATTCAAATTCATCCCCCAGACAGAATAGGAGCTCATTACTGAGGAAAGAATCCCAAGAGCCAGCATGAAAACAATCACACCTCTACGACAGGAGATGTGTTTACTTGGTGTCCAGCGAGAGGTGGTGGCAGAGAAAAGCCTTTGGGCCAAATGAAAATGTTCCCAGATTTGTTCCCTTGGTGCAACGCTTAGAGACTCATCAATGGGAATTTACCAGTAGAAATAGAATACAGATACCAAAACACTTCTTTGCCACCCAGTCTCTTTATTTTACAATTATACCTTAGGGATGACAAAGGGTAAATATTTTGGAACAGATTTGATTGCACAATGATGGCGGTCTGCTTCCCCGTTATCTACTGTATATTCTGAGTCCAGGTGGAGTTGTAGTCGCAACCAGAGACAACACGATAAGTTGTCTTAGTGGTCCTTGAATCTGATTCAGACCTTTTCACATAGAGCGTTAGCAACATACAGTAGCAATAAAACACATTTTTCAACCATTGATGATGCTAAGTTCATATGGCTAAATACAACAGAATTCGATAGAAAACATGATGTTTACTGGACAGGACCTTTAACCCCAATTATCATATAACAAGTGAGCCAAACCTTTGTATTAATGATCCAGGGAGTGTTTGTCTGACTGACCTACCTGAATTGTAGGAATATATCACACTGCAATTAGCAGGAACAGCTGTGTAACCAGAAGATAATTTCAGGAATAATATGCGCTGAAATGTCAATTTTTACCACCACTGGGACATCCCCTTAAACCATGCTGGCTGGCTGTTGCATCTACACTAACCAGAGAACGGCCTGGCCACCGCATTATATAAGTGACATTAATTTTAATATACGCCTCACGTGAAAGGCAAATTCAAACAGCAGCAAAAATAAGTGGACATGGAGCAAATTAGAGATCAGGGTTGTCTGTAGGTGAAGTCATTGTGAAAACCTGTAGTAATAATTGTCTGTTGTGTCTCCATATGTTAAACTGCAGCCATGCTGTGAGGGAGGAGAAGAATAGTGGCAATATTATCCACTTTCCTTATCAATGTGGGCCCCTTCTATATAAAAAAAACAACCATCATGCATAAAGGCTTCATAAACACTACATAACTGCTTCTCAAATCACAGAAGTCATACTACATGAACCCATTGTGATGTAGACGTTGGTCCAGTTGCCCCTTTTCTCTGTCAAGCATGCCCCTCCCACTGAGTATGTAACCATAGCTACACATGGATCTTACAGAAGGTGCAACCTGACAATTCACTGCCAGTGTGCTTTCAGAGAGCTGTAAGTGATTACGCTGCTTAATACCGGAGGGAGCCAGATGGTTTATTCATACAGAGAAAAATGTGTATAGCTTCCCTATGGCTTCTGAACAAGAGGACCAGCCTGGGGAATAAGCCTGATATTTCAAAATACAAAAGCCCATCACCACAGTTTACAAACAGTTGCAGGGACAGCAGCATTGTGCCTTAATATCAATTTTTTAATTGTTTACTCTTTACACAATCACTTGTATGGGTGCAAATATGTATTATACTGCTATTTATAAACGGTAGTGTTGTGGTATACTGTAGACTACATGTGACTGGAGACCATCCTTGTACATAGCTCTGGATCTTATGATCTAGTGGCGCCAAGTGGCTTCGGTAGGAAATGCACAAATGAAATGAGTGAGCTAGAAACCTTAACCTTTGCTAACTTTGAGCAGTGATACCAAGTCACAGAGAAGCTTGAAAGAAAAAGAAAAAGTTGTTTTAACGAGAGCCCACAAGTGAAGTCATGCTCCGTCAGTTGTGGATATTACAAAACAAATATTCCCTGTGACCGCATCAATGGATTGAAAGATGGGGAAGTCCGATAAATTTCTCTCCCTTTCAGCAGACCGTGTTATAATCTGATGACCAGCAATGCTTTCTAGCAGCCAGGGATGTATTCATGAATACTTACTTCAGGAAGTATTCACACCCCTTGACTATTTCCACATGTTGTTTTACAGCCTGAATTTAAAAATTGATTAAATTTTGATTTTGTGTCACTCCTATACATAATACCCCATATTGTCAAAGTGAAATAATGTTTTTGCGATTTTTACAAATTAATAAAAAAATAAGTATTCAACCCTTTTGTCAAGGCAGGCCTAAATATATATTTATGGAACGTTAAGGCAAGCCTAAATATATATTCATGGAACGTTAAGGCAAGCCTAAATATATATTTATGGAACGTTAAGGCAAGCCTAAATATATATTCATGGAACGTTAAGGCAAGCCTAAATATATATTTATGGAACGTTAAGGCAAGCCTAAATATATATTTATGGAGCGTTAAGGCAAGCCTAAGTATATATTAATGGAATGTTAAGTCAAGCCTAAATTTACAGTGGGGCAAAAAAGTATTTAGTCAGCCACCAATTGTGCAAGTTCTCCCACTTAAAAAGATGAGAGAGGCCTGTCATTTTCATCATAGGTACACTTCAACTATGAGAGACAAAAGGAGAAAAAAAAATCCAGAAAATCACATTGTAGGATTTTTAATGAATTTATTTGCAAATTATGTTGGAAAATAAGTATTTGGTCACCTACAAACAAGCAAGATTTCTGTCTCTCACAGACCTGTAACTTCTTCTTTAAGAGGCTCCTCTGTCCTCCACTCGTTACCTGTATTAATGGCACCTGTTTGAACTTGTTATCAGTATAAAAGACACCTGTCCACAACCTCAAACAGTCACACTCCAAACTCCACTATGGCCAAGACCAAAGAGCTGTCAAAGGACACCAGAAACAAAATTGTAGACCTGCACCAGGCTGGGAAGACTGAATCTGCAATAGGTAAGCAGCTTGGTGTGAAGAAATCAACTGTGGGAGCAATTATTAGGAAATGGAAGACATACAAGACCACTGATAATCTCCCTCGATCTGGGGCTCCACGCAAGGTCTCACCCCGTGGGGTCAAAATGATCACAAGAACGGTGAGCAAAAATCCCAGAACCACATGGGGGGACCTAGTGAATGACCTGCAGAGAGCTGGGACCAAAGTAGCAAAGGCTACCATCAGTAACACACTACGCCGCCAGGGACTCAAATCCTGCAGTGCCAGACGTGTCCCCCTGCTTAAGCCAGTACATGTCCAGGCCCGTCTGAAGTTTGCTAGAGAGCATTTGGATGATCCAGAAGAGGATTGGGAGAATGTCATATGGTCAGATGAAACCAAAATATAACTTTTTGGTAAAAACTCAACTCGTCGTGTTTGGAGGAGAAAGAATGCTGAGTTGCATCCAAAGAACACCATACCTACTGTGAAGCATGGGGGTGGAAACATCATGCTTTGGGGCTGTTTTTCTGCAAAGGGACCAGGACGACTGATCCGCGTAAAGGAAAGAATGAATGGGGCCATGCATCGTGAGATTTTGAGTGAAAACCTCCTTCCATCAGCAAGGGCATTGAAGATGAAACGTGGCTGGGTCTTTCAGCATGACAATGATCCCAAACACACCGCCCGGGCAATGAAGGAGTGGCTTCGTAAGAAGCATTTCAAGGTCCTGGAGTGGCCTAGCCAGTCTCCAGATCTCAACCCCATAGAAATGCTTTGGAGGGAGTTGAAAGTCTGTGTTGCCCAGCAACAGCCCCGAAACATCACTGCTCTAGAGGAGATCTGCATGGAGGAATGGGCCAAAATACCAGCAACAGTGTGTGAAAACCTTGTGAAGACTTACAGAAAACGTTTGACCTCTGTCATTGCCAACAAAGGGTATATAACAAAGTATTGAGATAAACTTTTGTTATTGACCAAATACTTATTTTCCACCATAATTTGCAAATAAATTCATTAAAAATCCTACAATGTGATTTTCTGGATTTTTTTTTCTCATTTTGTCTCTCATAGTTGAAGTGTACCTATGATGAAAATTACAGTTGGTGGCTGACTAAATACTTTTTTGCCCCACTGTATATTCATGGAACGTTAAGGCAAGCCTAAGTATATATTAATGGAACGTTAAGGCAAGCCTAAATATATATTTATGGAACGTTAAGGCAAGCCTAAATATATATTTATGGAACGTTAAGGCAAGCCTAAATATATATTTATTCAAGTTTGTAGAACGTGGATGAACGTTTGTAGAACGTGGATGAACGTCTAATTCTGCATTGAGACTAAGAGTTGTTGCTCCTCTTGCAACAGTTTAAGAATATTGGTATATCCAGAGACCAAAAAGCTGAACAGATAAACATATTTTGGATTTGTAGGAGGGGGGAATTGTATTGAATCAAATTATTATGTATTTGTATTTATTAAGGATCCCCATTAGCTCTTGCCAAGGCAGCATCTACTCTTCCAGCAACATTAAGGCAGATATACACAATTTAAAATATTACATGACATTACATTTCATAACACTATGCAAAATACATTTAGTGTTTTCCCTCAGGCCACTAATCCAGTATAAAATATTTACAAAACAACATCCATGTGTACGTGTGTCTTATCATGTGTATGCGTGTGTCTGTGCCTTTGTGTGTGTGTGTGTCTCTTCACAGTCTCCTCTGTTCCATAAGGTCTATTTTTATCTGTGTTTTAAATCTGATTCTACTGCTTGCATCAGTTATCTGATGTGGAATAGAGTTCCATGTAGTCATGGCTCTATGTAGTACTGTGCGCCTTCCATAGTCTGTTCTGGATTTGGGGACTGTGAAGAGACCTCTGGTGGCATGTTTTGTGGGGTATGCATGGGTGTCCAAGCTGTGTGCCAGTAGTGCAAACAGACAGCTCGGTGCACTCAACATGTCAGTACCTCTCACAAATACAAGTAGTGATGAAGTCAGTCTCTTCTCCACTTTACTCCAGGAATGACTGACATGCATATTATTAATGTTCACTCTCTGTGTACAGTCGTGGTCAAAAGTTTTGAGAATGACACAAGTATTGGTCTCCACAAAGTTTGCTGCCTCAGTGTTGATGATGGCAATTTACATATACTCCAGAATGTCATGAAGAGTGATCAGATGAATTACAATTAATTGCAAAGTCCCTATTTGCCATGAACATTTCCACTGCATTTCAGCCCTGCCACAAAAGGACCAGCTGCCATCATGTCAGTGATTGTCTCGTTAACACAGGTGACAGTGTTGACGAGGACAAGGCTGGAGATCACTCTGTCATGCTGATTGAGTCAGAATAACAGACTGGAAGCTTTAAAAGGAGGGTGGTGCTTGAAATCATTGTTCCTGCAAGGAAACATGTGCCGTCATCATTGCTTTGCACAAAAAGGGCTTCACAGGCAAGGATATTGCTGCTGGTAAGATTGCACCTAAATCAACCATTTATCGGATCATCAAGAACTTCAAGGAGAGAGGTTCAATTGTTGTGAAGAAGGTGTCAGGGCGCCCAAGAAAGTCCAGCAAGCGTTGATTCAGCTGCGGGATCAGGGCACCACCAGTGCAGAGCTTGCTTAGGAATGGCAGCAGGCAGGTGTGAGTGCATCTGCACGCACAGTGAGGTGAAGACTTTTGGAGGATGGCCTGGTGTCAAGAAGGGCAGCAAAGAAGCCACTTCTCTCCAGGAAAAACATCAGGGACAGACTGATATTCTGCAAAAGGTACAGGGATTGGACATTTCCGATTGTTTGGGCAATCCGGAAAACACCTTGTCCGGAGAAGACAAGGTGAGCGCTACCATTAGTCCTGTGTCATGCCAACAGTAAAGCATCCTGAGACCATTCATATGTGGGGTTGCTTCTCCGCCAAGGGAGTGGGCTCACTCACAATTTTGCCTAAGAACACAGCCATGAATTAAGAATTGTACCAACACATCCTCCGAGAGCAACTTCTCCCAACTATCCAAGAACACTTTGGTGACGACAAACTCCAAGCATTGATTATGCAAGAATGGCCTACCATCAGTCAGGATGTGGCCCAGAAGTTAATTGACAGAATGCCACATTGCAGAGGTCTTGACACTTATGGAATACTTGTAATTATACTTCAGTGTACCATAGTAACTACTGACATAAAGATCTAAGAACACTGAAGCAGCAAACTTTGTGGAGACCAATACTTGTGTCATTCTCAAAACCTTTGCCACGACTGTACATCCAAGGGCCAGCCGTGCTGCCCTGTTCTGAGCCAATTGCATTTCTCCGAAGTCTGTCTTTCTGGCACATGACCACAAAGTAGTCCAGGTGCGACAAAACTAGGGCTTGTAGGACCTGCCGTGTTGATAGTGCTGTTAAGAATGCAGAGCATCACTTTATTATGGACAGACTTCTTCCCATCCTAGCTACTGTTGTATCATCATGTTTTGACCATGGGTTACTCCAAGCAGTTTAGTCACCTCAACTTTAGGGTTTAGTGAATGATTTGTCCCAAATACACTTTTTTCAGTTTTTGAAGTATTTAGGACTAACTTATTCCACCCATTCTTAAACTAAGTGCAGCTCTTTGTTAAGTGTTGCAGTCATTTCAGTCGCTGTAGTAGCTGATGTGTATAGTGTTGAGTCATCTGCATACATAGACAAACTAGCTTTACTCAAAGCTAGTGGCATGTACATAGTAAAGATTGAAAAAAGAAAGGGGCCTAGACAGCTGACCTGGGGAATTCCTGATTCAACCTGGATTTTGTTGGAGAGGGGTCAATTAAAGTACACCCTCTGTGTTCTCTCAGCCAATCATCAGTCATTTGTGTAAGAGCTGTGATTGTTGAATGTCCTTCCCTATAAGCATGCTGAACGTCTGTTATCATTTTGTTTACTGTTAAATAGCATTGTATCTGGTCAAACTACATTTTTTCCAAAAGTTCACTAAGGGTTGTTAACAGGCTGATTGTTTGGCTAATTGAGCCAGTAAAGAGAGCTTTACTATTCTTAGGTAGGGGAATAACTTTTGCTTCCCTCCAGGCCTGAGGGCACACATTTTCTAGTAGGCTTTAATTGAAGATATGGCAAATAGCAGTGGCCGTTATTATCCTCAGTAATTTTCCATCCGAGTTGTCAGACCCCGGTGGCTTGTCATTGTTGATAGTCAAAAATAATTTTTTCACCTCTTCCACAATTACTTTATGAAATTCAAAATGTCAGTGCTTGTTTTTCATAATTTGGTCTGATACACTTGGATGTGTAGTGTCATCGTTTGTTGCTGGTATGTCATGCCTATGTTTGCTAATCTTGCCAATTAAAAAATCATTAAAGTAGTTGGCAATATCAGTGGGTTTTGTGATGAATGATCCATCTGATTCAATGACTGATGGAGTGGAGTTTGCCTTTTTGCCCAAAATTGTATTTAAGGTGCTCCAAAGCTTTTAACTATCATTCTTTATGTCATTTATCTTTGTTTCATAGTGTAGTTTATTCTCTTAATTCAGTTTAGTCACATGATTTCACAACTTGCAGTACGTTTGCCAATCGTTTGCACAGCCAGAACTATTTGCAATTTATTATGTCTTATCCTTCTCAACCATAAACATTTTCCATTCCTCATCAATCCACAAGGATTTAACTGTTTTTACAGTCCTTTTCATAATGGGTGCATACTTATTAGTAACTGGGATAAGCAGTTTCATAAACGTGTCAAGTGCAGCGTCTCCTCATTACACACCACAGACCAACAAATATTCTTCACGTCAACAACATAGGAATCACTAAAACACGTATTGCATGACCTCCCAAGTGGTCTAAGGCACTGCATCTCAGTGCTAGAGGCGTCACTACAGACAACCTGGTTCGAATCCTGACTGTATCACAACCTGCCATGATTGGGAGGCCCATAGGGTGACGCACAGTTGGCCAATAAAAATAAAAGACTAACATGGGCAAAAGAACACAGACACTGGACAAAGATTGGAAAAAGGTGTTCTCCCTAGAAGGCCAGCCTCTTTACTGTTGACGTTGAGACTGGTGTTATGTGGGTACTGTTTAATGAAGCTGCCAGCTGAGGACTTCTGAGGCGTCTGTTTCTCAAACTAGACAATCTAATGTACTTGCCCTCTTGCTCAGTTGTGCACCGGGGCCTCCCACTCCTCTTTCTCTTCTGGTTAGAGCCAGTTTGTGCTGTTCTGTGAAGGGAGTAGTACACAGCGTTGTACGAGATCTTCAGTTTCTTGGCAATTTCTCGCATGGAATAGCCTTCATTTCTCAGAACAAGAATAGACTGACGAGTTTGTAGAAAATGTACTCATAGTAAGACAACAGATCACTACATCTCCAATGATCTCCCTAGAATTCATTTGGCTGGACAATTAAAAAACACTTAGAAACATTTTTCTCAGTACCACGCTATGAGCAGTTACTGACTTTTTGCTTGGTAGGGCAGTATATTCCCCAGCCCTTTACAAAATGAATATGATGGATTTGCTCATTGTCATCAGGAGACATGGAGCTGCAGTTATTCAAGGAAAATGTTATATTTTGAAAGATAGACCATCTGTAAAAAAAACTGGCAAAACTAGGTTAATTAAAAACCTTGGAATATGCTCTTTCAGATAGGGTATAGCAGTCAAAACGTCTGGCCTGCATGGACCTCTGATAGGGTATAGCAGTCAAAACGTCTGGCCTGCATGGACCTCTGATAGGGTATAGCAGTCAAAACGTCTGGCCTGCATGGACCTCTGATAGGGTATAGCAGTCAAAACGTCTGGCCTGCATGGACCTCTGATAGGGTATAGCAGTCAAAACGTCTGGCCTGCATGGACCTCTGATAGGGTATAGCAGTCAAAACGCCTGGCCTGCATGGACCTCTGATAGGGTATAGCAGTCAAAACGCCTGGCCTGCATGGACCTCTGATAGGGTATAGCAGTCAAAACGTCTGGCCTGCATGGACCTCTGATAGGGTATAGCAGTCAAAACGCCTGGCCTGCATGGACCTCTGATAGGGTATAGCAGTCAAAACGCCTGGCCTGCATGGACCTCTGATAGGGTATAGCAGTCAAAACGCCTGGCCTGCATGGACCTCTGATAGGGTATAGCAGTCAAAACGCCTGGCCTGCATAGACCTCGGTAGGATTATTTGGAAAAGTTATCAAGCACCAAGAAGCTTCATGAAGACGCCCTCTGATGGTCGAACTAGCATTAAAAGGCAACAATGGCTAACAGTAAAATACTATGACATCATGCACTTCCAACGTGCCATTCCATTCCACAAGCATATTATGCAACTATTAAATGAGGACCCAATGTAGGATCAGCTTTCCCTCCCCAATCCTAACCTTAACCATTAGTGGGGGATATGCAAAACCGACTCAAGTTCAGCATCTAGGGGCAACTTCACCCTACACCATGCTTGTGTAGACTGAGCAATCAAAAGTTAGTTCAAGGCTCTTGCACTCTGAGCATTCAAGCCAATGTCTCTCCATCAAAAGATCCATTCACACCAGAAACAGAGTCATATTTGCCATGGTCTTCTATCCCAGTGCGATCCAAACTTTTCCAGTGTAGTACGATATTCTCCCATTGGTCAAGGGATAATCCCAGATCACATGGTTAAAGAAACAAGCATAGAAACAAGCATAGCCGATATACAAAGTTACTAAAATGCTTGAAAGAAAACGGCCAACAATCATTACTTTAAATGTGTTTATTTAAGTAAAAACGTTCATAACATTTTAATTATTATTTTATATTTACAGGGATTTAAAATGTGTTAATTAGATGATTTCATATGTAAAACATGTATTTATTTTTTTGTCACTGGACACCGCAGATTACAAAGAAGTATTAACACCCAAACTGGTCATCTTTCCTATACAGTTACATAGTGATTGGGAAGTATTATGAAAAATTAACTAGCAAACAAGTACTTACAGTTAAAATAAATACAGTGCCTTCAGAAAGTATTCACACCCCGGGACGCTGGCCTTCTAGGCAGAGTTGCAAAGAAAAAGCCATATCTCATACTTGCCAATAAAAAGAAAAGATTAAGATGGGCAAAATAACACAGACACTGGACAGAGGAAGATATGGCTCTCTTTGCAACTCTGCCTAGAAGGCCAGCATCCCAGAGTCGCCTCTTCACTGTTGACGTTGAGACTGGTGTTTTGCGGGTACTATTTAATGAAGCTGCCAGTTGAGGACTTGTGAGGCGTCTCTTTCTCAAACTAGACACTAATGTACTTGTCCTCTTGCTCAGTTGTGCACCGGGGCCTCCCACTCCTCTTTCTATTCTGGTTAGAGCCAGTTTGTGCTGTTCTGTGAAGGGAGTAGTACACAGCGTTGTACGAGATCTTCAGTTTCTTGGCAATTTGAATAACTTTCATTTCTCAGAACAAGAATAGACTGACGAGTTTCAGAAGAAAGTTATTTGTTTCTGGCCATTTTGATTCTGTAATCAAACCCACAAATGCTGATGCTCCAGATACTCAACTAGTCTAAAGAAGGCCAGTTGTATTACTTCTTTAATAAGCACAACTGTTTTCATGGTTTTCTAATGATCAATTAGCCTTTTAAAATGATAAACTTGGATTAGCTAACACAACGTGCCATTGGAACACAGCTGTTTCCAGCTACAATAGTCATTTACAACATTAAGAATGTCTACACTGTATTTCTGATCAATTTGATGTTATTTTAATGGACAAAAAATATGCTTTTCTAAAAAAAAAAAAAAAAAAAGGAAATTTCTATGTGACCCCAAACTTTTGTACGTTAGTGTAGATTTGATCCATTTTGAATTCAGGCTGCAACACAACAAAATGTGGAATAAGTCAAAGGGTATGAATACTTTCTGAAGGCACTGTATTTGGTTAACATAGAGACCAAATTATTAGTTCTGCAGTTTTCAGTGGGCAAGCCTCAGTGGTTCAGACAATTTTTTTTGATGGTTTGGGACACATACAGTACTATAATGATGACTTTCCATCTTCCAGGTGACGGCCATGTCATAAATTGACATTGTTCAGACAGTGGTGATTCAAACATGACTCCACGAATTGACACCTTTAAATTCACCCTCCTCTGGCAAAGAGTGTGGCTAAGTCTTTGATTGGCTGAATCAGCATAAATAGGAAATACCTGCTTGTTGCTGCCAATCAAAGAGAAATACTGGATAATTTTAAAAAACATCACATCTATGAAATCACAGGAAATTAGAAGTCATAAAACATAAGATGTGATAGGATAGAAATGTTTTTGAATACTTGAGTTAACTTCATCTGCGCAAGAATAAGTGAGTTCAGAGATGTGACCACTCAGGGTTATCAGCATTCAGAAGTTCTCCATCACAAGACATACCGGTCAGTCTTCATGACCTCATAGTCTTACAAGGAATCAAACTGGTTTAAAGCAGTGGAGTTTAGAACCTTACCTCTGTAAACATGACAGATATAGAGTGAAATAACTAAATGACAAGCAGTAAAATTAAGTAATTGTTTTTGCCAAAAATAATCAGTACATTCTGTGATTCTTAAGTATATCTAACTTTGAGGGGCTTGGAGAGTGAGAGACCTAAGTTACTTGGTGTAGACTAAAAGGCATCAAACAAACCTCCCGTTAGCCTCCCTAGTATGTGTTCAACTAGAACATATTGTAGTGAATTTGGGTTGTAGCCCACTACAGGGACTCGAAACCAGGTCCAGCGACTGTCAAGCCAACACCTTAATAGTTACGCCAAGAGCTCCGAACATCTTGAAGAGGTTGCTAGGTGTTGGGTTAAGGACGCTACATTACCCACCTTCCTTCGGGATAGTGTGTCCCCATGCTTTCTCTACACCAAGTACCTCAGGTGTACACAACTCTCCGATGGCCACACGGGAACCATCCCACTTCTGACACCAATGTAGAAAATTCAGGGGTAGTACCGACCGGGACTCAAAGCCGGGTCCAGCGGCCTTCAAACCAACACAGCGACCTCTGAACCTGTTGACGAGGTCACTAGCATTTGAATTTTAACCCCATTCCCGTTTGGCGTCAAAACCCAAAAGACGTTATTACCAACATTTGGGTTCGGGATTGAAACTAACACAAATTATCGACATTGCACTGCACTCAACTTGTAGAATGTGTGTTTTTTTTGTAATGCGTGATCGAAATGGCAATTTACCTGAAGTTTCACCTCAGAATCAGTAGGAAGTGCAGTGCTGCATTGGTTTGAATCCTAGCCTAAATCTGTGAGAGAATTAGATAAGGCTTCATTGAGGTTGGTTTGACAAGGCAGCATAGAAAAGGCTCCTGCTTTTTGGAGATAGCTTTTTTGGTATTGCATTACATGTAATCTGTCCCATAAAGTACTTACAATACATTCATAAACACTCCATAAAGCCTACATAACAGTTATCGTTTTACTGAACCAATTAGTTATGTTTAGAAAGTCACATATTACAAATCACATTGTTTTACATAATAAACATACTCTGAGGCTTCAGAAAGACTATGTTGACATTAGGTCATTATGAATGCATCATGACTCCTGAATCATGATGTAAATCCATACCTTCCCTTCACCAAGACACAAATGTGCGTGAGAAAGTTATTGACTACAATAACTACTCCAGGCTTTAGGTTTCCCATCATAAAATTATTCCCGTTCTGTCCCTCCACTCTCAGAAAAAGGCAAAATAAAACAGTTACACCTAAAGGCTATTGAAGAATTTATATCTAAAGCACTTTCATTAACTGGGAACATGAAGGCTTGCCGTTTTCATAAACGTGGTTTCTGGTGCACTTGTTAACTGACATTTACAAAATGTCAGTTAAGACCTGTGCAGGGCCACCAATGATATACAGTATATATCAATCCAAATACATCATTTTGAATGAGAGCATTAAGTGAAGCAAAGAGCACCAATGTGTGAAACACAATATGGGAGTGACATGCTGTCCTGTCAGATAGGAAAGGAGATCCGGCCTCTTTTCAAAAAAGCACAACAGTGTTGACCAATAAAATGATCCACCCTGCCCCCCCCCCCCCCCCCTCCCCTCCACCACACACATACACTTTTTAGCAGCACACATTCTTACGCACGTGCGCACAAAAAAAACTAACTGACAACAAAAGAGAGAGAATTTAAAACCTATTACCCCAGTACAGAACAGCAGCAAAACAAGTTCAATAAATTCTATAGTCTACTTCCCTGTATGCAATAGCCTAGACCGAACCAATAGGAGGCAGCGATGGTGTGCGGGTCCAGGAGTTGTAGTTACTTAGTTAGACCTAATGAGGAGCTGGAGTAATCAGCGAGAGGATACAAAGACCTTGGGCTCTATAGTGATGGACAAGGCCTCAGATCAAGCGGATACCATCCTCACATACTAAACTATGTGCCAAGGGTCCCTAGCTTGGTGGTGGAATCCAGCACCTTGGCATGGACACTAGCTTAACATATTTGCATATGTACTAATTGGCCAGAAGCCGTGGTGGCTCTCTGTGTACTACATAGCAAGTTCTCTGGGTCAGTGTATTTCAGTATATTCTCTGTGTCAGCTATTTTGGTGTGTTAGGTCTCAAGGTTGGTGGCTATGGTCACTTTCTTCATGTACTGTTTGAAGATGGCGTCAAAGGCCTCGTCCCTGTGAATCATGGCACCAAACACCAACGGCTGAGAGAGAGAGAGATACAGAGAGAGAGAGAGAGAGAGAGAGAGAGATACAGAGAGAGAGAGAGAGAGAGATACAGAGAGAGAGAGAGAGAGAGATACAGAGAGAGAGATACAGAGAGAGAGATACAGAGAGAGAGATACAGAGAGAGAGATACAGAGAGAGATACAGAGAGAGATACAGAGAGAGATACAGAGAGAGAGAGAGAGAGAGACACACACAATCTGTCAAAAAGCTGTTATGGAGCTCAATGATTGGGTTGCTGCCTAAACATACAAAGGGTTGAAAAAGGAGTTTTAATGACTTCAACCCCCTTTTCTCCCCAATTTCATGATATCCAATTGGTAGTTATTCTTGTCCCATCGCTGCAACTCCCCTTCGGACTCGGGAGAGGCGGAGGTCGAGAGCCGTGCGTCCTCCGAAACACGACACTGCTTAACCCGGAAGCCAGCCACACTAATATTTTGGAAGAAACACCGTCCAGCTGGTGAGCCAAGTCAGCTTGCAGGCGCCGGGCCCGCCACAAGAAGGATCAAACCCAGGTCTGTAGTGAGGCCTCAAGCACTGCGATAGACAGCTGCACCACTCGAGAGGCAGCATCAGTATATTATTTTAAACCTTAAATCTTTGTAAATCCAAAAGACCAGATACAGTTAAAGTCAGAAGTTTACATACACTTAGGTTGAAGTCATTAAAACTGACTCAGTTACACCAGTTCTGTCAGGAGGAATGGGACAACATTCTCCCAACTTATTGTGGGAAACTTGTGGAAGGCTACCCGAAACATTTGACCCAAGTTAAACAATTTAAAGGCTTCCGACTTACCTCACTTTGATGTTAAAAGTATCAAAACATGAGATACCAAACCCGTTCCCCACCGGACTAGGTAAATCCACTTTTAGTTAACACTCCACATTCTGGGAATTACTAACAAAATGAATTGCATTTGGATTCCCTGGTGCCTAAACTAGGGCAGTTTAAAACCCTGATGATAAGGTGTGCAATTATTTTGATTGATCTACTTCAACAACTACAGCAGTTTATGATGGCTGTGATGTTTGTGACGTTCAAATGTAATGCACTTGCTATTCTATACTGTAGCTTTCTGCCCTCAGGGCACCATTGAAAAGGAGACCCTGGTCTCAATTGGGCTCCCCTGAATAAATAAATAAAAAGTTAAATACAAAAATAAATAATCTTCTCAACTTGTTAACAGCATATTTGACAAACATTCAGGGTCTGAATAGAGAGAAAACAAAACATGGTCTAAAATAGACTGTCCATAAGTGTTCCTACCTTCTGGGTGGATGGTGTTGCTATGGAGATCCCCATTCCAGACCCAGGTAATACAGACAAGACTTTGTACTGTGGGACGAGAAAAAATACAGATAAACTAAGACAACATTCTACTGCAGAAGTAGATTTTTAGTAGGCGATATACTGTTCATACCGTATACCGGGGTATTTCAAAATACCGATGGTATGACCTTCAATACCTTGTGAGGGTGTGTGCTACGCCACTGCTTAGAACTATAAGTTTAGAATAATTATTATATACTATTATAGTATAATATATAACTATATAATATTACTATATTATAACTATAAGAAATCTAACATACAGTGGGGAGAACAAGTATTTGATACACTGCCGATTTTGCAGGTTTTCCTACTTACAAAGCATGTAGAGGTCTGTAATTTTTATCATAGGTACACTTCAACTGTGAGAGACGGAATCTAAAACAAAAATGCAGAAAATCACATTGTATGATTTTTAAATAATTAATTTGCATTTTATTGCATGACATAAGTATTTGATCACCTACCAACCAGTAAGAATTCCATCTCTCACAGACCTGTTAGTTTTTCTTTAAGAAGCCCTCCTGTTCTCCACTCATTACCTGTATTAACTGCACCTGTTTGAACTCGTTACCTGTATAAAAGACACTTGTCCACACACTCAAACAGACTCCAACCTCTCCACAATGGCCAAGACCAGAGAGCTGTGTAAGGACATCAGGGATAAAATTGTAGACCTGCACAAGGCTGGGATGGGCTACAGGACAATAGGCAAGCAGCTTGGTGAGAAGGCAACAACTGTTGGCGCAATTATTCGAAAATGGAAGAAGTTAAAGATGACGGTCAATCTCCCTCGGTCTGGGGCACCATGCAAGATCTCACCTCATGGGGCATCAATGATCATGAGGAAGGTGAGGGATCAGCCCAGAACTACACGGCAGGACCTGGTCAATGACCTGAAGAGAGCTGGGACCACAATCTCAAAGAAAACCATTAGTAACACACTACGCCGTCATGGATTAAAATCCTGCAGCGCACGCAAGGTCCCCCTGCTCAAGCCAGCGCATGTCCAGGCCCGTCTGAAGTTTGCCAATGACCATCTGGATGATCCAGAGGAGGAATGGGAGAAGGTCATGTGGTCTGATGAGACAAAAATAGAGCTTTTTGGTCTAAACTCCACTCGCCGTGTTTGGAGGAAGAAGAAGGATGAGTACAACCCCAAGAACACCATCCCAACCGTGAAGCATGGAGGTGGAAACATCATTCTTTGGGGATGCTTTTCTGCAAAGGGGACAGGACGACTGCACCGTATTGAGGGGAGGGTGGATGGGGCCATGTATCGCGAGATCTTGGCCAACAACCTCCTTTCCTCAGAAAGAGCATTGAAGATGGGTAGTGGCTGGGTCTTCCAGCATGACAACGACCCGAAACACACAGCCAGGGCAACTAAGGAGTGGCTCCGTTAGAAGCATCTCAAGGTCCTGGAGTGGCCTAGCCAGTCTCCAGACCTGAACCCAATAGAAAATCTTTGGAGGGAGCTGAAAGTCCGTATTGCCCAGCGACAGCCCCGAAACCTGAAGGATCTGTATGGAGGAGTAGGCCAAATTCCCTGCTGCAGTGTGTGAAAACCTGGTCAAGAACTACAGGAAACGTATGATCTCTGTAATTGCAAACAAAGGTTTCTGTACCAAATATTAAGTAATTTTTTTCTGATGTATCAAATACTTATGTCATGCAATAAAATACAAATTAATTACTTAAAAATCATACAATGTGATTTTCTGGATTTTTGTTTTAGATTCCGTCACTCACAGTTGAAGAGTACCTATGCTAAAAATTACAGACTTCTACATGCTTTGTAAGTGGGAAAACCTGCAAAATCGGCAGTGTATCAAATACTTGTTCTCCCCACTGTATGTAAATAAATTATATCCAGCTCAGGGCTCTAGCGATGCATCTGGTTGGCTAGATGTCAAGACGGACATGAAACGGTACAGGAACAGCGTCTGTACAGGGGGAACAAAACGACATGACAACGATTAATGTAGCCACTGGGAACAAACTGAGGAACAGACAGATATAGGGGAGGTAATAAAAACAGGTGATTGAGTCCAGGTGAGTCCAAATGATTCGCTGATGCGCGTGACGAGGGGAACAGGTGTGCGTAATGATGGTGGCAGGAGTGCGTAGAGCTGGGTAGCCTGGCGCCCTCGAGCGCCAAGGAGGGAGAGTGGGAGCAGGCGTGACAAGATCCCAGTTGCCTAAATTGTTTTGTGCGTCAACTCTTTTTTTAAAAACATTAATACTTTATCATTTTTTATTTGGAAATAGCACCCCTTGTGTGCACATTCGGTAATACAGTATACCCCGGTATGGTACAGAAACGGTAGGAAAATCTGGATACCACCCAACATTAATTTCATTAAACCAATGAATTTAGACATTGGACAGAAGGTGAAGCGAAAACAGAGAAACCCACCTTCTGAATACCAGTGATGTCAATCAGTTTGATGACTTTATTCTTTTTAGAGGAATTTGACCTGCAGCTTGAGCTTTCAAAGCAAATGTAACTGGAGAAGGACACATAAGCACAGAGAAGGACACATTACACCTGAACATACAAACCAATACAAAACACCCAACAGGGTGCTGCAAGAGCACATACAGTGTCATCGGAAAGTATTCAGATCCCTTAGCTTTTTCCACATTTTGATACATTACAGCCTTATTCTAAAATAGATTAAAATACATTTTTCCCCCTCAATCTAAACACAATACCCTATAATATAATGACAAAGCAAAAACAGGTTTTTAGAATTTTTTGCTAACTTAAATATAAAACCACTGAAATATCACATTTGCATAAGTTTTCAGACCCTTTACTCAGTACTTTGTTGAAGCACCTTTGGCAGTGATTACAGCCTCGAGTCTTCTTGGGTATGACGCTACAAGCTTGGCACACCTGTATTTCGTGAGTTTCTCCCATTCTTCTCTACAGATCCTCTCGAACTCGGTCAGGTTGGATGGGAGGCGTTGCTGCACAGCTATTTTCAGGTATTTCCAGAGATGTTTGATTAGGTTCAAGTCTGGGCTCTGGCTGGGCCACACAAGGATATTCAGAGACTTGTCCCGAAGCCAGTCCTGTCTTGGATGTGTGCTTAGGGTCATTGTCCTGTTGGAAGGTGAACCTTCGCCCCAGTCTGAGGTCCTGAGTGCTCTAGAGCAGATTTTAATCAAGGATCTCTCTGTACATCTTTGCATCGATCCTGACTGCCGCTGAAAAACTTCCCCAAAGCCTGATGCTGCCACCACCACGCTTCACTGTAGCGATGGTGCCAGGTTTCCTCCAGACGTGACGCTTGGCATTCAGGCCAAAGAGTTTAATCTTGGTTTCATCAGACTAGAGAATCTTGTTTATCAGTGTCTTTTGGAAAACTCCAAGCGGGCTGTTATGTGCCATTTACTGAGGAGTGGCTTAAGTCTGGCCCCTCTACCTGAAAA
This sequence comes from Thymallus thymallus, assembly GCA_023634145.1. Lineage (NCBI taxonomy): Eukaryota > Metazoa > Chordata > Actinopteri > Salmoniformes > Salmonidae > Thymallus > Thymallus thymallus. The sequence continues at coordinate 5,678,731 of CM042413.1, forward strand.
GCCTGATTGGTGGAGTGCTGCAGAGATGGTTGTCCTTCAGAAAAGTTATCCTATCTCCACAGAGGAACTCTAGAGCTCTGTCAGATTGACCATCTGGTTCTTGGTCACCTCCCTGACCAAGGCCCTTCTCCCCCCATTGCTCAGTTTGGCCGGCGGCCAGCTCTAGGAATGATCTTGGTGGTTCCAAACTTCTTCCATTTAAGAATGATGGAGGCCACTGTGTTCTTGGGGACCTTCAATGCTGCATAAATGTTTTGGTACCCTTCCCCAGATCTGTGACCCAATCCTGTATCGAACCTCTACGGACAATTTGTTCTGACATGCACTTTCAACTGTGGGACCTTATATAGACAGGTGTGTACCTTCCCAAATCATGTCCAATCAATTGAATTTACCAAAGGTGGACATTACCAAAGGATGCACCTGAGCTCAGAGGGTCATAGCAAAGGGTCTGAATACTTACGTAAATAAGGTATTTCAGTATTTTTTTTTTGTATACATTTGCAACTATTTCCAAAAACATGTTTTCGCTTTGTCATTATGGGGTATTGTGTGTAGATTGCAAAAAAAAAAAAAGATTTAATACATTTTAGAATAAGGCTGTAACGTAACAAAATGTGGAAAAAGTCAAGGGGTCTGAATACTTTCTGAAGACACTGTACATACACTGAGTATACAAAACATTAAGGACACCTGCTCTTTCCATGACATAGACTGACCAGGTGAATCTATGTGAAAGCTATGATCCCTTATTGATGTCACTTCAAATCAGTGTAGATGAAAGGCAAAGCCCTTCAGACGAGTCCCAAGACGCTTGTGCAAAACGGAGAACACAATCATGTTCGTGCGAGTCTCATCTTACCAGAGGGGTCAGAATAGTTTGTAAACCAATCCGACGCTACAGACGATTTGGTGAGAAGACCGGTTTTCGGGATGTCTCACGGTCTGACAAACACCACTCTAGCTCTGTCACCTTTCCCCGCAGATGCGGACGTGCAACATCGACAGATGCAGTGGATTGAGATGGATAAAAAAAACATATTTATACTGGGGCGCGGACATCGATGGTTTGTGTGTATGCGCCATTCAGACGGTGAATGGGCAAGGCAAAAGGTGTAAGTGCCTTTGAACGGGGTATGGTGTTCCTAATGTTTGGTATACTCAGTGTACATATCTACATGTGACAGCTAGGTATTAGCAGTATATGGCTTACTTTTCAGTGACAAAGAGCACACCATTACGGATGTAGTCAGTGGGACTCTTCCTGTCCCTGTTGATCAAGCAGCATCGCCAGCCATTTTCACACACTGTCAACAAAACCAGTCCACACACACACATCAGGTCTGACACACTGCCAACAAACTCAGTCAATACTCATGGTTTCACTGCACCAACATAACACAATCAATAAACACTAAGTTCATCAACAACAACTATGGAAATAGGGTCAACATGGAACAGTAGGTGAAATAGGCACAAATAGTCAGATGTTGCTCCTGAAAATTCTCATGCAGTGCTCTACCAACCTGCTAGGGGGCGCTCATCCTCTGACAAATTGAAGACCTCGTGGAAAGCCCCCTTCTTAGTACTGTAGGCCCTGCCAGTCTGTTCCTCTAGACTGATACCGCATGGTGTTCCTTGACTCCCACGAGCTACCGCCGGATGGATCTAAAGAGTAACAGAAAGCGGGGAAAAGAATGGTAGGATAGAGGGATGGATGGAGGAGAGAGGAGAACATTTTAGACCAGGAACGTTATTCCGGAATAACGTAATTCCGTTGAGTTACCAGAAGTGTGGGAAGGGAATTGGCTAGACTCAAGCAGCGTATGTGTATTATAGCAAGCTCTCTCAAACCATCAGCGTCACTCAGTGTACTTCACACAGGTTGTTTGGTAAACAGTGAATATTGGTTGGGGTGCTTGTGGAGAGCGTTGGATACTTTGTTTATGGGGATGTAAATGATAGGGTTATGGTATACAGTACAATGGACTCATGCCCTGTACTGTATATAACAATCTTTCATTCTAAAGAATAAAACATTTAAAAAAAAACTGAACAGGTTCTCTCAAAGCAGGCGCAGACCAACTGGCAAAAGTCTTTTCAATCTGTCCTTGTCCCAGTCTGTTATCCCAACATGTTTCAAGCTGACCACCTTTGTCCCTATTTCCCAAGAGCTCCAAGGTAACCTGCCTAAATGACTATCGTCCTGTAGCACTCACATCTGTAATGTTAAAGTGTTCTGAAAGGCTGGCCATGACACACATCAACACCATCATCCCAGACCCACTCCAATTTGCCTACTTCCCCAACAGATCCACAGATGATGCAATCTCAATTGCACTTCACACTGCCCTCTCCCACCTGGACAAGAGGGGAAATAGCTATGCAAGAATGCTATTCATAGACTACAGCTCAGCGTTCAACATCATAGTCCACTCATCACCAAGCTAGGGACCCTGGGACTGAACCCCCCCTCTGCAACTGAATCCTGGACATCCTGACGGACCGGCCCCAGGTGGTGAGGGTAGGCAACAACACCTCTGCCACGCTGACCCTCAACACCGGGGCCCCTCAGGGTTGTGTGCTTAGCCCCTTCCTGTACTTCCTGTTCAGCCATTACTGCGTGGCCACACACGACCCCAACACCACCATAAAGTTTGCTGACGACACAATGGTGGCAGGCGATGAGTCAGCCGACAGGGAGGAGGTCAGAGACTTAAGTGTGGTGCCAGGACAACCTCTCCCTCAACATCATTAAGACCAACTCGACTGTTGTGGAGCGGGTCGAGAGCATCAAGTTTCTTGGCGTCCACATCACTAAGAACTTAACATGGTCCACACACACCCGCACAGTCGTGAAGACTGCACAGCAGCGCCTCTTCCCCCTCAGGAGGCTGAAAAGATGGGCCCTAGGATCCTCAAAAAGTGCTACAACTACACCATCAAGAGCATCTTGACTGGCTGGATCACTGCTTGGTATGGCAAACGCATCGCCCTTGACCACAAAGCGCTACAGAGGGTGGTGTGGACAGCCCAGTACATCCCTGGGGCTGGAGTTTCCTGCCATCCAGGACCTTCATACAGTATCAGGTGGTGTCAGAGGAAGGCCCGAAAAATTGCCAAAGACTCCAGCCATCGAAGCCATAAGACTGTTCACTCTGCTACCTTCCGGCAAACAGTTGATCGAAACCGAAAACGGTGATGTGCATTTTAACCCTCGTTCAGATCTGAAAATGGATGGTCTTGAGGTTGCATGGGTAGAGATTGTTGAGCCAACCCGGGTGTGTATTGACAGTAAATCAACTTTGAATTTGATTGAATCAGACCAAGAGAACATCTGTCAGTCAGGAGTCTTAAATATTGGTTTTAGTGATCATATGGTAACCTACTGTACCAGTAAGAAATCCAAAATGCCACTTGAGCCAGTTAATAACTATATGAAGGTACATTCTATAAAACAATACTCAAAGGAACGTTTTGTAGAAGTACTTGGAATTTTGGATTGGTCTCAGGTACTAAAATGTGATGATGTTGATCAAGCTTGGTACCTTTTTAAAGATCTGTTTCTGTCTGCACTCGACTCTCTGGCTCCGATGAAACAAATTAGAATCAAACAGTGGTCAGGGAAATGGATCACTTCCTGCTCAAATTCAGAAGGACAAATCTACAACCAGATTATGATGGTTATATTAACTGTAGAAACCAGGCAAGATACAAAATGGATATGGCCAAATCCCAACATTACATAGACGCTGTTAATGACAACTTACATCAGCCTCGTAAAATGTGGAAGCTCAAAAACTCCCCGTAAAGTAAAATCCTGTAGTATTGGCCTGGATATATGATGATGCTGTGACCAGGCAAACGTTACAAATTATTTTAACACATTTTTTACCACTATAGCCTCATCTCTGGTTAAGAAGTTACCGACCTGCTCTGGACACTATGGCCAGTCTTTCATTTGGAACTATTACCATAGCAAAGGTACCACAAATGATTTGTTTGAGCTGTGCATGGTAACAGAGGACAACATTTACAATCTACTATGCTTAATGAGCACAAACAAAGCAACTGGGCTGCATAACCTTCCTGCAAGATTCATAAAGGATAGTGCTTGAGTCACTGCTAAAATGCTAATGCATATTGTAAACCTTTCTATTAGTAGTGGTACTTTCCCCAATGATCTCAAAACAGCCCGGATGGTTCCGCTCCATAAGAAGAGCAGTAAAACAAACGTAGGAAACCACAGCACCGTGACGATCCTCAGCACCTGACCCAAAGTTGTTGAGAGATTCGTTTTTTTAAATCAACTTTTTAAAATACCTTAATGAGCACAAACTTCTTTAAGAACTCCAATCTGGCTTTAGAGCAGCTCATTCCACTGACACTTGCCTTATCCACCTTTTTGACCACATCAAGCAGGAAAGTGAGAAGGGGGACTATACAGGTATGGTCATGTTAAGACTTGCAGAAAGCGTTTGACACTGTGGACCATGATATTCTCCTGATGAAACTGAAATGCATGGGTCTAAATGATGTAGCAGTACATTGGTTTAGGTCTTATCTGACCAACAGAACACAAGTATGTAATGTTGGTGATGTTCCGTCAGAGGCCAAAGAAATATCCTGTGGAGTACCGCAGGGATCAATTTTAGGGCCTCTCTTATTTCTTATATACGTTAATGATATGCCAGATACAGTAAAGTGCAAACTCCTGCTTTATGCTGATGACTCAGCCATACTGGTATCAGGGAAGTTATATTATATAGTTTACATAGAGGAGACCCTGAGTAAGGAATTGCATTGGTTGACTGACAACAAATTGTTGCTACATTTGGGAATAACTGAATCGATTTTGTTTGGAACAAAACGTAGATTGCTTAGGGCTGACAAGATAAAAGGTAAACAGTGCAGGTAAGGAGATTGAATCTAAAACAAGTGTAACTTATCTTGGCATGTCCCTAGATCAATCCCTTTCTGGAGACCCAAAATGGCAACATTTTATATCGTAACACTAGATATTTGAACATCAAAGTTAAGAAACTGCTTGTCTCAACCTTGATTCAGTGTCATTTTGATGATGCCTGCTCTGCTTGGTATAGTGGGCTATCAAAAAAGCTGAAAAAGAGAATGCAGGTCATGCAAAATAATGTTATCAGGTATATGCTGAATGTCCCCCCTAGGACCCACATAGGGTTACAGGAGTTCCGGGAGTCCAGAGTGGACCAACTTAAACTTAATCATATGTTTAACATCTTAAATGATTATGCCCCAGGTTATATGAAAACCCACATCGATATGGTCTATAACCAACACAGTTACAATACCAGAGCTAGTGTTATGTCCCAAGAGTAAACAGTACTGCGAGGAGCACGTTCTTCTATACAGGCATTTGTCTATGGAATAGCTTCCCTTTGGAGATCAAGCAAAGAAAAATAAGAAATAGCTTTAAAAAAAGCAGGCAAAGGTTTTCATTTGGACAAGGTTGTCTAAGTAAGAGAAGCCACTCCACTGTCCCTTGTGCAATGGGGCAATGAATAGATTGTTTTAATGTGAAATTTATATAGTTGATTTTTAAGGTTACGGAAAAGTGAAGTGAATAGAACCACTTTTTAGGATGTCAATATAAATTAATGTATTTATGGTTGTTTGTAATTCTGTCTTGTCTTTTAATCATTATATGTGTTATTGGAACACTTTGGAAACAAGCATTTTAATTAATACTTCCAAGTGATATTCTCTGGGTCCACATTGTTCATTTAGTTGTATATGTCTTATTACCCAAAATAAATTACATTCAATACAATTAAAGTACCGGAGTGTCGGCTCTCGGACCAACAGGCTCCGAGACAGTTTCTACACCCAAGACTGCTAAATAGTCAATTAATGGTACCCAAACTATCTGCACTGACTCCATCTTGCACTGACCCAATTTACACACACTAGACTACACACACACACACACACACACACACACACAATCATTTGCTGCTGCTACTTTGTTTTTTATTTGACTCTTATCATTAATTATCCAGATGTCACTTTGCTCTGCCTTCATGATACCTTGTACCTCTGCACATGTATCTGGCACTCCTTGTATGTAGCTCCATTCTTGTATATATGTATGATTTTATGTGAGAAAATACATTTGGATTTGACGTTAATTTGTTTTGGCTGACCATTGCCAGGAGGTTTTATGGGAGAGCTATGACATCATGATAGATATTACTGTAATGCAAACACAGTTTTGCACAGACTACAAATACTATTAACAAACCACTATCTTTCAAAAGAACCAATGAGCAGTTTCTACCTTCCAGTTACTTCCTCAACACATACAAACACACATAGGACTACTTTGAATATAGGGTTCTTTCTGATCGTGTCTATGAGAATGGAAACAAAATGAACATTCAAATAAACCATTATGGTAATCTCTAATGAGTTCTCCTTTGGTGCCACATGACAAATAATACTTTCAACAGCACTGTGGTAGATGCACATATTTAAAAAGACAGGCCACGTTTTGATCCTTCACATAGACACTCTCAGTTAGCATTGCTCTACTACTGACAGGCAAGAGGTTGATTTGTAATGCAGCTTATCTCTAATGACACACACACACACACACACACACACACACACACACACACACACAGGCACTCTCAAACCAAAGTGCACGCTAGAGAGCCCTACCTTTTCATACCCAGAGAGCTGAGAGAGGAAAAACAGCAGGAAATAACATAAGGATTCCCACAGTCCCAGCTGCTGTGACCGCCAACATTCGTGGGGATGAACTGTGACAATCAACATGTCATGTGTATGTACACGTACCTACCATGCCTTCGGGAAAGTATTCAGACCCCTTGACTTTTTCCACGTTTTGATACGTTACAGCCTTATTCTACAACGGATAACAATTATGTTTTTCCTCAACAATCTACACACAATACCCCATAATGACAAAGAGAAAACAGGTGTTTAGAAAGTTTTGCTAATTTAATCAAAAATAAACTGAAATACCTTGTTTAGATACAGTTAAAGTCTGACGTTTACATACACCTTAGCCAAATACATTTAAACTCAGTTTTTCACAAATCCTGACATTTAATCCTAGTAAAAATTCCGTGTTAGGTCAGTTAGGATCACCACTTTATTTTAAGAAATGTCAGAATAATAGTAGAGAAAATGATTTATTTCAGCTTTTATTTCTTTCATCACATTCCCAGTGGTTCAGAAGTTTACCTATACTTAATTAGTACTTGGTAGCATTGCCTTAAAATTGTTTAACTTGGGTCAAACGTTTCAGGTAGTCTTCCACAAGCTTCCCACAATAAGTTGGGTGAATTTTGGCCTATTCCTCCTGACAGAACTGGTGTAAACTGGTGTAACCCTCCTGCAGCAAAGCACCCCCACAACATGATGCTGCCTCCCCCGTGCTTCATGGTTGGGATGATGTACTTTGGCTTGCAAGCCTCCCCCTTTTTCCTCCAAACATAACGATGGTCATTATGGCCAAACAGTTATATTTTTGTTTCATCAGACCAGAGGACATTTCTCCAAAAAGTACGATCCCCATGTGCAGTTGCAAACCATAGTCTGGCTTTTTTAATGGTGGTTTTGGAGCAGTGGCTTCTTCCTTGCTGAGCGGCCTTTTAGGTTATGTCGATATAGGACACGTTTTACTGTGGATATAGATACTTTTGTATCCGTTTCCTCCAGCATCTTCACAAGGTCCTTTGCTGTTGTTCTGGGATTGATTTGCACTTTTCGCACCAAAGTACGTTCATCTCTGGGAGACAGAACGCGTCTCCTTCCTAAGCGGTATGACGGCTGCGTGGTCCCATGGTGTTTATACTTGGGTACTATTGTTTGTACAGATGAATGTGGTACCTTCAGGCGTTTGGAAATTGCTCCCAAGGATTAACCAGACCTGCAGAGGTCTACAATTATTTTTCTTCTTTCTTGGCTGATTTCTTTAGATTTTCCTATGATGTAGAGCAAAGAGGCACTAAGTTTGAAGGTAGGCCTTGAAATACATCCAGAGGTACACCTCCAATTGACTCAAATGATGTCAAATGATTAGCCTATCAGAAGCTTCTAAAGCCATGACATCATTTTCTGGAATTTCCAAGCTGTTTAAGGGCACAGTCAATTTAGTGTATGTAAACTTCTGACCCACTGGAATTGTTATATAGTGAATTATAAGTGAAATAATCTGTCTGTAAACAATTGTTGGAAGAATTACTTGTGTCATGCACAAAGTAGATGTCCTAACCAACTTGCCAAAACTATAGTTTGTTAACATGAAAATTAGTTTTAATGACTTCAACCTAAGTGTATGTAAACTTCCGACTTCAACTGTAAGTATTTAGACCTTTTGCTATGAGAATCTAAATTGAGCTCAGGTGCATCCTGTTTCCACTGATCATCCTTGAGATGTTTCGACAACTTGATTGGAGTCCACCTGTGGTAAATTACATTGATTGGACATGATTTGGAAAAGCACACACCGGTCTATAAAAGGTCCCACAGATTGAAGATTGAACACTTTGGAAACCTGGCACTATCCCTATTCTGAAGCATGGTGGTGGCAGCAACATGCTGTGGGGATGTTTTTCACTGGCAGGGACTAGGAGGTAGGATCGAGGGAAAGATGAATGGAGCAAAGTACAAAGAGAGATCCTTCATGAAAATCCGCTCCAGAGCACTCAGGACCTCAGATTGGGGCGAAGTTTCACCTTCCAACAGAACAATGACCCTAAGCACACAGCCAAGACAACGCAGGAGTGGCTTCGGGACAAGTCTCTGAACGTCCTTGAGTGGCCAAACCAGAGTCCGAACTTGTACCCAATCAAACATCTCTGGAGAGACCTGACAAAAGCTGTGCAGCGACGCTCCCCATCCAACCTGACAGAGCTTGAGAGGATCTGTAGAGAAGAATGGGAGAAACTCCCCAAAAATAGGTGTGCCAAGCTTGTCCCGTCATACCCAAGAAGACTGGAGGCTGTAATCGCTGCCAAAGGTGCTTCAACAAAGTAGTGAGTAAACGGTCTGAATGCTTATGTAAATGTAATATTTGATATTTTTTATAGATTTGCAAAAATGTCTAAAAAACAGTTTTTGCTTTGTCATTATGGGGTATAGTGTGTAGATTGATGAGGGGAAAAAAATATTTAATCAATTCTAGAATAAGGCTGTAACGTAACAAAATGTGGAAAAGGTCAAGGGGTCTGAATACTTTCTGAATGCAATAGTATATGTAGAGTTTGAGACATACCCGTCTGGACAATGTAGCGCCCCCACGCTCCTTCAGCTGGGGGTCTGTGGGCAGGTTGGTCCAGATGATGTGGGGTGTGTCATACTTGTCCCTTAGCTTGGGACAGCTCCTATATATGAAGTCGATGATGAAGAACTTGATCCCTGCATACAGCCCTGAAGAGGAGACATACAGAAAGGCATGAGAGGAGATCAAGAGGATCTCTCTCTTTTGTCATCCGATATATCATTATTTTTCTCATCTAAATGCTTGGGGCCCTCACTGGGTAGGTGTAGCAGGGAGTGACCCCTATGCTGATCTTAGGTCAGTCCAGGGTACATTTTACATGTTGTACTTACCAATAATAAACCCCATGAGTTTGTAGGGGATGAGACAGGAGCAGATAAAGGCCACCCATAGACCAATGTAAAGCTTCCGAGTGATCTCAGGATGCACCCACATGAACAGGCTGAAATACACGCACACACGAACAGGCTGAAATACACGCACACACGAACAGGCTGAAATACACGCACACACGAACAGGCTGAAATACACGCACACACGAACAGGCTGAAATATATACACACACACACACACACACACACACACACACACACACAAAAAAGTATGTGAACCCTTTGGAATTACCTGGATTTCTGCATAAATTGTATCTGATCTTCAAGTCACAACAAGACAAACACTGTGCTTAAACTAATAACACACAGACAATTATACGTTTTCATGTCTTTTATTAAACACATGGTGTAAACATTCACAGTGCAGGGTATTGTCCTGTTGCATCACCAAACTTCTGTTGAGCATCAATTGTCTTGATAAACTTGAGAATTCTTTTTTCCGTCGATGATAGCAAGCTGTCCAGGCCCCGAGTCAGCAAAGCAGCCCCAAACCATGATGCTCCTGCCACCATACTTTACAGTTGGGATGAGGTTTTGATGTTGGTGTGCAGTGCCTTTTTTTCTCCACACATAGTGTTATGTGTTCCTTCCAAACAACTCAACTTCAGTTTCATCTGTCCACAGAATATTTTGCCAGTAGCGCTGTGGAACATCCAGGTGCTCTTTTGCGAACTTCAGACTTCAACTTTTTTTGGACAGCAGTGGCTTCTCCCGTGGTGTCCTCCCATGAACACCATTCTTGTTTAGTGTTTTTTACGAATCGTAGACTTGTTAACAGAGATGTTAGCATGTTCCAGAGATTTCTGTAAGTCTTTAGCTGACACTCTAGGGTTCATCTTAACCTCAATGAGCATTCTGCGCTGTGCTCTTGCAGTGATCTTTGCAGGACGGCTACTCCTAGGGAGAGTAGCAACAGTGCTGAACTTTCTAAATGTATAGACAATTTGTCTTACCCTGGACTGATGAACATCAAGCATTTTAGAGATATTTTTGTAACCCTTTCCAGCTTTATGCAAGTCAACAATAGGTCTTCTGAGATTCGAGGCATGGTTCACATCAGGCAATGCTTCTTGTGAATAGCAAATTCAAATTTTGAGGGTTTTTATAGGGCAGCGCAGCTCTAACCAACTTCTCCAATCTCGTCTCCTTAATTGGACTCCAGGTTAGCTGACTACTTACTTCAATTAGCTTTTGGAGAAGTCATTAGCTTAGGGGTTCACATACTTTTTCCAACCTACACAGTGGATGTTTAAATTATGTATTCAATATAGACAAGAAAAACTACTATAATTGGTGTGTTATTAGTTTAAGAACACTGTGTTCGTCTATTTTTGTGACTTGTATGAAGATCAGATCAAATTATATTTATGCAGAAATCCACGTAATTCCAAAGGGTTCACATACTTTTTCTTGCCACTGTATATACAAAGTGTAAAACACACATTGGTTAACAACCTTATATATACACCAGTAACAAAACACACTCACTTCTTTATTTTCTCCAAGACATCTGCCATCTTTCCAAAAATATTCTGTTAAGAACACACACATTGTTGTGAAAATGACACATTAAACACCTCACATCGCAGCTCCATAACTGTGAATAGATGTCGTCAGGCATCTCTAACAATTTCTAAATCTAAAGGTGAAACAATTGTTACAGCTCACCTGTGCTTTTTGAGCTACATCAAGAACTAACTGGAACTTCTCTGAAACAGTCCGATCCTCCTTCGGTGGTTCCTAGGAACAGAAGAGTTACATCCAAACTATTCCCCTCGAAAGCAAAAAGGCATTATGGTAACGCCCAGTGTCCACTGAAGGGGTAAGGGCGTGTTTTAACTTCTCCTAGATAAAGGGAGATCCCAAAAGAGGTGACATCATTCAAGTCTTACCACAGGTTCGTAGTCCCCAGGAACAATATTCCACTGGATCCTCCAACCTCTGAGAAGAAAGTGGAGAGAGACAAGTTTGACTCAACTCACAAGCAGGTTGTATATGTTCAAACGGAACAACTTATTAACAGGCAATTCCGCTTTGCAATGAGCTTAGCTACCTGGAAATGAGGTAATTCAAGGACAACCTGAGAATGGCTAGGAAGATAAACATGGGGATGGCCCAACCATGCCACGCTGCATTCATATAGATCTGTGTAAAATATAAAGGGGGAGAACAGGTCACACAATCTATTATTTCCATCTATCCACCTCTAGTCTATACTCATAATGAGTATGGAACATCTCGGTACTATGCAGTAGATATTGTATACCATATTCATAAAAATCGAGAGATATTTACATGCAAATCTATGAAACATATATAAATGTTGCTATACAGGTGGAGCGATAGAGCTATTGAGACAATTGAGACATGGATTGTGTATGTGTGCCATTCAGAGGGTGAACGGACAAGACAAAAGATTCATGTGCCTTTGAACAGGGTATGGTAGTAGGTGCCAGGCACACCGGTTTGTGTCAAGAACTGCAACGCTGCTGGGTTTTTCACGCTCAACAGTTTCCCGTGTGTATCAAGAATTGTCCACCAACCAAAGGACATCCGGCCAACTTGATACAACTGTGGGAAGCATTGGAGTCAACATGGTCCAGCATCCCTGTGGAACGCTTGACACCTTGTAGAGTCCATGCCCCGACGAATTGAGGCTTTTCTGAGGGCAAAAGAGGGTATAACTCAATATTAGGAAGGTGTTCCTAATGTTTCGTACACTGTGGTGTGTGTGCCACTCTGTTTCAGAGGACTCATGAGGACTCACAAAAGCAGGCCACATCGCGTGAGTAGGCTCGAACACAAAGCGGCCAAATATAAAGTCATGAGAGGTGGACACCTCTGGCCAAACTGTCTCGTGGGTTGTGTGTGTGTGTACTCACAATGAAGGCGAAGGCTGACGTGTACACCGATTGCCAGCTGGATAAGGCAAAAAGGTTCCTCTTGAAGTTTGCAACAGGTTTGGCACCTCGCTCTACAGACAAGTAGAAAATATTAAACATGGAAAAAGCACTAATCAAGACAAAAAAAAATGCTGATGCATCAACATATGAACAGAATTTATTACAACAAACATCTTTCATTGGAATATTCATAGATTCAGAATATGATATTCATGAAGATACGGATGACATTGAGCGTGATCGGTACCTCTTGTTCACTAAATTTACAACACTTACTGAGTCTTCTCATGTTTTCAGTCAATCTGAGGACAGGGGACAAGAGAAGGGGACTTAGCATAACAAACGCATAAATACAATTATGTAAAGACAAAGCAAAAGCACAAACACTGGTATATAGGTTTTAATTCATGAATGTAAACCGTCGGACTGATGTAAGCAAAGCTGCATTGCGAGCCGAAACTTCATCGAAAACACTTCAAACTAAGTTCAATGCAGCTTTGCTAACATCGGCGGTTTACATTCATGAATTTGGACGATGCCAATTACGCTAGCTCCTGGCTGTGGCAGAAGCAAACAATGGATTATTGTGGATTACGTTACTATGGGCCTTTAGGCAGAACTCAAGGTAAGGGTAATTCCACAAAACTATCCCTACAAAATTTGTCAATGGGGAAAAAGACGCAGCAGTTCTCACCTTTTAGCGCTTAGCGGCTCCTCTAGCTCCACGGTGTTTTCCTCCGGCTGGAAACGGAAGTCCCCGATGTGCACTCCAAACCTGTTGTACAGCCACGCCTGCAGCCACGAGTACATGGTCTCCTTCTGCTTGTCTGCAAAGGCAGAGGAACGGATGGAACATTGACCTTGTTTTGTTGAATCAGGTTGGTTAGATCTGGGTTGGACTAGTGTTGGTGACGACTGCTTATACTGTTTGAAATAACCCTGTTGTTTGGCATGAAATGGAAATACATTTGACCACTATTCAACTCAATGTTAAAAGACTTATGTTTGTAGCAGTATGAAATTATGTGAATACAACAATAGGTATGCTATTTGTTAGGGTACCAGTACAGAGCCGATGTGCAGGGGTACAAGGTAATTGAGGTAGGAAAACAGGATAGTGAATTTAGGAAACAGGATAGTGAATAAAAAAGTAGCAGTAGCGTATGTGATGAGTCAAAAAAGGTAAATGCAGATAGTTAAATAGTTAACGAATAGACTAACTATTTAGCAGTGGGGTAGAAGCTGTTCAGGGGTCCTGTTGGTTCCAGACATGGTGCAAGGGTACCGCTTGCCGTATGGTAGCAGAGAGAACAGTCTACGACTCAGTTTAAGGCCTTCCTTTCACACCGCCTGGTATAGAGGTCCTGGAGAGCAGGGTGCTCGGCCCCAGTGATGTACTGGGCCATACGCACATCCCTATGTAGCGTCTTGCGGTCGGATGCCAAGCAGTTGCCATACCAAGCGGTGATGCAACCAGTCAAGATGCTCTCAATGGTGCAGCTGTATAAAGTTGAGTATCTGATGGCCCATGCCAAATCTTTTCAGCCTCCTGAGCAAGAAGAGGCATTGTCGTGCCTTCTTCATGACTGTGTTGGTGTGTGGACCATGATAATTCCTTAGTGATGTGGAGACTGAGGAACTTGAAGCTCTCGACCCACTCCACTAAAGCCTTATCGATGTGGATGGGGGTGTGCTCAGCCCTCTGTTTCCTGTAGTCCACGATTAGCTCCTTTGTCTTGTTGATGTTGAGGGAGAGGTTGTCACACTGCCAGGTCAATGACCTCCTCCCTATCGGCTGCCTCATCGTCAATGGTAATCAGGCCAACCACCGTTGTGTCGTTAGCAAACTTAATGACGGTGTTGGAGCCGTGTGCAACCACGCAGTTGTGGGTGAACAGGGAGTACAGGAGGGGACTAAGCACGCACCCCTGAAGGGCCCTGGTGTTGGGGGTCAGCATGGTGGGTGTGTTGTTGCCTACCCTTACCACCTGGGGGCATCCCGTCAGGAAGTCCAGGATCCAGTTGCAGAGGGAGTTGTTCAGTCCCAGGGTCCTGAGCTTAGTGATGAACTTGAAGGGCAATATGTGTTGGACACTGAGCTATAGTCAATTAACAGTATTCTCATGTAGGTGTTCTTCCTGTCCAGGTGGAAGAGGGCACTGTGGAGTGCAATTCAGATTGCGTTTCTGGAGTTTAGTTTCTTGCAATATACATTAAAAAAAAATAATTTAGTTAATATTTTAAAGGCAAGGTTCTCCAAATTTGGCCCGCAGGTGATTTTATTTGGCCCATAAGTATTTATTTATTTGTTTTTATTGTTCGACATTAGACTGTAAAAACACCAGCAAATCAGCTCCAAGTGATTTTAATTTTGGAAATCTGTTGCAAAGTATTCCCACCCATAAGCAAGGTTTGAAAATACCACTCCACAGATTTCATGTTAACAAACTATAGTTTTGGCTGGTTAGGACATCTACTTTGTGCATGACAAGTAATGCTTCCAACAATTGTTTACAGACAGATTATTTCATAATTCACTATATCACAATTCCAGTGGGTCAGAAGTTTACATACACTATGTTGACTGTGCCTTTAAACAGCTTGGAAAATTCCAGAAAATGATGTCATGGCTTTAAAAGCTTCTGATAGGCTAATTGACATAATTTGAGTAAATTGAAGATGTACCTGTGGATGTATTTCAAGGCCTACCTTCAAACTCAGTGCCTCTTTGCTAGACATCATGGGAATATCAAAAGAAATCAGCCAAGACCTCAGAAAAAAAATTGGTTCATCCTTGGGAGCAATTTCCAAACGCCTGAAGGTACCACGTTCATCTCTACAAACAACAGTACGTAAGTATAAACACCATGAGACCACGCAGCCGTCATGCCGCTCAGGAAGGAGACACGTTCTGTCTCCTAGAGATGAACGTACTTTGGTTTGAAAAGTGCAAATCAATCCCAGAACAACAGCAAAGGACCTTGTGAAGATGCTGGAGGAAACAGGTACAAAAGTATCTATATCCACAGTACAACAAGTCCTATATGGACATAACCTGAAAGGCCACTCAGCAAGGAAGAAGCCACTGCTCCAAACAGGCCATAAAAAAGCCAGACTACGGTTTGCAACTGCACATGGGGACAAAGATTGGAGAAATGTCCTCTGGTCTGATGAAACAAAAATAGAACTGTTTGGCCATAATGACCATCGTTATGTTTGGAGGCGAGGAAAAAGGGGGAGGCTTGCAAGCCGAAGAACACCATTCCAACCGTGAAGCACGGGGGTGGCAGCATCATGTTGTGGGGTTGCTTTGCTGCAGGAGGGACTGGTGCACTTCACAAAATAGATGGCATCATGAGGAAGGAAAATTATGTGGATATATTGAAGCAACATCTCAAGACATCAGTCAGGAAGTTAAAGCTTGGTCGCAAATGGGTCTTCCAAATGGACAATGACCCCAAGCATATTTCCAAAGTTGTGGCAAAATGGCTTAAGGACAACAAAGTCAAGGTATTGCAGTGGCCATCACAAAGCCCTGACCTCAATCCTATAGAACATTTGTGGGCAGAACTGAAAAAACATGTGCAAGCAAGGAGGCCTAAAAACCTGACTCAGTTACACCAGTTCTGTCAGGAGGAATGGGCCAAAATTCATCCAACTTATTGTGGGAAGCTTGTGGAAGGCTACCCGAAACGTTTGACCCAAGTTAAACGATTTAAAGGCAATGCTACCAAATACTAATTGAGTGTATGTAAACTTCTGACCCACTGGGAATGTGATGAAAGAAATAGAAGTTGAAATAAATAATTCTCTCTACTATTATTCTGACATTTCACATTCTTAAAATAAAGTGGTGATCCTAACTGACCTAAGACGGGGAATTTTTACTAGGATTAAATGTGTGGAATTGTGAAAAACTGAGTTTAAATGTATTTGGCTAAGGTGTATGTAAACTTCCGACTTCAACTGTACAAGCGTGTGCATGCGCACACACACACACACACACAGGAAAAAGAGAGATTGGTTGTTGATGGGTAGAGAGCAGAGGGGCTTAGAAAAGCACATAGCTTTGCCTCTGACTCCCACACAGAGACACCGAGTTCTGAGATGAAAAGAGACAAAAATACAGGCTGACGAGATACTCTTTCAACTCATCTCCAATGCCTAACTTCCATTCTGAACCCTTATAAGTCAGGTGTTTTGAATGGTGAGAGAGATAGCGTGTTATGGAGCTGAAAGCCTGGTATACGCAGTCTCAAGTCTGCAATGACAGATATTAAAAAACGTTCAGAATTAGCGTGTCTGTCATAGATATCTTTAGCCATCTACAGTGGAATAGCCGTTTCTGGCTTACCTGTACCGATGGCAGTGGGAGGTGGAGGTGTTCCTCTGGGTAGCTGTGGTGGGGAATCTTCCGGTCTAAGAACAGGAGAGAAAAAGCATTAGTGGTAGATAGAGCATTAGTCATGGCTTCAGAAAAACACATTCACTTATTGAGACATAATTGTGTCAGACAAGTGAAAGCAAAATTATGGTGGGAAAAAAAAACAATAACAATATTGGTTATTTAATAAATGACAGCCTGGCTCTGCTTCTTGAGAAATTACCACTCAAGTTCAGGGAGAGGCTCCATTTTCAACAGGGACTGACAAACACACAGATACAAGGACGCCAGCAGTGGAGCATGTGCGCACACGCCCCTTACCTCATTTTGAGCATTTCCAAGTTCAGTTTCTGTTCCAAGTCCATTCTCTTCGATCTCTCGTTCTCCAGCTCCTGTTTCAGTGTGTCTATGCTAGTTTCTTCTCGAAGTTTCCTCAACTCCTCCTCTGAAAAATAAAGCAATAAAAGCCCATCAATATCTCAACCAATACATATTTCTAACACAGTTACCCTGCTCCTAGAGAGTCAATGTCACAGGCACCTGCTAAGTCTTTAACCAATCACTGATATTGCTCGATTTGATGATTGGTAGAATCATATGCAAATAAAGTATATTCTGCACTCCAGGACCACTACTTTAACAGTCCCGAAATAATTTAGATTTTATTTGCCGTGCAGAGAGAGGGGAAAATAAAGATTAATTAAGACACGTAAAGTTTGTCTCGTTTAGCACTTGTTTTAGGTAATTAAAAATGAATGTAAAACAGAGTTCTGGCAGAGAACACCTCAACCTACTGTATCACTGTAATCGAACTAAGACCTTAGAGACATTCTATTTTCACAAGAGGTGACACAGAATAACAGATACAGAAAATACCAAGAAGACTCTCCCTCTTTGTCATTCCTTAATCCCCAAGAGAAAGAATGACTTGATGTGATTTTAATGGGATAGGCTAACGCAATATGAGGGAGGTAGACTGGCAAGCAACAAGGTATCAACTGTCCAGGGCCCGGTTTCCCAATAACGATGAAAATAACATGCATCTTTCCTACCACGGCCCGAAGATGTAACACGTTTCCCGAAAACACCACCCGAAGGGAACGTTCGCTAAATGCGTTGTTGAGGCATTTGTCAATACTGAGGATCGCAGGAAAGGCAAACGCTGCTCTCGGATCAGATTTCTCTATTCAAATCTTACCTTAACATTAGAATTATTCCACAATACTGGTCGACAATACTGTCATCTCCTAGATAGATATCATCACCGATGCCTGCAAATATTCAGGCGGCTTGTTCTATTGCTTAACCTTATAATAATGCACTAAATTAAGATTTTGGCAAATCATTGGGCACGTTAGGCTACACATCCTGAACTATACTGAGACAAATTACAGACAGTAGCCTAGAGTAGCAAAATAGAACTCAATTGATTGAACATTAAATGTATTTCAATATGATTGAAATAGGCCTACTAGATTTTAATGCAGTCATCTCGGTTTTAATTTGAAGCATATTTTTATACATCGCTGGTTTGTATAAATTGCAAAAAGACATTGGTAACTTTGTATTTGTAGTCAACTTTTGTTCTGAAGTTATCGGCGGTCACCGAGAGTGGTTGTACCTCCCAGGTTCCCCGTATTTGAGGGCCAGCTTCGAACTCTCTGACTTCCTGGCTTCTTCTTTCCCACAGGCTAGTTGCCAACACAAGACAACAATGTATGTTAGCATCTCCAACACGCTGTTGAGGTGGCTCTTACTAAATGTTTCAGTGTCAGTCTCATGGGACACCTACGGTAAGGGAGGTGCCGTATCTTGATCACTGGCTAACACTTAGCGAATGGATATGTTGCCAGGCTAGGGAGAGGAGTGCCAGGGTAAACAGAGGTATTTTAGGCCGTTTGAGGTAGATACAGTGGGGAGAACAAGCATTTGATACACTGACGATTTTGCAGGTTTTCCTACTTACAAAGCATGTAGAGGTCTGTAATTTTTATCATAGGTACACTTCAACTGTGAGAGACGGAATCTAAAATCACATTGTATGATTTTTAAATAATTAATTTGCATTTTATTGCATGACATAAGTATTTGATCACCTACCAACCAGTAAGAATTACGGCTCTCACAGACCTGTTAGTTTTTCTTTAAGAAGCCCTCCTGTTCTCCACTCATTACCTGTATTACCTGCTGAGACAATCAGTGACCCCACCTCTGCCCCTGCCCCCCCTGGACTGATCCTCAACACCCCCCTTCCCCCCACCTCCCCACCTGGGCTGGCTTTCACCACCAACCAAGTGAAGAGAGAGCTGGAGAGACTACACCAGTGGAAAGCGGCGGGCCCTGATGACATCAGCCCAAGGGTGCTGAGGGTCTGTGCTGACCAACTGTGTGGAATACTCCAGCGTCTTTTCAACCTTAGCCTGAGCCTAGAAAGGGTCCCTGTGCTGTGGAAAACATCCTGCCTCGTCCCAGTGCCCAAGAAGGCACATCCCACTGTCCTGAATGACTTCAGACCTGTAGCGCTAACATCCCACATCATGAAGACCCTGGAAAGGTTAGTCCTCGCTCACCTCAGACCCCTGGTGTGTTCATCAATGGACCCCCTGCAGTTTGCATACCAGCGCAAAATCGGGGTGGATGATGCAATCATCTACCTTCTGCAGAGGGCCTACTCTCACCTGGACAACGCAGGTTGCACTGTGAGGGTCATGTTTTTTGACTTCTCCAGTGCCTTCAATACCATTCAGCCCCTGCTACTGGGTGAGAAGATGAGGAGGATGAAAGTGGAAGCACCCTTAGTCTCCTGGGTCACGGACTACCTGACCGGTAGGCCACAATTTGTGCGACTACAGAGCTGTGTGTCAGAACGGGCTGTTAGCAACACAGGGGCCCCCCAGGGTACGGTCCTGTCCCCCTTCCTGTTCACCCTCTACACCTCAGACTTCAGATATAACTCTGAAACATGCCACCTACAGAAGTTCTCGGATGACTCTGCTATTGTAGGGTGCATCAGGGGTGGGCAGGAGGAGGAGTACAGGAGCACAATCAGTGACTTTGTGTTGTGGTGTGAGCAGAACCACCTTCAGCTCAACATCAGCAAAACTAAGGAGATGGTGGTGGACTTCAGGAGAACCAAGGCACAACTGACTGCAGTCCCTATAAAGGGGACGGATGTGGAAATGGTTGAGTCATACAAGTTCCTGGGTGTCCATATGGACAACAGACTGGAATGGGCTGGTAACACCGGGGCCCTGTACAAAAAGGGCCAGAGCCGACTCTACTTTCTGAGGAGGCTCAGGTCCTTTAACGTGTGCAGTAAACTACTGCATACCTTCTACCAGTCTGTGGTGGCCAGTGCCATCTTTTTTGCAGTGGTGTGCTGGGGAGCAAACATCAAAGCCGGTGATGCTTCTCGGGTAAATAAGCTGATCAGGAAGGCTAGCTCTGTCCTGGGGATGAGCCTTGACACTCTAGAGGAGGTGGCGGAGAGACGGATCCTGGCCAAACTGCTGGCCATCATGGACAACGTCACCCACCCTCTGCACACTATGGTTATGACGCAGAGGAGCACTTTCAGTCACAGACTGATCCCACCACGGTGTGCCAGAGAGCGCTACAGGAGGTCCTTCCTGCCGGCGGCTATGAGACTATATAATGCCTCACCGGGGTGCCGTGCCGTCGGCAACATAGATCTGGAACTGTTGGGGTGCTAGGACCTAGTTTAACAATTATGCATCCATCCGTGAGTAACTCTGGTCCGTCAGCACTCATCCACTCAGGACCTATTTATTCATACAGGTCTGTATATACATACTCATGTACAGTTGTTATATTATATCACATGCAATATTGTAAGTAATTATTGGACGTAGGCATTCACTCAGGAATGCATATTAGTATCCTGCCAGTTGCACCTTTTCTCATTGCTTTTAGTATATCGAATGTGCAATACGTGCAGTTGTCTGTAATTAAACCCTGCGCACTAAGGACTGTATTTTAAGGGAATTACTATTATTACCCCAAATGATATCATACACACATTTAGCTATTAAAGTATCTCTTCCTGTCATTTACCTGTACAGTTTGTGTAAACATGCAAGTATTCACTTATCTGTAAATATAACTGTATACCTAACTGTACAGCTAATTTAACTAATTTAACCATGCAAAATTTTCACTTACCTGTTAATTTACCCAGTCTGTCTATTAAGTAAACTATTATTACCCTCGCTCTTATCATACGCATTTTTAGCTACTGAAGTATTTCTCTGCCATCGACCTGTATAGTATAGTTAACCATCCAACATCCACCAATGTATAGTGTACATATTCAGCCAACCACTCATACTATGCAATGTCCTTTTATAGCTTTTTTTTTTTGCACTCCAGATATCTTGTATTTCTATACTTTTTCATACTGCCGCTCTATGTATCATGTACCGTGTATCTGTCTTTTGTGTACTTTTCGTTGTGGCATTTTGCACCTGCCCTGTGTTTTGTTGTAGCTGCTTGACAATGAAATTTCCCCCCCGGGGGAGCAATAAAGTACCTATCTATCTATCTATCTATCTATTAACTGCACCTGTTTGAACTCGTTACCTGTATAAAAAGACACCTGTCCACATACTCAATCAAACAGACTCCAACCTCTCCAGAATGGCCAAGACCAGAGAGCTGTGTAAGGACATCAGGGATAAAATTGTAGACCTGCACAAGGCTGGGATGGGCTACAGGACAATAGGCAAGCAGCTTGGTGAGAAGGCAACAACTGTTGGCGCAATTATTAGAAAATGGAAGAAGTTCAAGATGACGGTCAATCTCCCTTGGTCTGGGGCACCATGCAAGATCTCACCTCAAGGGGCACCAATGATCATGAGGAAGGTGAGGGATCAGCCCAGAACTACACGGCAGGACCTGGTCAATGACCTGAAGAGAGCTGGGACCACAGTCTCAAAGAAAACCATTAGTAACACACTACGCCGTCATGGATTAAAATCCTGCAGCGCACGCAAGGTCCCCCTGCTCAAGCCAGCGCATGTCCAGGCCCGTCTGAAGTTTGCCAATGACCATCTGGATGATCCAGAGGAGGAATGGGAGAAGGTCATGTGGTCTGATGAGACAAAAATAGAGCTTTTTGGTCTAAACTCGCCGTGTTTGGAGGAAGAAGAAGGATGAGTACAACCCCAAGAACACCACCCCAAACATCATTCTTTGGGGATGCTTTTCTGCAAAGGGGACAGGACGACTGCACCGTATTGAGGGGAGGATGGATGGTGCCATGTATTGCGAGATCTTGGCCAACAACCTCAGTTGTAAGAGCATTGAAGATGGTTCGTGGCTGGGTCTTCCAGCATGACAACGACCCGAAACACACAGCCAGGGCAACTAAGGAGTGGCTTCGTAAGAAGCATCTCAAGGTCCTGGAGTGGCCTAGCCAGTCTCCAGACCTGAAACCAATAGAAAATCTTTGGTGGGAGCTGAAAGTCCGTATTTCCCAGCGACAGCCCCGAAACCTGAAGGATCTGGAGAAGGTCTGTATGGAGGAGTGGGCCAAAATCCCTGCTGCAGTGTGTGCAAACCTGGTCAAGAACTACAGGAAACGTATGATCTCTGTAATTGCAAACAAAGGTTTCTGTACCAAATATTATATGCTTTTCTGATGTATCAAATACTTATGTCATGCAATAAAATGCTAATTAATTACTTAAAAATCATACAATGTGATTTTCTGGATTTTTGTTTTAGATTCCGTCACTCACAGTTGAAGAGTACCTATGATACAAATTACAGACTTCTACATGCTTTGTAAGTGGAAAAACCTGCAAAATCGGCAGTGTATCAAATACTTGTTCTCCCCACTGTATCTAATTCCATGATGCGATGCTAAATAGGTAGAATTCCTGTTCTGTGGGAGGTTCACTTCATATTCAAAGCTAGCTATATCCTCACACAGTCTAGGTAGATGGGGAGGAGGGGATATAACCTTGACCAACTGTCCCAGAATCAGTGTCTAACAATGGGTATACAAAAAATGTGAATCAAAGGACTATTGCTTTCCAGGACATGCAGCATCTCGTCACACTAATACTTTCCCTGAGATACCCCAGCGGCCTGTGCCATGATTCAGAACAAGGAAACAGCGAGTGAAATTACGTCCTCAGGCTAGCCTGGAGATTCCTGTGGTATCGCTATGCAACCTCACCCAGGCATTTCACAATGTCACAAACAGGAGGAGGTGGACTCATGCGACTTGCCCTTGTTTTGGCCTGGAGCCAGAGACTAGCAGAGTAAACTGGAAACAATCCAAAACTAGTTATGCCTGGTTTTGGCACCACCGCCCCTTCCCCTGATATCTCTAAAGATAGGATCTGGCCATAAAATACGGGGAACCTGGGAGGTACAGACGCTTTAGTAGCTAACAACCTTAAGCTCAAGTGAAGATTAAATATTTATTTAGATATGGCCCTATTGGACGATGAAAACACTTGCTGTTGTAGAATCATACCCATATCTCTGGGGGCAAGCTGTTACATAAAAAAAAGCAACAGAACCTGGACTAATTCACCAACAGTGTTTACAAGAACATATATCATAAATAACACCTATTAAAATACATCACTACTACCACCGCCTCAACATTCTACGCTGCCATTGTCGTTGAAAGGGTAGCCCTGGTTACACACGCCCAGGCGTGTCAACAGACGAGGTTGGAATTGGAGACTATAAAAATGCATTGTGGTTTCTAGCCAGCATAGATTCATAGTTGCCAAGAGCAAGGGAGAGGACATACTGAATGTTTCTGAAGAACTTGTACTACTGTGAAATTAACTGTGTGTGATTTCATATCCTTCAGTCTCTGTACCAGTGGATCAGACCAGAGACACCCAATCGTCCTTTAATACCTGGCAGCCTTTCTTCTGAGTGGAGAGAGGCTTCTGTAACATCCACTACTCATAACCATTTATTTTATTTACTGGCACAGTAAGAAGGTCCTCCCGCACTGCAGAGCCCTCTGGACAAACACGCATGCACACACGGAATAAAGAACAGACACTGCCGGCAAACTTTGATAAAGAACAGACACCGCCGGCAAACTGTTGGCAAACTTTGATAAGCAAAGTTTGCCAACACAGTGCAATATAACACCACTAACGCACCTCTCTGATTCAGAGGGGTTGGGTTAAATGCGGAAGACACATCTCAGTTGAATGCATTCAGTTGTAAATGTCTCGGAGCTGCAGGCCTTACTGACTCTTCAAAGCAGAATTAAAGGGGAAAGCGGATAATTTACTCAAAAACCTACCACCTCCCAGAAGGCTCATTATAAAACGCTCTCAAGGCCTTTACAAGTTAGACCAGAGCCAAGGTTTCAAAACAAGGTAGACAAACAACAACCACATTGTAAATCCACAATGCTCTCCCAGTCATTGTCTTTAGATGATCAACTTCAATACCAACTGTGGCAACATGGACATCTGGAATCTCATCTGTGCTTTAGCAGAGCAGCAACAGTACATTTGGCCGATTGTTCTCTTTCCCATAGTACCCTTTGGTGCTAGACAGAGGTCAAAGGGCTCTGCAATGAGACAATACTGCTGACACACACATCCTGCGTCCCAGATGAAGGGCTTATGTGAAATGAAGGAAACACACGCACCTCTTCTGTACTTGAATCTCCTCAATGTGCAAAATGTATTGATAAACGCCCGAGTAAGATTACTATAGCTGCCCAAACGTAATCATATGGTCATCATTCAGTAGTGATATAGTCACTCACTCACAGAGAATATGTATGATCACTGAGCTAGCTAGGGTTAAAGAGGCTAACACTTAACGGAGCCAGTGGGTTATATGAGCCAGGAGAGCCCTGAAAGTGAGACAAATTCAATTGACACAAATTCCAACTGAGTTCACCAACTAAGGGTGCCAAATTGGTTTGGAGCAGGTTTTTTTTTCCTTCTTCTTACTCTGGTGAATTGACCCCCTTAGTTTGTTCGTTTCGACTGGTGTGAACACTCTATCCTCACTCAGGAACGCGCCAAACAACGAACTGTGGTTCATTCAAAAAAAGGGTGGTCTCGGTCCGTCTCCAGAGGTGCACAGTATTATTAAGCATTTATAAAATACACACATTATCATAACTTGATATTTATGAGTGCCTCCTATGCAGATTAGGGGAGAAAACTATCTATCTATCTATCTATCTGAACACGTGGTTTCGATTAGGCAATTTTAGTTTATTTGACATTTGTGAAACCAGCCTGACCAAAGAAAATAAAATATACAAAGTAAGAAATAATCAAAGTCTGATTTGGAACTATAGTTTAGAACTGTGTGTGAAAACACCCCAATAGACACCTGTTCAGGAAAGAGATACCCAAAGCTGCTGTGTAGATTGTCAATCAAACAACCAAAAGATATTCTCCCTTTTTGCAAATCAAAGCCTTCCTGCTAGAGGTTTGACAATCTTTCACCTAGGTTGAAAAATAAAGTGCTGTTTACAGTGCAGTACTCACGTAGGAAGTGCTTTTCCAGTAAGGCAATTTCCAGGTGGTTATTCAATTCGTTGAGTTGATCTGTCTCAGTTCTCTGGTAGTCCTGGATTTCTGCAGCCATAGCAAGTGTCCCTGGACCGGCCTGGATGTGGGAAACACACAAGAAAACACAGGGGTGAGGAAAGAAGGACAACCTCCCTGCAGATGTGAGCTACTGCAGACTCTGGTTAAAAACATTATAACAGAACCTCAATTCTTGCGATACAGGAATTTTCCATATCGCGCCAAACATAAACTTGAATATATCGGGGAAAAAAACGTGATATATCGCCCAGCCCTAAATGAGTGAGTGAGTGAGTGTGAGTGTGAGAGAGAGCCCAAGCCAATGGCATGTACCAGATGCTCAGCAGGCTCTGCACACTTACTGGTCTGAGTCCAAACCACATGACTAACAACATTGGACACTTTATGGAGCACAAAGCCTTCACTATCTCATCCTGGAATATCCAAGGCATGATGTCATCTACCTTTGGCCTAAAGAGCAGGAACATCGACTTCACTAAATATATCAGAAATACAGAGATTGTCATCCTACAAGAAACATGGAGGTCTTGAAAAAGAAGGGTCAACACTGCAAATATTGACTCTGCATAAACTGAATATCATTGTCAATGAAAGCCTTTGACACTGATGGAATACTTGTAATTACACTTCAGTGTACCATAGTAACTACTGACATAAAGATCTAAGAACACAGAAGCAGCAAACGTTGTGGAGACCAATACTTGTGTCATTGTCAAAACCTTTGGCCACGACTGTACATAGTCAATGGAGGGTACACGTATAGCTCATCTCTTGGCAGTAGTACTGTAGACTACTTTGTCAGTGACCTCAACCCAGAGTCTCTCAGAGCCCACTGACACCCCTATCAGATCACAGCAAAACCACACTCTACTTGAACAGAGTAATACTCAATCATGAGGCATCAAAGCCAAAGGAACTGAATAATATTAAAATATGCTATAGATGGAAGGAAAGTAGTGTGGAAACCACCCAAAAAACCATTGGGCAACAACAAATTCAACCCCTTTTAGACAACTTCCTGGACAAAACATTTCACTGTAATATTAAAAGGTGTAAACTTGGAAGTAGAAATATATTTGACCTCTCAACTTCCATATCAAACCTAAACATTTCAAGCAGAAAACCGAAGAAAATTAACAACAATGACAAATGGTTTGATGAAGAACGCAAAATCCTAAGAAAGAAATTGAGAAACCTGTCCAATCAAAACTAAATGTACCCCATAAGAGCTATAGTGCATAAAAGGTGGTAAGTAGTGACAGCCAGGCCTGCTATGGGGGTAAATACATCTGGAACAGCTATTTGACATTAGTTCATAATCACTAACAACATAACGACAGAGGTGTCAAGATAATGATAGATAACCAGAGTGAGAAGAACCACATTGTTCCTGTTTCCATGAGAACAAGCCCAAGACGCAAACAAATGTGTCACTGTACAGTACTGAACTGGCTGAAGCCCAGTTTCCCAGTACCAAGACATGTTTGTGGTTAGACATTACAGGGGCTGTGTTTAGGCCCTAATTCCACTGCACATAGGGTTTCTATGTCCAAGTCTGATTGAAATACAGAGATCCTAAAAGACACAACATCTCCAACTGTCTTTTCTTATAGACTCGATATGTGCAAGTTGGGTCTTGACTTTAGGAACCAGATCGGCTAGATGAGCATTTGCACCAGCGCCAAGTTTGCACTTCATTTTTTGTGTATCTGTCAACAACTTTGTGCTTTTTTGGACACTTCATAAAGAACACAATCAATTTGGCCCAGTGTGGGATGATGTTATGAAATTACTTTGACAAATAACTTTGATCGCTGTTAAATGGGGAAAACATTAGATCAAACAAACGCATCCAGATATTTCCTCTGAGTACATCTTCAAAGAACATCAAGCAGTTTTATCAACTTCTCTCCACAAAAATATGAACATCAACGCATCAGTATATGCAGAAATAATAAGATGAAAAATATAGTTGTTCTTCTAATGTGCTCAGGGATGTTGAGTTGGCGGTAGGCCTTGGCACATGTCTAGTCTGTCTAAGCTCTGCCTGCAGTGATGCAGACAGCGGTGGTTAAGTCTTTCTCTCAATCGTAGCTTGAGTAAACTACATCAACATTTTGGCCAAAGTCCCCCCCGAAACTGGCAGTGGCACCTTGGCATGGCGAGTGAGTGGACTTAACAAAGTGATCTGGAAGATGCCAAACTTAATTAGGAAACAAATATCTTTTTTGTTTCAAGTGAGAATTAGTGAAGTGAAATAGTCTGAAGAGATGCCATTTCTGTGGTTATATTAATACTGATATTCACTTAGAGGGGCACTCACAAGGTCTTGCAGTTCTTCAGTGTCTTTAATTTCAAGTGAGGGCCGAGGCTTTATCAGAATCTCTTCGCTACATTCAGTGTCAGATGTGTTGGGCGAGTCGCCCAGATCCTGAAACACATCTATCCTCTGGCCCCGGAACCTGATTTTGTCCAACCGCTTAAGCATCTTAACATGGCGTATGGCATCCCTATACGGACAAAAAGGAAGAAAGACACAGGTGGTTAGAATATAATATTGTCATGCATTTCACATGACATTGCATTCTAGCACAGGCATGAAAAGGGTGGTATGAATGTCAGTCATCCACACATAGTCATTCAATTCTGCAAGAGTAATGGGCACACAGAATGATATCATTCCTCTCAATTTCCTACAGGATAAATAAAAAAAAACTCTACTCATATCAGTAATGAGAGACTTAGAATAGAATAAACTCAACTCCCATCACTTCTCCACATGATTCTAAATGAGGACAAAATAGACAAAATGGTGGGCTGGATTTCTTCTACCTGAACTTTGATCAATTTTCATCTAGAATGTTCTAAATATTATTCTTTCTCCAAACCTTAACTGGCTATACATGTTGCATCAGCTTCCTAAAGTAGGCGCAGAGTGGTATGAGACCAATGGTCCTGTGACTGAGGAGGTGTCGATGAGTTGGGCAATGATTTTAGGGCTGGGCCGCTCCCGCATGATCTCTGATACGTTTAAATTTCAACTTTCAAAATGGTACCACAAAGATGGTTGGAGGTCCACACATCAGAGAATGTTGACTTGAATGAGAATATCTGTTGTTTTAAATTACACCGTCAATCTTCCATAAGAAACCTATAAAATAAATGTTATATTGATAATAGACATTTAAAAAGGTAGACTCAGTGAAATTACGTTGCCACGAGCAGCACCGCAGATATTTAGATGAGCAAGATGCAAGACTCTTACACAGTCACATAGTATCTGTGCATGTTTCACGCCGTTACAGTGTGGTAAGCCAGGGCACCAAAACAGCTGAGAAGTTAACCTTCGTGCTTCAACGCTCTTAGTTGTTGTGGAAATGTATGCTGTTTATGTTCTGCATCTACGTCATATGTACTTTTAAGTTGACATTCGATGGTAGCTGGACCAGCGGCCATCTTTGTGGTAGTAATTGGAAGGAGAAATTTCAATTTCAATGATTTACCAGCTAAACTTTAGAGGTAAATGACTGAAATGACACCCACCCTGTATTGGAGAGTATGCGGTTCCTCAACCGATGGTGGGCCCAACACATACATACACCTCAGATGTAATTTGGGGTTTAAGATACAACATATATGATTTACTTACAACATATAACAATTTACATTGTTTTCAACTGAAAGACGATGCCCAGAGCTTACCCATGATGTTGCGCAACGATAGAAGTCAATAAGTCATCATTTTAGTCAAAGTATGATATATTTGGGCTTGAAATATGAAATCCATCCAACCTGACAGAACCTGAAAGGATCTTCATAGAAGAATGGAAGAAACTCCCCAAATACAGCTGTGCCAATCTTGTAGTGTCTTACCCAAGAAGACTTGAGGCTGTAAACACTGCTAAAGGTGCTTCAACAAAGTACTGAGTAAAGGGTCTGAATACTTATGTAAATGTGTTTTTTTAAGTTTGAGATTTTTTTATAGATGTGCAAACAAATCTAAAAACATGTTTTGCTTTGTCATTATTGGGTATTGTGTGTAGGTTGATGAGGGAGAAAAACAATTTAATACATTTTAGAATAAGGCCGTAATGTAACAAAATGTGGAAAAAGTAAAGGGGTCTGAATACTGTTTTTTAAAATGTATGTAAATTGGAAAGTATTTTGTCTGTAATGTCTTTTTCGTTATGTGTCTGAAAAGCTAAGTAAGACTAGCTGTCGCCATTGGTGACCCTAATAAATCCAATAAAAATCCCAAGGGTTCTCAGCTTTAAATCACCGCTTACCGGTGGGACCATGTGAACTACAATCCCAACGCTCTGATCATTGCTTGAGGTAAGGTTTTCGAAACATATGGAACTTATCTTTCATATCATCGAGAACATTTCAAAAAAATTATACACTTGCTGTAGCAGGTTTGCACAGATCCATTCGTCTGTGTGCCTCCAGTTCCACTACTCATATCATTTCACATGCAATATTGTAAGTAATTCTTGGACTGAACTTACATAGTCATTCACTCAGGACTGTATATTAGTATCCTGTCAGTAGTATACTTGTTTTCATTGCATTTAGTATATTGAATGTGCAATATGTGCATTTATCTGTAATTAAACCCTGTACTGTATAAGGACTGTATTTTAAGGGAATTATTATTATTACCCTAAATTATATCATACCCACATATAGCTATTTAAGTATCTCTTCCTGCCATTCACCTGTACAGTTAAATTTAACCATGCAAATATTCACTTACCTGTATATTTAACCACCCTGTATATTAAGTAAACTATTATTACCCTCACTTATATCATACGCACATTTAGCTATTTAAGCATCTTTCTCTGCCATCGACCTGTATAGTTAACCGTTTATTTATTTCAACTTGCAATAATTGTATAATCTTTTCACCTAACACTCTATAACAATGTATAGTGTACATATTCAGTCATTCGCCTATACTATGCAATGCCTTTTTATAGCTTTTTGCACTCCAGACTTCTTGTATTATTATACTTTTTCATGCTGCCGCTCTATGTGTCATGTATCGTTGTATGTGCCTTTTGTGTTTTTCGTAGCTTCTTGACAAATAAATTTCCCCTCGTGGATCAATAAAGTATCTATCTATCTACACTTCTTTCCCAAGTACACTTACACAGGTGTTTTGAGCACACTGAATAGCTAATTAGCAGAGGTGCTTGCCTCCTCAGTCTTCCGTAAACAAGCGCTGTAACATTATGGCTGCGGGGATCACTAACCCTAAACTTATAAACACATGTAGTAATTTACCTTTTGTTTTTTTAACGAGGGGCTCTTAAAGGTCAACAGCACCTTAGGCTGTTTAAAACCAGAAAGGTTGGTTCTATGTGGCATCGATATGAGTCAGAAACATTCATTCTAGTGTCAAACTTGACTACAAAGTGTCCATAGGATAATTGTGAACCGTTTCAAGAA
Source organism: Thymallus thymallus (assembly GCA_023634145.1). Lineage (NCBI taxonomy): Eukaryota > Metazoa > Chordata > Actinopteri > Salmoniformes > Salmonidae > Thymallus > Thymallus thymallus. The sequence goes on from CM042413.1 coordinate 5,709,729, forward strand.
GCTAGGCATATGACGCACGTCACTTCACTCTACGCATTTTTTTTGGCAAAAATGCCTTTTAGAACATGTGCACTTTCATGTGCCTTAATAACAACCTTGTATGCCATCTGTAAATACGAATAAAATTTTTAAATTACGAGCCTAGCTATAACAATCTGTTTGTACCGTAGCTACGGGTTGGGATTATGGTTTATTGTTTAGCTGCTACATGTCTAAATTACAGCCATCTATTGTATTTAATGAACATGTCTCAACAATTGTGACCCATCCACTTAGCCATGTACTAAACACTATCTTATCAACTTAATCACTCTATTTGAATCCTTAAAAGAGACGGTTGGGTCTAAAGAGTCTAAAGAGGGTGTGAACGATGCTGAATAGGTCTAGACAAAGTAGCTCCCCAGTAGGCGTTCTCAAAAGTGGGGATACAAGTTTAGCAACTTTCAAAGCAGAATTACTTTCCCATTGTTCCTCAACTGCAGTGTATGATGTACCATTCTGTATCTTGATCTCTGCTTTTATCCAACTTCAAAAATTATTTTGCTACATAAGACCGAATCGAGGCGGTTGGTCACAATTTTTGTCATAAAGTCACACTCGTCCAAAACTGAGTTTTGTACGTGAGTTCGTCATGACTGCATTTAGACAAGTAGCGCAATTCTTTTTTTTTTTCACAGATTCAACTTTTGACCAATATGATCAGCTCTGAAAAAGTGCTGTTGTCAAATGATCTGATGTGATTGGTCAAAAGACCAATTAGTGGGAAAAAAAATTATCAAAGTTGGGCTGTGTGTCTAAATGTAGCCTTACTGGAGGGTTGGGTACGGATTACTTATATGCCTACTTTTGCCAAAGATGCCCAATTGTCCAGAGACAATTTGAACGTTTGTTGTCCAGTGTGCATATGAATGCAGCATACGCACAATATAATCTACAAATAGGAGTAAAAATTGGCTTCAATAAATTTAGTGCAAACTTGAAATGCATTTAAAAAATATTGCCAGATGCACAAGATGTTTGTGGCTACTTTGAAGAATCTCAAATATAAAATATATTTTGATTTGTTTAACACTTTTTTGGTTACTACATGATTCCATAAGTGTTATGTCATAGTGTTTCACTATTATTCTACAATGTAGAAAATGTTGCAAATAAAGAAAAACCCTTGAATGAGTAATATTCCAAACTTTTGTCCCCCTGTGTATATATACACACTTTTTCCCCCTTAAAGTTATGAGGTCCAAAAGGCACCACATAGTTCAGGCCATGTAGTAATGACCCAGCTATCTAAATACATCAAGCTAACGTGTAATGTAATGTAGCATGCCATAGGAAGATGTGCATAGCTCACGTTAGCTAGCTACCGTGCTAACAACAGCTAATTGTCCATTAGCATTTAGAGCCAATACATGACAGGCACTTGGATACTAATCATAGGATGTAGCCATAGGAGCTCATCATAGGATGTAGCCTTCTTGCTTTCAATAATGTTTCAACTTGAACTGGCTAGCCAACATTAGCTAACTAGCCATCTCGTTTCAACTCAGACAAAGATATAACTAACACGGTTTTGCAATTTAGGTAAGTAGCTAGCTGGCATTCGGGGCTTTATCTGCTAACCCAAAATAATATGCCTGTTCTCAAACATTTATTGTGTATTTTCTAGGGCAACAACAAATTAAGGATGGTACTTGTCTACTACAAATATAGCTATGGCAGAACATATCAAAACATATCAGCAAGCATTTGCAATGTACACAGCTGTTTTCATAGTAACGGCGTCAGCGTCACCGCCTGAATCTATTCTGTAGTTACAGGACCTCTATTAGCATATAAATTACTTCCAAACTAGAGAAATATTTATTTTTCCTCGCTATATGTTTATTGAGTGATTATATTTTATTTCATTCATAGGCTACATTGTTTTTCAGCAGCGTCGTGGGAACCCCGCTAACATATCAAGAGCTGTTACAGAAGGCTGAGGCAGTGTCCAGACATCAGTCCCGCTTCAGAGTAGTGGAGGACACTTGAATTAGGTTGGGAACATTTGATTAAGTCAAAGGTCAAAATACTATCTATCCTGGAATTCACCTGGCGGAAGCTTTGAAACTCAGTCATATCCAGAATGCATTACATAGTTGGACGGGACCAGTGGTGGAAAAGTATCCAATTGTCATACTTGAGTAAAAGTAAAAGTCACCCAGAAAAAGACTACTTGAGTAAAAGTATTTGGTTTTAAATATAATATTGAAAGTAAATCTAATCGCAAAAATATAAAAAGTAAAAGTATAAATAATTTCAAAATTGCTTATAAGAAAATCAGATGGCACAATTCTTCACACTACAACACGCAGAAATCATTTACAAACAAAGCATTTGTTATTAGTGAGTCCACCAGATCAGAGGCAGTAGGGATGTTCTCTTGACAAGTGAGTGAATTGGACCACTTTCCTGTCCTGCTAAGCATTTAAAATGTAACAAGTACTTTTGGGTTTCAGGGAAAATGTATGGAGTAAAAAGTACATTATTTTCTTTAGGAATGTAGTGAAGTAAAAGTAAAAGTTGTCAAAAATATAAATAGCATAGTAAAGTACAGGTACCTAAAAAAAAAAAATACATGAGTAGTACTTTATACCACTAGAAGGGACTTCATCAACCACTGGAGACTTAAAGATAAAACCTCACTCAGAGAGCTGTGCATATCAATGTGTGGTTAAGGCGTCAGCATCCGAAGGAACGAGTGTGCTCGCATACTCCCTTACAAGACCTTCAATTGCAAAATGAGGGAAAAAAAGCGATAATAGTACTGTTTGTCCATTTTAAGACACCGTAGCCAGTATACACTTCCTCAAAATAGTCAGAATGAATCTAAGATAACTGAAGAAATGTCATTAATTGGCGAATTTGAGGAGATCTTAGCCGCGCAATTTTACATCTAACTAAGATGTTTGGTGCAGTATTTCTCAATGAAAAAATGTGCATGAAAACGAGTCGTTGAATGACAACAAAGACTTTATTGAAGAATCCCTACTGTTGACCAATCACCGATGAAGGAGCGTAGACTTCGGCTCCGAACTTCGGGCTTGCCTCAGGAAAAAAAAAAAATTAAACAGCTGAAAAAACCCTTACTGAAGTACAACACAAACAAAAAAAAGTCACAAAAAGTCGGCATAATATATGCACAAACTCTTCTGGCTGGGAAGCATGCGTACACCTTTAGACAGGAAAGTCCTTAGATTTGGCCAAATAGACAAACGGAATGCCATTCTAATTCTAGATAGAGTTGTACTCTATTCACAATTTATTTGTATTTGCTTGGTAAGTCATGGCATACTGTCTTTATAAGCATATCAATATGATAGTTACAGCATCAAATATTTTGTCTTTGTAACACGAACATACTCATACATTTTTTGTTGATAAATGGATCTACAGTTGAAGTCGGAAATTTACATACACCTTAGCCAAATACATTTAAACTCAAGTTTTTCACAATTCCTGACATTTAATCCTAGTAACTATTCCCTGTCTTAGGTCAGTTAGGATCACCACTTTATTTTAAGAAAGTGAAATGTCAGAATAACAGTAGAGAGAATTATTTCTTTCAGCTTTTATTTCTTTCATCACATTCCCAATGGGTCAGAAGTTTACATACACTCAATTAGTATTTGGTAGCATTGCCTTTAAATTGTTTAACTTGGGTCAAACGTTTCAGGTAGTCTTACCACAATAAGTTGGGTGAATTTTGGCCCATTCCTCCTGACAGAACTGGTGTAACTGAGTCAGGTTTGTAGGTCTCCTTGCTCGCACATGCTTTTTCAGATCTGCCCACAAAGTTTCTATAGGAATGAGGTCAGGATTTGAAGACTGTTTGTGTGGAAGAATGGGCCAAAATCACACCAGAGCAATGCATGCGACTAGTTTCTCCATACAGGAGGCGTCTTGAAGCTGTCATTACCAACAAAGGCTTTTGTACAAAGTATTAAATAAATATCAGTAAGTGTGTTCAATACTTTTTCCCTGTGTCATTTCACATAACTTAATTTCTGAACTCATTTGTTTTGGTTTCTTTGTATGTATGGATTACTTGGGTTGTTACCAACATCTGGTGAACATGTCATGTCAATAGCACCTTTGGAAATATATTTACTGAGAAAAATGGTGACGTGTTCAATACTTATTTCACCCGCTGTATACTTTTGTACCCGTTTCCTCCAGCATCTTCACAAGGTCCTTTGCTGTTGTTCTGGGATTGATTTGCACTTTTCGCACCAAAGTACGTTCATCTCTAGGAGACAGAACGCTACTCCTTCCTGAGCGGTATGACGGAGCGGTATGACGTGGTCCCATGGTGTTTATACTTGCATACTATTGTTTGTACAGATGAACGTGGTACCTTCAGGCGTTTGGAAATTGCTCCCAAGAATGCACCAGACTTGTGGAGGTCTACAATTCTTTTTCTGAGGTCTTGGCTGATATCTTTTGATTTTCCCATGATGTCGAGCAAAGAGGCACTGAGTTTGAAGGTAGGCCTTGAAATACATCCACAGGTACACCTCCAATTAACTCAAATAATGTCAATTGGCCTATCAGAAGCTTCTAAAGCCATGACATCATTTTCTGGAATTTTCCAAGCTGTTTAAAAGGCACAGTCAACTTAGTGTATGTAAACTTCTGACCCACTGGAATTGTGATATAGTGAATTATAAGTGAAATAATCTGCCTGTAAACAATTGTTGGAAGAATTACTTTTGTCATGCACAAAGTAGATGTCCTAACCGACTTGCCAAAACTATAGTTTGTTAACATGAAATCTGTGGAGTGGTTAAAAAATTAGTTTTAATGACAAAGTGTATGTAAACTTCTGACTTCAACTGTACACTCAAGCTGAGTAATGATTCTGCAATGTCCCCATGTAGCCTACACCTGTTTTAGGGATATTAGTAGTTCTGGGATATCTCCCCTGGGAAAGATCTAACAGCAGAGATAAGGAGAGACGAGCCAAAATGTGCCAGTTATAGAATATTGTGTCGTAGCTGAGCCGACTCAAGACCAGTCATTCAACTCCCAGTAGATACCATTTCAACAGTAACATGCATTTACATGACAAAACGTTGAAACTAAGTTGCAAGCTACTTTCGTAGAAAGGTGTCATAGAACAAGTATCTTATGAAACACCTTCCAGACACTGGCTGTTGCCATCTTGCCAGAACTAATTTGACAAAGGAATATCTGCCCTTTCCCACCTGGACAAAAGGAACACCTATGTGAGAATGCTATTCATTGACTACAGCGTTCAACACCATAGTGCCCTCAAAGCTCATCACCAAGCTAAGGATCCTGGGACTGAACACCACCCTCTGCAACTGGATCCTGGACTTCCTGACGGGCCGCCCCCAGGTGGTAAGGGTAGGTCACAACATCTGCCATGCTGACCCTCAACACTGGGGCGCCTCAAGGTTGCGTGCAAAGTCCCCTCCTGTACTCCTTGTTCACCCATGACTGCACGGTCAGGCACGACTCAAACATCATCATTAAGTTAGCAGATGACACAACAGTTGTAGGCCTGATCACCGACAACAACGAGACAGCCTTTAGAGAGGAGGTCAGAGACCTGGCAGTGTGGTGCCGGGATAACAACCTCTCCCTCATTGTAAGCAAGACAAAGGAGAGTCGAGCACTCCCCCATTCTCATCGACACCAAGACAGTCGTGAAGAGGGCACGACAAAGCCTATACTCCCTCAGGAGAATGAAAAGATTTGGCATGGGTCCTCAGATCCTTAAAAGGTTCTACAGCTGCAACATCGAGAGCTTCCTGACTGGCTGCATCACTGCCTGGTACGGCAACTGCTCTGGCTCCGACCGCAAGGCACTACAGAGGGTAGTGCATATGGCCCAATACATCACTGGGGTCAAGCTTCCTGCCATCCAGGACCTCTATACCAGGCAGTGTCAGAGAAAGGCCCTAAAAATTGTCAAAGACTCCAGCCACCCCAGTCATAGACTGTTCTCTCTGCTACCGCATGGCAAGCGGTACCAGAGCACCAAGTCTAGGTCCAAAAGGCTTCTCAACAGTTTTTACCCCCAAGCCATAAGACTCCTAAACAGCAAATCAAATGGCTACCCGCCCATTTGGACATCATTTTGTGAAAATGAACACAAATTATTTAAGTGTGTTGACTTCTGTGCAGCATGAGTGGGGAGCTAACATGATTGCAGCCCAGACTCCCAGTGTAGGCTAAAGGGAGCAGGCACGGTGCTTTTGCACTATAAGGGGGACATCGGCTGCGCTGATAGACTTGACATTTGACAGAAGTAACAAAAGTAACAACAATTCTAGTACCGAACCGTTTTTCATGTTCTAGTATTGAAAAAGTACATACGTTTCAGTATACCATGCAACACTAATATGGCAAACAATTATGGTGCAAACAAAAATGTATATAAACCCTAGAACGCAAATGCTATGTATTGGCCAATCAATGGTTTTAAAGACACAGGTCGCCCATATTGGCCACTCCCCAGAAGAAGCAGTCCTTAAAAGGCCTGAATGGAATTCTACAGTATTCAAATAAATGTTTAAAAGTACTGAATTACATGCATTTCTTTTTTATTGTACTTTCTACAAATTATAACATTTAAATTTGTATGTTTAGCTCAAATAATATAATTTGAAAGTATGCATTAAGGTGCCAAATATATTTTTTTACAATGTGGGGAGTGCCAAGATGGAGACACGGTGTCTTCAAAACCGCACCCCCAGTCATCTAGTTTAAATATAAATCGTTGGGTCCAACACACTAAGAACCACTCCCTGAACAGGATATCAATAAGCCTATAAATATTAATGACAGGGAGGCAGTATGGTACATGTTGTTTGGTCCTTTGGGTTCTAGTGTCTTAATGGGCAGACAGAGACTGCAATGAGTGCAACACGTTTGGATGAGGGTTTGTACAAACACATGTACAAACATCCATTTCACAACAACTTCGTGATACGATGATCGAAGAACATTGTTACATCGTTGAAGTATTGTAAAGAAGACAAAAGTAGCCAGTTTTAGCCGTAGCAATGACTAACACAAGAGTAAAAGGAGGCAATGGTACACATTGATAAAGACTATAACAGTAGGTTGTTGGGATACATTCTATAATTTTATCAAACTTTGACACGTGAAAATATAATGTTCTCTATTTGGGCAGGAGAGCATGATATCGAAGTAAACCAATATCGTTTTGGTGCCACAAGATAAATTGCACGACAACTGCGCATGTTGACTTTAGAACTGAGGTTAAATAAATAAGAAGTGGTCAGAAAGTTGCTTACCCTTAACGAGACCAGTAACGCTGTTGTTACTCCGTCGGTCGCTCTTTCTCACCTGTCAGTGTTTCAAACACCAGTGTGACGTGAACAGTGGAATCGGCTGTTCGCCTTCAAATTAAAAGTCACCCATTGAAAAAGATGCAAACTGATAAAAGTTGTAGATAGATAGATAGATAGATAGATAGATAGATAGATAGATAGATAGATAGATAGATAGATAGATAGATAGATAGATAGATAGATAGATAGATAGATAGATAGATAGATAGATAGATAGATAGATAGATAGAGATTAGATAGATAGTCGTGGCCAAAAGTTGAGAATGACACAAGTATTGGTCTCCACAAAGCTTGCTGCCTCAGTGTTGATGATGACAATTTGCATATACTCCAGAATGTCATGAAGAGTGGTGATCAGATGAATTGCAAAGTCCCTCTTTGCCATGAAAATGAACTTAATTCCCCAAAAACATTTCCACTGCATTTCAGCCCTGCCACAAAAGGACCAGCTGCCATCATGTCAGTGATTAACACGGGTGAGTGTTGACGAGGATAAGGCTGGAGATCACTCTGTCATACTGATTGAGTCAGAATAACAGACTGGAAGCTTTAAAAGGAGGGTGGTGCTTGAAATCATTGTTCTTCCTCTGTCAACCATGGTTACCTGCAAGGAAACACGTGCCGTCATCATTGCTTTGCACAAAAAGGGCTTCGCAGGCAAGGATATTGCTTCTGGTAAGATTGCACCTAGTACATGGCTAAGTGGATGGGTCACAATTGTCGAGACATGTTCATTAAATACAATAGATGGCTGTAATTTAGACATGTAGCAGCTAAACAATAAACCATAATCCCAACCCGTAGCTACGGTACAAACAGATTGTTATAGCTAGGCTCGTAATTTAACAATTTTATTCGTATTTACAGATGGCATACAAGGTTGTTATTAAGGCACATGAAAGTGCACATGTTCTAAAAGGCATTTCTGCCAAAAAAAATGCGTAGAGTTCAGTAGTGACGTGCGTCATATGCCTAGCTTCTTGAAACTGTTCACAATTATCCTATGGACACTTTGTAGTCAAGTTTGACACTAGAATGAATGTTTCTGACTCATATCGATGCCACACAGAACCAACCTTTCTGGTTTTAAACAGCCTAAGGTGCTGTTGACCTTTAAGAGCCCCTCGTTAAAAAAACAAAAGGTAAATTACTACATGTGTTTATAAGTTTAGGGTTAGCGATCCCCGCAGCCATAATGTTACAGCGCTTGTTTACGGAAGACTGAGGAGGCAAGCACCTCTGCTAATTAGCTATTCAGTGTGCTCAAAACACCTGTGTAAGTGTACTTGGGAAAGAAGTGTAGATAGATAGATACTTTATTGATCCACGAGAGGAAATTTATTTGTCAAGCAGCTACAACAAAAACACAGGGCAGGTGCAAAATGCCAGAACGAAAGTACACAAAAGACAGATACAGGATACATAGAGCAGAGGTATTAAAAGGTATAGAAATACAAGTCTGGAGTGCAAAAAAAAAGACATTGCATAGTATGGGTGGATGGCTGAATATGTACACTATACATTGGTGGATGTTGGATGGTTAACTATACTATACAGGTCAATGGCAGAGAAATACTTCAATAGCTAAAAGTGCGTATGATATGAGCAAGGGTAATAATAGTTTACTTAATATACAGACTGGTTAAATGAACAGGTAAGTGAATATTTTGCATGGTTAAATTAACTGTACAGGTAAATGACAGAAAGAGATACTTAAATAGCTAAATGTGTGTATGATATAATTTAGGGTAATAATAGTGATTCCCTTAAAATACAGTCCTTAGTGCGCAGGGTTTAATTACAGATAAATGCACGTATTGCAAATTCGATAAACTAAAAGCAATGAAAAAAGATACAACTGACAGAATACTAATATGCATTCCTGAGTGAATGACTACGTAAGTTCAGTCCAAGAATTACTTGCAATATTGCATGTGATATGATATAACAACTGTAAATGAGTATGTATATACAGACCTGAATGAATAAATAAGTCCTGAGTGAATGAGTGATTACGGACCAGAGTTACTCACGGATGGATGCATAATTGTTAAACTAGGTCCTAGCACCCCAACAGTTCCAGGTCTGTGTTGCCGACGGCACGGCACCCCGGTGAGGCATTATATAGTCTAATAGCCGCCGGCAGGAAGGACCTCCTGTAGCGCTCTCTGGCACACCGTGGTGGGATCAGTCTGTGACTGAAGGTGCTCCTCTGCGTCATAACCATGGCATGCAGAGGGTGGGTGACGTTGTCCATGATGGCCAGCAGTTTGGCCAGGATCAGTCTCTCCGCCACCTCCTCTAGAGTGTCAAGGTTAATCCCCAGAAGAGAGCTAGCCTTCCTGATCAGCTTATTTACCCGAGAAGCATCACCGGCTTTTATGTTGGCTCCCCAGCACACCACTGCAAACTGGTAGAAGGTATGCAGTAGTTTACTGCACAAGTTGAAGGACCTGAGCCTCCTCAGAAAGTAGAGTCGGCTCTGGCCCTTTTTGTACAGGGCCCCGGTGTTACAAGCCCATTCCTGCCTATTGTCCATATGGACTCCCAGGAACTTGTATGACCCAAGCATTTCCACATCCATCCCCTGTATAGGGACTGCAGTCAGGAATTGTTTGAACGTGGGCAGCGTTGAAGAGAGAGATGCATGGTTAAAATCCCCACGAAATGGCAAAGAAAGCACTGGGATGCGCTGTCTGTAACCTTGCGATAACAGAGTGGATGACGTCACACGCTGTGTTTGCGTCTGCGGAAGGCGGGATGTAAACAATAACAGCAATGGCCGCCGTGAATTCCCTCGGCAAATAGTAGGGTCTCAGGCTAACGGCTAACAACTCAATGTCCGGGCTACAAAACTGTTCCTTAAGAGTAATATGTTTCGGATTACACCATCTGTTGTTAACTAATAAAGCCAGCCTACCACCCTTGCTCTTACCGGAAGAAACGCTATCCCTGTCTGCTCTGATGGTCCGGAACCCGCCGATAGTGACGTTCTCTATGGGGATGTTATCATTCAGCCAAGTCTCAGTAAAAAAAATTAGGCTCGCTTCCCGATAGCCCATTTGCCCACGGACAAGAGCCTCAAGCTCGTCCATTTTGTTATGCAGAGATCTCACGTTGCCCATAATGATAGACGGTATAGCCGGCTTGTACTTCCTCAGCTTCGCCTTACACTTCAATCCCGCCCTACGTCCACGCCGTCGCCTTTTCAACTCGTCCGGAATATCAAACCTTTCCCTGGGGTGCAGCAGCGCTGCGTGTGCTAAATCTGTTGTAAATAATAATAATAATAGACTACTCTTGTCGATGTTCAGCTGCGAGAAAAAGTCCCTCAGTGATAAAAAGGACCGTTAAAACCTTTGTAAAACCGTAGCACTCCATAATCCTGAACTATTATAGTTCAACAAAACTAAAAACTAGCAAAAAACTAAAGAAAAGAGACAAACAACGGGAGCTGCTTAACAAGCAACCTGTCAGGGCGGCGCCAAACTCACTTGAAGGAAGTTAGAGGTAGTTTCGCAACCAATGCTAACCAGCTGTTCCCATAGACTTCCAGTCATTGTGCTAATGCTGGCTAGCTACTTCTTTCAAACTGCACATAGATACATAAAAATGGTATCCACAATTAAATCTGACTCTGGGGATGTAGATAAAGGGCCTTATTGCCAAAATCCTGAACTATCCCTTTAAAAGTACCAGAATACAATGAAAAGGATACAAGATAAATTGACACGATAAATAAATAATAATAAATAATAAAGATAAAAAACTAAACTGCCTAATCTCTGCTGCAGGCAGCACATGCTCCCTGTCACTTCAGTTGGATCTGCTCCTCCTCCCAGGCAGCCTGGTGAAGTTCCCTCACCACATAGCAGGATATGGCATTGATGTTCTTCATCAGGTAAGGAGATCCATCTCAACGACCCTTTTCGGAGTGAGGTTGATGGTCTTAATCATGTAAGGAGAACCCCCTTCAACGACTCTTTTAGGATCATTGACCACTCCAATGGGGGAAATTATATTTATTTTTATTTTTTAGCCCTAATGTCCTGTAGTAGTGGGCGCCTGCATTCTCCATCAAATGTGTCAAAGTGTGGGGTGAGACTGAACGTGAGACGTTTTAGGGCTTCAAATGATACAGCCACCAATTCTCCATACAAGTGTGCCCTTGTATGCACTTTTGCACAATCACGGTTATATACTGAGTATTCTCAATTTAAATGTAACCTTTATTTAACTAGGCAAGTCAGTTAAGAACAATTAACTGACTTGTGCGCCGCCCTATGGGACTCCCAATCACGGCCAGTTGTGATACAGTCTGGATTCGAACCAGGTTGTCTGTAGTGACACCTCTAGCACTGAGATGCAGTGTCTTAGACCACTGCGCCACTCCAGTAAAGGTAATGAATCTCTCTTTATTGTGATGAATGTTACAGTTTTCTTCTAGGTTTAGGGAATATTGTATTCCATTGCAATATAAATTGAGGCCTAGACAGCTCTTGGAAAAGTGTTTTACACTTTTAGAGAAAAAGTTCCACAAGTAGGCAGTATCACATAATATTTGCTAGCATTTTGTGAGTTGTGAGTTCAATGTATTTGATTTATTCCTACACTGCAGATTGCATTTCATAAATTGATAAATTGCCTTTGCATTTTAGATTAAATTCACAGTGATATCCAACTGCGTTGAGGTAGATTGGAGGAGCTTGTTCACCTTGTTTGTCATTGTCAGTATCTCACACCATTCGACACACCCAACTTCCTCTGCAAGTGTTTGTGCCTCCACTTTGTCCGCAGGATCGTTGATCGTCTGTCTGGCTTCCAGTAATGCCTACCGAACCTCAGAAGCCTGTTACCTGATCGCATGAACCCTTTGTAGCCTACTCTCCCATCTTGTGTCACTCCATGACTTCAGTTATGTTCACGTGTTTCTTCAAAACACTCCATATTTGTGTGCCAGCTGAAAAGAAGGTGAAGAGCTTTTGCACATGCCCAAAAAACCCAACTGCATCTTTTGAAGATTCGGCAGCATCTGCAATGACAAGGTTTAGAGTATGTGCTCCACATGGGACGAACACGGCTCTGGGATTTTTTTTTTAGCAGTCTAGCTAGTACTCCTTGGTGCTTGCCCTTCATGTTGGCCCTATTATCATAAGCTTGCTCTCTGCAAACTTCAAATGGAATCTTCAGCTCGTTCAGCTTATTTAAGATGACAGTGGACAGATTCAAGCCTGTTGTAACCTCAACATTCACAAAGCTGAGGAAGTGCTCCTTGACCTCTGGCTTTCCCTTTAAAGCCACGCTTCTCAGAATAATGGACATTTGCTCCTGGTGACTAATGTCAGGTGTACAGTCCAAGATAATGAAGAAATACTTTGAGTCTCTTACTGGAGTCACAATCGTTTCCAGAATCTTGTCACTCACAATCTGGATCAGCTCATTTTGTGTGCGCTTCCCAAGGTAATGAGCATGTGTCTCTCCATCTTAATTTTTTCTGAGATGATTTTTCATAACGGGGTCAGATTTTACCAGTAATTCAACCTCTTTTAGGAAGTTTCCATTATCTGGTTTCTGATGAACCCCTGAATGCTAGGTTTTGTTCAGCCAGAGACTGGGTGATACTTATTAAACGTGTAAGGACATCCCGCCATCTCTTTCTTTCTGCCTCCAAAATTGTCATTTGTATCTGGTCAAGAGTCTGTCCCCGACCTTAGGAGCAGATCAAGTTCTCTCCACTTAATCATATTGTTTGTGTGTTCAGGACGACCCTCATGGTGTTTCAGAATGGCGTTGATATTTGACCAGTCATTCACGCCTTCCTTTATTATTTTGTAGTTTTTTGTAGAAAAGTGCTTACAGCAAAAACAATACACAGTGTTATTTTTGATTGAGTATGAAAGCCAGCTCCTGGTAATCTTTTCCCCATTTGACAGCTGTCTCTGTAATAAACCTGAATGGAAACCTCTTCTAGACTTGTCTTTAGGGTAAGAAAAATCCAGTCCTGGTTTGAATGGACCTCTGCTCACTAACTCAGCCCTCATAAAGTCTGTTAAGACTGGGGGCCAATCTGCTGGGTCATTTGGTGGAGCAGCAACTGTTCTATTAGGGTCTGAGCTGCTTGTATCTGATGCTGGCTGTTCACCTCTGGTTGTGCTAGTACTTTCTGAGGCTGCCTGTACTTCACCTGGGTCTGTGTTAGTACTTGCTGAAGCTGCCAGTACTGGGTCTGTGTTAGTATTTGCTGAAGCCAGCTGTACTGGGTCTGTGTTAGTACTTGCTAAAGCTGCCAGTACTGGGTCTGTGTTAGTATTTGCTGAAGCCAGCTGTACTGGGTCTGTGCTAGTACTTGCTGAAGCTGCCAGTCCTGGGTCTGTGTTAGTATTTGCTGAAGCCAGCTGTACTGGGTCTGTGCTAGTACTTGCTGGGTCTGCCAGTACTGGGTCTGTGCTAGTACTTGCTGGGTCTGCCAGTACTGGGTCTGTGTTAGTATTTGCTGAAGCCAGCTGTACTGGGTCTGTGCTAGTACTTGCTGGGTCTGCCAGTACTGGGTCTGTGCTAGTACTTGCTGGGTCTGCCAGTACTGGGTCTGTGTTAGTATTTGCTGAAGCCAGCTGTACTGGGTCTGTGCTAGTACTTGCTGAAGCTGCCAGTACTGGGTCTGTGTTAGTATTTGCTGAAGCCGGCTGTACTGGGTCTGTGTTAGTACTGGCTGAAGCTGCCAGTATTGGGTCTGTGTTAGTATTTGCTGAAGCCAGCTGTACTGGGTCTGTGTTAGTATTTGCTGAAGCCGGATGTACTGGGTCTGTGTTAGTACTGGCTGAGGTTGGATGTGGATCAACTGAGTCTGTGCTTGTACTGGTTGATGATCCAGAATCTCCTCCGATGACAAACTTAAGCATAGCACCTGTTAATTATAGATAACAATACTATTAGTAATTTTATCAGCTTCATCAGGCCCATTCAAACTGGCTCCCCTAGATTTCCTTTTATACATTTCCAAATATAAAATACTATTTATACTATGGCTTGGCTGAATACTTGGTTATTATTTACTGAGAGATGTGCATCCATATGGCCCAGTATGCCCAGCTAATCAACATTTTAAATTCAATATAAATCAATAGTCAATGTCAATCCATTGCTTTCCATCTTGCATTAGTCCAGAGTTGTAACTAAACCTTGATTGAGAGACTAGATAATCATTGTCTTGTTTTAAAATGTGCTCCTATGAGGAGCGCCATCACGCCTATATATTGTCTGGACTGCTCCTCCCAGAGGTTGCTGCTGGAAAGCGCGAGTTTCATGTCGTGAACGCGCATATGAACGCATGTTCACGCGCGACGCGGTTATCTATTCCGAGCTGCAGTTTATAAACACCGTTGCCCCGTTGGCGTTTATCAAACGGAATAAATAGTTGTATTTCACTCTCACTTTTGTCAGACACAAAGTCACAGAACCCAGCCCAAGACAGACCAAGAGATGCACTGCAAGCTAGTACATCAACTTAACGTTACTGTTATTTGCTGACATCAAACTTGGAGAGGAGATAACACTAGTTTACCTGATTGCTGTTCCCACAATTCACTCTGTTTTTGTTTCTTCTCTTTTCGTGACCAGAAGGATAGTTCCGCTTCATCCTCATCGAAGTTGTAAACATTGACACCCGCTTTGGCACGAGGGGGAGGCGGGGTCCTTGCGTAGTTTGCGGGGCCCTACGTAACTTGCGTAGTGAGCGTACAGAGCCGCCCGGCTACGGAGTCCTTACAGGCCCGTTCTGAGGAGAAACACAAACAGGACGCAGTGAAAATCTTCTGCCCGGCAGTTCCTGAGGTATGAAGGTATGGGTCCAGGCCAGAGGAGAGTTGTTTGGTGCTTCTGGACAGCGGCAAACTTCTTGGCACAGACACCGTGCCGGGTAAAAGCTGATTATTCTGCACCGCGGGGGGAAAGAGCAGACCTTTGCGACACTTGCAAGAGGCCGGGCCGCAGTTTCACCAAAGGAGATGAGGACGCTGACTAGAGGGTCTCCAGGGCATTTCTAGTCAATCGACAAACATTTCTGTAAAAAAATAAATAACAATAAATAAAGCCTTTTTTTTTTTTTTTTTATCTCGCGGTAGGTGCAACTGATTCAGCTGCCCTGCGCGCCAGGTAGGTGAAGTGTGCGGATTTTGTGTCTGAGTGCGGATTTTGTGTCTGAAGGTACAAACTTTGCCTTCCTGGCGGGCTCTAGAGCAAATCGAGTGCACCTTTAGGTTTACCGCTGGCCAATCAGATGGCTCAGATGACCATGTATGCAGTAACATAGCAGACATAAAAGAAAGCTACAGCAGAGTTGATTCTATGAGATTTCAAAACTTTAAACCATGACAAGAGAGAAACAGTTAACGAATACAGCAAAATGCTGCTGTTTTTATGAGTGAGATCATGTTTAAATTCTTATTCAGCACTGTCAACACTTTACTCAACACTTGTATAAGACATAAAAAGCGCATTCTCAGGTTAATCAAGTTTCTCCTTTTCAGGGATCTTTGGTTTATTTTGATCTTGTAGGGCCTTTCTTTTTCCACATTAAAGGTTTATATGGCAGCCATCTTGGCGTGTCATGTAGGGATTGACGGCTCTACCCTGGGGTCTCATGGCCTGTGTCCGGTGCACTCTCTATGGACGTGTTTGGATAGGACCAAGGATATCTGCGTTTGTGACAGGCTTTGTGCCTATTTCACTAATCTACCTCGAGGTAGGGTTTCTAAGCAGCATGTTTGTCATTTGATTGTGGAGGCCTCCCTGGTGTATGAAAGCAAAGGACAAGGGTTCTCACTCCACTAGGGTTGTGGTGGCTCCCCGGGTGTCTTTCAGGAGTATGACAATTGGTGATATCTGTGCTGCATCAACATACCGTTGTGAGGTTTTATAATTTGGATGTAACTGCTCCCAGTGTGGTTCATAATGTTCTTATGGCTGGGTTCGGGGGTGGGTTTTAGGCAGGTTACCACAATTCCCAGTAGGATTGAGCGTTGGGCTGCCATGGCAGTGCACGAGTACACAGTTTACAGGTTACTGCAGGTGTCCTGTGGGTTTGAGCCTCCAGCTGCTGCTCCAGCTACCAGGAAAAAGTCTTAAAAGGTATCAGAAATACATCAAAACACAATACTGGTGACGTAAAGATCCATGCCAACTAATTCCATTACCAAAAACTGCATGAGGAGGGAGGATAATAAAAGTTCACAGAAGTAACAAGTAAAGGTAGAAGTATCAATTAGTTACAGTGATTTTATTGATATCAATTTTGATTTGTAGTAATTAAGTGATTAAAACACATAGTTCCGTTACCAAATCTGAACCTATCATAGACATATGTTTCACAAGTTTGGGTAAGGCAGTACAATACAGTGAGTAGAGTTCAGTACAGAAAATGTACTGTACTGTACAGTGAGTAGAGTACAGTATATTGTACTGTACTATGCTGCACTGTACTGAACCCTACTCTACTATGCTGCGCTGTGATGTCCGAACTTGTGAAACATGAGGAAAATGACATTCATATACAGAATTATCCATTTCTGTGTAGTACAGCTCAGGGACCGGTGATGTAAATCTGTTACCGTAACTCCGTTATCGGGTGTAAATCTACTTCACTTACTGTAGTTCAATAACCAAAAGAGATTTTTTTCAAACTCAAGGTGCCACGTCATGGCTGACAACACATTCTTTATGCAGACATCATCTAATCTGAATTTGGAGCAGGTATTTAACAGAGTTTTTGGAAAACGTGGTTGCATAAAAATTCTGTCACAAGTTTGCATCTGGACAGTTCTTCACTAAATTAGTTTTTGTCCAAAAATTAGCCCTTGTGCATAGACTTGTATGGTTGGTTAAACTTTGAAATCAATGGTTTTTGTTTGGAATGCATTTTCAAGTGAAAGAACGGAGTCAAAGCACCATTCCGTTACATTGGGATTGCCCTTTGTCTAAATGATCCAATACCTAGGAGACACAAAGCAACAAACCCTCCCTGCCTTTCTGAGTGGATTGTATCGTATTATTTGGAGAGATTGCATCGTCTGCTGCCCTACATATCAGATCTGCACATTCCACAGGAGGCAACTGGGTCTGAACTGCATTGTAATCTCTCTCGCTCTCTCTCGCTCTCTCTCGCTCTCTCTCGCTCTCTCGCTCTCGCTCTCTCGCTCTCTCTCGCTCTGTCTGTCTGTCGCTCTGTCTGTCTGTCGCTCTGTCTGTCTCTCGCTCTCTCTGTCTCTCGGTCTCTCTGTCTGTCGCTCTCTCGCTCTCTCTCGCTCTGTCTGTCTGTCGCTCTGTCTGTCTGTCGCTCTGCCTGTCTCTCGCTCTCTCTGTCTCTCGCTCTCTCTGTCTCTCGGTCTCTCTGTCTGTCGCTCTCTCTCTGTCTCTCTGTCTCTCGGTCTCTCTGTCTCTCTCTCTGTGTGTGTGTGTGTGTGTGTGTGTGCTAGTGTTTTCCTCTAATCTAGCTGCAGTGTATGTGTGCATTTGTGTATAATCCTTCTGTGTGTATATGTGCGTCTGTAATCTGGCTGTGTGTGTTTTTGTGTGTAGGTGCAGGGTAGTTTAATCCTCCTCTGAATGTGTGTGTGTGTGTGTGTGTGTACAGTATGTGCGATATATGCACCGCAATTGAATGTGTGTATGTCACAGCAGTAGTGAGGTGATATGAGGCCATGATCATGGGATACTTGGCTTGATCTCTTAATTGGGGGCCCTTGGAGCTGGTGGATGGGGTTTAGTGAGTGTACCCAGGTTTAGTGGTTTACTCCACAAGCGTTAGCACTGTAGCGACACAGCACAGAGTACCACACAGGCGAAGACTGAGCCACTGCGTAGCAGCCCCTGGATGGATATGCGCGCCTATTTATAGCTAATCCTGTTTCGGTGAGGTCATGCTCTCTACTGTCCCTGAGACGGAGCAATCGGAGGATGAAGCTAGGCAGCAGACCGGGATCCATTCCTGTGTGTGTGTGACCGTTGATGGACAGATAGACAAGGCTCTTCTGGATGTTTCTGACATGGCGGCTTCTCTTCAGCTCTGCACACGAGCCCTGCCCCACCGGCGGCCCCCTCTGTGACTCACCTGTAAGTGACTCCGTAATTTGTGGGCTCTTTGGGTTCTTTCTTGGAGCTCATTGGATTTGCAGTTCATTTTATTAGAATTACTTTTTTATTAGAATTCAGAAATTATTCACTTTTTGTTGGTCAAAATAAGAAGTTTGCATGACCAGTTGTGAGTGCTTTCAGTATTTAGAATGGAATATACCAATGGTTTATTTATCCTTAGATTATTATTATTTGCTCTGTCACACACACACACACACACACACTGTGTCGTAGTAACACCAAAAAACATGATTAATATATTCTCTGTCTGAGAATGCATTTACAGGGTGATAAGTAGGTGCCACCAGCATCTATTGAACTGGAAGAACATGACATGGCTTAAAATGTTGCCATACATGTCACGAGCTGTTTGAATAAACAGGTTTCCATGAAACGCAGTGTTGTTTTTACGTAATTTAAAATCAAAACATTTTGATGTGGCGGCGTATCAACGTGGGAATTGTCTTTTTTTTTAGTATTTGTATTTATTTATTGTAGTAAAGTCATCAAATAGAGAAGAAAGATAGAGGTGCATGCAGACTGAAAGGGCTCTAGACCGGACTGCAGCCCTATCATTTCTAATAGAGTTCAGGATTATGCCTGTTGTAGTAGTATTGATGGCCTCAGTGGAGAAGGAATGACTTAACCTCCCCAACTTTGACCTTTACAGCAGAAATCCACTGTTGTCTTTGTTGTTATAGAGACCTTTACTTCTTTATCACTTTTTCCTTTGAATCAATTCCTAATACTTTAATACACACACATACACATATATATATATATATATATATATATATATACACACACACACACACACACATATGTGTATATATATACACACACACATACAGCGGGTGAAATAAGTATTGAACACGACACCATTTTTCTCAGTAAATATATTTCCAAAGGTGCTATTGACATGAAATCTTCACCAGATGTTGGTAACAACCCAAGTAATCCAAAACAAATAAGTTCAGAAATTAAGTTATGTGTAATAATGTGAAATGACACAGGGAAAAAGTATTGAACACACTTACTGATATTTATTTAATACTTTGTACAAAAGCCTTTGTTGGTAATGACAGCTTCAAGACACCTCCTGTATGGAGAAACTAGTCGCATGCATTGCTCTGGTGTGATTTTGGCCCATTCTTCCACACAAACAGTCTTCAAATCTTGAAGGTTCCGTGGGCCTCTTCTATGAATCTTGATCTTCAGTTCTTTCCATAGATTTTCAATGGGATTTAAGTCAGGTGATTGGCTGGGCCATTCTAGCAGCTTTATTTTCTTTCTTTGAAACCAATTGAGAGTTTCCTTGGCTGTGTGTTTGGGATCATTGTCTTGCTGAAATGTCCACCCTCGTTTCATCTTCATCCTGGTAGATGGCAGCAGATTTTTGTCAAGAATGTCTTGGTAAATTTGCCCATTCATCCTTCCTTCAATTATGTGAAGTTTGCCAGTACCATTTGCTGAAAAGCAGCCCCACACCATTATGTTCCCACCTCCAAACTTCACTGTTGGTATGGTGTTTTTAGGGTGATGTGCAGTGCCATTTCTCCTCCAAACATGGTGTGTATTATGACATCCAAACAGTTCAATTTTGCTCTCATCTGACCACACTATATTCTCCCAGTATTTCACTGGCTTTTCCAAATGTTGTGCAGCAAACTTTAAACGAGCTTCAACATGCTTTTTTTTCAGCAATGGAGTCTTGCGTGGTGAGCGTGCATACAGGCCATGGCATTACTTACTGTTTTCTTTGAGACAACAGTACCTGCTAATTGCAGGTCTTTTTGAAGCTCTCCACAAGTGGTCCTTGGCTCTTGGACAACTCTTCTGATTAGTCTTTTCACTCCTCTGTCAGAAATCTTGCGAGGAGCACCTGGTCGAGGCAAATTTATGGTGAAATGATTGTCTTTCCACTTCCGTATTCCGTATTAGAAGCTTAGAAATGTGCCTATAACCAATGCCATCATTATGTTTTGCAACAATTAGGTTGCGAAGGTCTTGAGACAGCTCTTTGCTTTTACCCATCATGAGATGTCTTGTGTGACATCTTGGCAATGAGACCTTTTTGTAGGCCATCAGTTGGGACTGAACCAGCTGATATTAATTTGCACTGACAGGGGAATGAATTGCTTTTTAATGACTGATAGTTTTCAGCTGTTGTCTTGGCTTTCCATGCCTTTTTGCACCTCCCTTTCGTCGTGTTCAATACTTTTTCCCTGTGTCATTTCACATTATTACACAACTTAATTTCTGAACTTCTTTGTTTTGGATTACTTGGGTTGTTACCAACATCTGGTGAAGATTTCATGTCAATAGCACCTTTGGAAATATATCTACTGAGGAAAAATGGTGACTTGTTCAATACCTATTTCACCCGCTGTATATACACACACACATACAGTGGGGAGTATTTGATACACTGCCGATTTTGCAGGTTTTCCTACTTACAAAGCATGTAGAGGTCTGTAATTTTTATCATAGGTAACTGTGAGAGACGGAATCTAAAACAAAAATCCAGAAAATCACATTGTATGATTTTTAAATAATTAATTTGCATTTTATTGCATGACATAAGTATTTGATCACCTACCAACCAGTAAGAATTCCGGCTCTCACAGACCTGTTAGTTGTTCTTTAAGAAGCCCTCCTGTTCTCCACTCATTACCTGTATTAACTGCACCTGTTTGAACTCGTTACCTGTATAAAAGACACCTGTCCACACACTCAATCAAACAGACTCCAACCTCTCCACAATGGCCAAGACCAGAGAGCTGTGTAAGGACATCAGGGATAAAATTGTAGACCTGCACAAGGCTGAGATGGGCTACAGGACAATAGGCAAGCAGCTTGGTGAGAAGGCAACAACTGTTGGCGCAATTATTAGAAAATGGAAGAAGTTCAAGATGACGGTCAATCTCCCTCGGTCTGGGGCACCATGCAAGATCTCACCTCGTGGGGCATCAATGATCATGAGGAAGGTGAGGGATCAGCCCAGAACTACACGGCAGGACCTGGTCAATGACCTGAAGAGAGCTGGGACCACAGTCTCAAAGAAAACCATTAGTAACACACTACGCCGTCATGGATTAAAATCCTGCAGCGCACGCAAGTTCCCCCTGCTTGTCCAGGCCTGTCTGAAGTTTGCCAATGACCATCTGGATGATCCAGAGGAGGAATGGGAGAAGGACATGTAGTCTGATGAGACAAAAATAGAGCTTTTTGGTCTAAACTCCACTCGCCGTGTTTGGAGGAAGAAGGATGAATACAACCCCAAGAACACCATCCCAACCGTGAAGCATGGAGGTGGAAACATCATTCTTTGGGGATGCTTTTCTGCAAAGGGGACAGGACGACTGCACCGTATTGAGGGGAGGATAGATGGGGTCTCCAGACCTGAACCCAACAGAAAATCTTTGGAGGGAGCTGAAAGTCCGTATTGCCCAGCGACAGCCCCGAAACCTGAAGGATCTGAATGGAGGAGTGGGCCAAAATCCCTGCTGCAGTGTGTGCAAACCTGGTCAAGAACTACAGGAAACGTATGATCTCTGTAATTGCAAACAAAGATTTCTGTACCAAATATTAGGTTCTGCTTTTCTGATGTATCAAATACTTATGTCATGCAATAAAATGCAAATTAATTACTTAAAAATCATACAATGTGATTTTCTGGATTTTTGTTTTAGATTCCGTCACTCACAGTTGAAGAGTACCTATGATAAAAATTACAGACTTCTACATGCTTTGTAAGTGGGAAAACCTGCAAAATCGGCAGTGTATCAAATACTTGTTCTCCCCACTGTGTGTGTGTGTGTGTGTGTGTATATATATATATATACACACACACACACACACACACACACACACACACACACACACACACACACACACACACACACACACACATACATATATATATATATACACACATATACACTAACCGAGAGCATACTTTATGAATGTACACACACATACATACAAACCGAGAGCATACTCTGTGAATGCACACACACATACATACAAACCGAGAGCATACTCTGTGAATGCACACACACACATATACAAGCTGAGATTGACAAAGACACAGTTGTAATTGATGGAAGAGAACAACATGCACGCTCATCAGCTGGGGTCATGGGCTACTTTTTGTTCTGTTGAAATACAACTAACATCCATGGCTAATGCTTTCTGCGGGCAGTGTATGAATTCAAATGCAGCGAACGCCATAGGCACAGTACAAAGACAGAGATCCAGGGGTGAAAACCAAACTGATATAAAGGTCCTGACATTAAAGAGAAGAATGCTTTTTTTTATAGAAATATTTTTACATTATTGCCAGATTCAACACACATTTTCACATCACTTGGTCTCCAGAAGTTGTAGGAATTTAACTTGATCAGCTTCGGTCCTCGATTTGGCCTCATTACACTCGTAGCGCCACTAGATCAAGTGGAAGGGGGTCTCATCCCGCAGGACTACATTGCAGACACATGCCAGATCTTACAACGCCTAGATAGGTGTTTATCATATCTGTTTAGCACACGTTATGATATAGCAGTCTGATGCACAGTTGATGACGTGGCACGCAATACCAACGCCTGCGCATCTCGACGGGCTAATCCAGTACTGTTATGTTACAGGTGAACCCTGTGACCTTTGTGAAAGAGTATGTAGTGTAGCAATTTCTTTAAGTAAATAGAAAGGGCTCATCTGTTTGTGCCTGAGGGCATAAAGTAGACCTCCAGAATATAATCTAAACTGCCAAGAGACGATTGCATTCCACGGCCATTCGGTGTCAAACAACAGTAGATAAAAGAACCTCTCATCTGGTGGTCTGTGATATCTAGGCAGTGAACCTCCCTTTAAGTAGGAAGTTCAGTCTACCTGGAAAGGTTTCACTCAAGGGAGGGTACAATCCACAACATGTTACATTTCCTGGTTGTGATTTGCATTTCCACAGTGTCTCCCCATTACACTGTTCCCCCATCACAGTGTTAGTGGCCCTCTCAGGGACCGCAAGCAGTGGCCAGATTGTCTAATTAGATTAAGGAAGAAGCTTTCCTGAGATAATCATTGAGCGAGACTTTTTCCCTCTAATGAAGCCTGCGTTGGGTGAGTGTGTGTGTGTGCGCTGAAGGACAAACTTAAATTTTCAAAGGAGGGATTGCAATTTGGACATAACCCTGACAAGGGTAAGTATCTGGATACCCTCGAAGTGCTGGTAGATGCTCCTTTGGGGATTATGGGGGTGTTTCTGGAGTTCTGTGAAAGACGCTGCCTTCCCTAACCGGACCTGTGGTATTACCGGCATATACCTCCTGTTGCTATGAGGATAGAAAAGGGGGGGATTTCTAGTAAGTACACTCAATCTTTTGGTCAATGCAGAAACAAATCTCTAAAATCGATAGTACGTGTCAATATTAAATATTGTACAGAAGTGTGTCATGTCTCTTTTGATAATGCTCAAGCTGGCTCTATCTGCTACCATTGTAAGGTATCGTCCAGGGTCACCTGTTAGGCGTTCTTGCATGGTGTTATACCTCTCTATTGCTCCGTGTGGATACAAATAAGACAGGCATAATGTCTGGGCCTGCTTTCTCGACTACTGAATCATTTACATTTTAGTTATTTAGCAGACACTCTTATCCAGAGCGATTTATAGTTAGTGCGTACATGTTCATACTTTATTTTATTTTTTATCATTTTTTTAATACTGGTCCCCTGTGGGAATCGAACCCACAACCCTGGCGTTGCAAGCGCCATGCTCTACCGTCTGAGCTACATGGGACTGAATTGTCTCCAAGGATCGACGATTTCAGGCTTCACAGTTCGTGCAGGCAATTACTTGCACCCTGTGTGTTGTTGTTGTTGTTGTTGTTATTATTATTAGCCCTACTAGGCTTAGATGTGTCAGTACGGATGAGCAGACAGGTCCTCAACATCTTTTGGTCCCTTTTCCACAGTTTCTCTCCAGATTTCAGGGGATTTTTCAAGTCAAGTACACTTTACCCAAAGCTGATCATTGCAGGGCCAACATCAGTTTTATGTAACTGAATACATTTGTGCCTTAAATGGACTTGGCAGATATTTCCTTTGCAGGGCCTCGTGTTTATAGCCGGCTGTCACTTTGTGTACTGACAAGTGGGTGTGAGTGTCAGACAGGCTCGCCCCTAACAGAACTCTCACTTCAGGTTTATTGAGTCAAAAACGATTGATTGATTGACTGAGATGGGATGTCTAGAGCTATAATAGAGACAATACAAATGTCCTCATCATTTCAGGAGAAGGGGAATGATTTGATTGTATTGCAATTTCCAGCTGGAATAAAAATATACATTCGGGTAACAACAGTCTGAGAACAATGGTCATGTCTTTGTAGAATTCTGGGTGAATTCTTACTCAAATAGCTTTTATATACAGAGGCTGTGCAGAAGCTTGGCATAAACATTGCTAAAGATCTCCATATCCATATTTACTTTAACAGATGTGTTTCATAAGGCAGATTCCATCTTTTGCTGATAGTTCCCGTGTGGCTCAGTTGCTAGAGCATGGCACTTGCAAAGCCAGGGTTGTTGGTTTGATTCCCACGGGGGACCAGTATGAATGAAGATGTATGAACTCACTACTGTAAGTAGCTCTGTATAAAAGTTTCTGCTAAATGACTGAAATGTAATTTAATGTTTGCTACAAATGTTTTGATTAGTAGTAGGCAATTATATCAACAGGAGTATCAGTGTACCTACATTATTTGGGGTTTAATGTAATTCTTTATTGGTGTGGCCATATGCGGGATCCAGTTCCTCATTTCAACATGAATGACTTTTGAGGTAAAAAAAGGAAAAATCTTTACTCAATGTTTTTTTGTGTTTTCAGATGTAGCCTTGTGAGGACTTAAGCCAACATCAACAGCCAAGATGAGAGAGTGGGCTTTCTACACGTCCAAGTCATGCTCTATGGAGTCAAGCAACGTACACCCCTGAGAAAAAACAGCAGTTTATGGGAAATACCGGATTTTGCCTCTGAGGATTTTACTTGCCTATTTGGGAAAGCCTCTCTCCACATCCCTTGAGTGGTGCGCTGTAGAGGAGACATGGCCAGCAACTCGTTCCGTGGGTCAAAGCGTGGTCGACATGCACAGGCCAATCATGATGTTGGAGATTTCAACTGCTCGCTCAAGGAGCTGCGGTCCCTCATGGAACTCAGGGGACCTGAGGGAATAGCTAGAATCCAGGAATGTTACGGCGATGTCGAAGGACTCTGTACCAGACTAAGAACATCACCTATTTATGGTAAATATGTTGTTGAGCATCTTGCTTTGTGTTCATTAGGGCTAGGCTCAACTCTAATCAGCCTTTTGGGGCCCATAAGCCTTTTGGGGGCCATAATCGAGATTTGGTTGGGCCCTCCTTTCCTGCAATTCTACACATTTCTACACACTGGAGATTGTGGGCCACCTGGAGGTCAGGGCCCCTGGAGGTCAGGGCCCCTGGAGGTCAGGGCCCCTGGAGGTCAGGGCCCCTGGAGGTCAGGGCCCCTGGGCACGTGCCCTTCGTTCAGCCATTAAGGTTTTGATACCTGGCTAGACTAACTTACCTAGCAATCATATAAAATGTTATCTGACATGCGCTAATTGAGTGACTGTCAGTAAATTACATAAGAGGAAAACGGCTGATAAACAACCAAATTTCGAAATTGCACGTTGAGTATTCTACTATGCTATCTCTCAACAGTAAGTCGAGACCCCGACTGAGTTTTGTGGGGGGGGGGGGGGCACCCTAAGGGGGCACTGACTCCAATGCAGGGAATTGCAATAATTTACTAAATGAAAACCCTAATTGAAGTAATGGACGTATTCAATTTATGAGTTGATTTCCGATTCATCTGGTGGCTGAAATGAAATTGACTTCAAACCGACCCACAATAAGTTGGTGGTTACATTTTGAATACAAGAACAATAGCATCTACAACTGCAATGCAGATTGGAGTTGTCATGTGTTGCTCCTCCTACACCAATCTCAAGACATGCATGCCTTTTAGCACAATGTCTTGTTGAGTTTATTGAGGGGAACTGGTGTGGGCTACGGTTTGGGCTTTGAGCGGAAGGCACTGCAGGGCCCGGCTGTCACTTATCTACACATGGGGATAACTCACACTTTTCACACAGCACTGATGACAGCTGTGAGTGTTTCTGGGTAAGTCTCTAAGAGCTTTCCACACCTGTATTGTGCAACATTTGCCCATTTTATTATTTAAGCTCTTTCAAATCTTTGTTAGACAAACATTTTCAAGTAGATTTAAGTCAAAATGGTAACTTGGCCACACAGGAACATTCACTGTCTTCTTGGTAAGAAGTGTATACTTGGCCTTGTGTTTTAGGTTATTGCCCTGCTGAAAGGTGAATTCATAATCCAGTGTCTGGTGGAAAGCAGACTGAAACAGGTTCTCATCTAGGATTGTACCTGTGCTTAGCTCCATTCTGTTTCTTTTTTATCCTGAAAAACCTTCCCGCCCTTAACCATTACAAGCATACCCATAACATGATGCAGCCACCACTATGCTTGAAAATATGGAGAGTGGTACTCAGTAATGTGTTAGATTTTCCACAAACATAACACAATACAAAAAGTATTCAGGACATTTCTTGCAGTATTACTGCAAACAGGATGCATGTTTTTGGAATATGTTTTATTCTGTACAAGCTTCAATCTTTTCTTTCTGTCAATTAAGTTATTATTGTGGAGTAACTACAATGTTGTCAATCCATCATCAGTTTTCTCCTACCACAGCCATTAAACACTGTAACTGTTTTAAAGTCACCATTGGCCTCATGGTGAAATCCCTGAACGGTCTCCTTCCTATCCGGCAACTGAGTTTGGAAGGACGCCTGTATCTTTGTAGTGACTGGGTGTATTGATACACCATCGAAGTGTAATTATTAACTTCTCGATGCTCAAAGAGATATTCAATGTCTGCTTTTTTATTTTTACCCATCTACCAATAGGTGCCCTTCTTTGAGGAATTGAAAACCTCCCTGATCTTTGAGGTTGAATCTGTGTTTGAAATTCATTGCCTCGCCTGAGGGACCTTTACAGATAATTGCATGTGTGGGGTACAGAGATTAAGTAGTCATTCAAAAATCCTGTTAAACACTATAATTGCACACAGAGTCCATGCAACTTATTTTGTGACTTATGTAGCAACGTTCTCCTGAACTTATTTAAGCTTGCTATAACAAAGGGTTTGAATACTTATTGACCCCAAAAAAAACAACAACAAAAAAACATAATCCACTTTAACTTTACGGAGTATTGTGTGTAGGCCAGTGAACAAAAATCTCAAATTAATCCATTTTAAATGCCGGTTGTAACACAACAAAATATGGGAACATTCAAGGGGTGTGAATACTTTCTAAAAGGCACTGTACATACTATTAATACATTCATTTGTAAAAATGTATAAGCATTAAAAGCATTACAACTAAATTCATTTTTTATAATTCATAAATATGCATTGATACACATTTGCTAGCAATTCTAATGTTGTAGGCTGTAGGGAAAGAAGATTGATGCAGGAACAGAAACCAGCTTCACTCAGACCAAGCAGTCTGTGGATGGAATGATGTGATGTTAGATATTGTTTGGCTGACATGTCGGCCATAAACCTTTTTCCATTTTGATACTGCTATGCTTGTGGTGATGCCCTCTTCTGCTCGAATTTGTCGGTCCAGAGCACACAAACCTTTTGAGTACTGCTTCTCTATTGTCGTTCTGCATAATCACTCTGGTGACCTTTGGTGAACTCTTAGGGAATGGGATTTTGAATGTGATTCTCAGATGACCCAAAAATTCCAACCCCCATTCCCAATTTAAGATTGTATAAGAACGTGAGTACAGTTACAAATCCATGTGACACACACATCAATGTTGCACTATACAATGGAAATAGCAGGTGTGAGTATAAAGGCAACCACATACTAGGTTCAGTTTGCTCCTGGCAGAATTCAGCTAGGCGAAGTGAACGTCTGTGCCTCGCTTGAAAAACAAGAAAAAAAGCGGCAATATTACTGTTTGTCCCTCTTGAGACACCGCCGTAGCAACAAGTACACCTCCTCAAAATAGTCTGAATTAATCTAAGATAAGTGGAAATGTACAGATTACCTGGACTAACCTTTAACCCCAGCACATTGACTCAGTAACGGTACCCCCTGTGCATAGCCTTCGTTATTGTCACGCTATTGTGTTACTTTTTATTTAGTAAATATTTTCTTAACTCTATTTCTTGAACTGTGATAGGGGGAAGAATTACGGCAGGTGCTTTCCCCTGAGTTTGGAATTGAATCTTAAAGGGTCAGAAGAAGCAGCATTGCTTAGAGGGAATAAGCGTACTAACCCAACTCAGCTTAGAGAAGGCCTATGCTGCACTACATGGAGTCAAAAAAGCGGCCATTCGACCCCCTACTGCGGTGATAACAATGGAGTCATCAATTAAAGTTAAGTCTAATTTAGTTACATATGCTAATCTCCTGGAACATAAACATTAACATATTTTTAATTGTTTTGTGCAGACCCTTTTTTTGTGCGGATCATATGATCAATTGTAGACCATCTCTCCTCACTAGTTGAACTCACTAGTTTTGTAATTGTTTTTCTTCATTCCTTGATTGACATGTTGTGCCCACAAGCAGCAATGCTTATCATTTTGAAATGCACCTTTTTTTTTACATGACATGATTTAAAAACTCCAGATGTTCACCACAACAAAGGGCAACGTCTCGGGTTTCACACACCGCAGTGGTGGCTCTGACCATTACTTTTTAGGTACATTAAATAGATACAGTGGGGAGAACAAGTATTTGATACACTGCCGATTTTGCAGGTTTTCCCACTTACAATGCATGTAGAAGTCTGTAATTTTTATCATAGGTACTCTTCAACTGTGAGTGACGGAATCTAAAACAAAAATCCAGTAAATCACATTGTATGATTTTTAAGTAATTCATTTGCATTTTATTGCATGACATAAGTATTTGATGCATCAGAAAAGTAGAACTTAATATTTGGGACAGAAACCTTTGTTTGCAATTACAGAGATCATACGTTTCCTGTATTTCTTCACCAGGTTTGCACACACTGCAGCAGGGATTTTGGCCCACTCCTCCATACAGATCCTTCAGGTTTCGCGGCTGTCGCTGGGCAATACAGACTTTCAGCTCCCTCCAAAGATTTTCTATTGGGTTCAGGTCTGGAGACTGGCTAGGCCACTCCAGGACCTTGAGATGCTTCTTACGGAGCCACTCCTTAGTTGCCCTGGCTGTGTGTTTCGGGTCGTTGTCATGCTGGAAGACCCAGCCACGACCCATCTTAAATGCTCTTACTGAGGGAAGGAGGTTGTTGGCCAAGATCTCGCGATACATGGCCCCATCCATCCTCCCCTCAATACGGTGCAGTCGTCCTGTCCCCTTTGCAGAAAAGCATCCCCAAAGAATGATGTTTTCACCTCCATGCTTCACGGTTGGGATGGTGTTCTTGGGGTTGTACTCATCCTTCTTCTTCCTCCAAACACGGCAAGTGGAGTTTAGACCAAAAAGCTCTATTTTTGTCTCATCAGACCACATGACCTTCTCCCATTCCTCCTCTGGATCATCCAGATGGTCATTGGCAACCTTCAGACGGGCCTGGACATGCGCTGGCTTGAGCAGGGGGACCTTGCGTGCGCTGCAGGATTTTAATCCATGACGCCGTAGTGTGTTACTAATGGTTTTCTTTGAGACTGTGGTCCCAGCTCTCTTCAGGTCATTGACCAGGTCCTGCCGTGTAGTTCTGGGCTGATCCCTCACCTTCCTCATGATCATTGATGCCCCACGAGGTGAGATCTTGAATGGTGCCCCAGACCGAGGGAGATTGACCGTCATCTTGAACTTCTTCCATTTTCTAATAATTGCGCCAACAGTTGTTGCCTTCTCACCAAGCTGTTTGCCTATTGTCCTGTAGCCCATCCCAGCCTTGTGCAGGTCTACAATTTTATCCCTGATGTCCTTACACAGCTCTCTGGTCTTGGCCATTGTGGAGAGGTTGGAGTCTGTTTGATTGAGTGTGTGGACAGGTGTCTTTTATACAGGTAACGAGTTCAAACAGGTGCAGTTAATACAGGTAATGAGTGGAGAACAGGAGGGCTTCTTAAAGAAAAACTAACAGGTCTGTGAGAACCGGAATTCTTACTGGTTGGTAGGTGATCAAATACTTATGTCATGTAATAAAATGCTAATTAATTATTTAAAAATCATACAATGTGATTTTCTGGATTTTTGTTTTAGATTCCGTCTCTCACAGTTGAAGTGTACCTATGATAAAAATGACAGACCTCTACATGCTTTGTAAGTAGGAAAACCTGCAAAATCGGCAATGTATCAAATACTTGTTCTCCCCACTGTACATTCTCAGGGTTGTATGTTGATGTGTAACTCACATTAGCACAAGGCGTTCTTCTCTTACTTATTTTATTTGTTATAATCATAGAGCCACTAGCCATCTCTATTAGATCTAATGAGAATATAAAAGGAATAAACAGTTTGTTGTGTGACGTCTTTTGTAACGGAAATGTAGGTCTTTGTCATTTAAAAACTTTGTCAATGATTTTAAATGTAAAGAATAAAAAAAGTGTCAAGCTCAGGAATTCATCAATAAAAATCCTTTCAGCGAGAATACATCAAAAAGGGTTGGGTGTGGGTTTTGTGTGACACGTTCTGTCGACAATATGACAAAATCTTACCAAAGATATTGGAATATTGCAGCTCGCAAGTGCATCATGAAACATGATCCCATACTGACTGTTGAGATCTGCATAGTATTGCCGTCATCTTATGGACAACATAAAAAAAGGTTTTGAGATCCATCTTACTGGAACTACAGTATTTTGAATGGTCTTTTTGTACATGCCAGTGCGATTTAACTGACTGTTGAGTATGTTTCAGGGCAGACGAGGGCTTTTGAATGATATCGATTCCCTGCTGTTCACATCGAATGCCTGTTTTGAAGACCCTTGTGGCAACACTGCATGGGCTGTATTCATGGCCGTCTTTTGTCAGGTTTAGTCATGAACACAGCCCATACAGAGCCACCTCAAAGGTCTAACGCTTCAGGTTAGAAAGCCTCCAAAAACAAACAAAGCTTACCACGCTTGAAAGGTTCTGTTTCTGTGATTCAGTCTGTGAACATATTAACAATCTAAAAGTTGTCAATATGCTACATTGTTCTAAAAAGGGAGTTCAGCCAGGGGAGAGTAATGCATGTATTTGCTACTGTATGAATTGTAGACAATACAGATGTCCTTACAGTTGTTCATCATTACTTACCCTCTTGTGTCTGTAGGGTTAGGAGACCATGCTGACGACATCGCCAGAAGGAAAGAGGAGTTTGGACAGAACGTTATACCTCCAAAAAAGCCAAAAACATTTCTCCAGTTAGTGTGGGAAGCATTGCAAGACGTGACATTAATCATCTTAGAAGTGGCAGCCATCATTTCATTAGGCCTTTCTTTTTATAGACCTCCAGATGCAGAAAGAGAAAGTAAGTATCACCTCTTATTTGAAATGCCATGTATTCTCATTGATTCATCACCAGATAATGAATATTCACTAAATCAAATACCAAATTATCAGATTGTTGCTTCTTTGCACCTGTAAACTTCATGCATGCTGGTTTGTGCACTTTCTGGTAATTTTTTTATTG
The DNA here is from genome assembly GCA_023634145.1 of Thymallus thymallus. Taxonomy (NCBI): domain Eukaryota; kingdom Metazoa; phylum Chordata; class Actinopteri; order Salmoniformes; family Salmonidae; genus Thymallus; species Thymallus thymallus. The sequence goes on from CM042413.1 coordinate 5,741,974, forward strand.
GACAGATACTTGAATTCATTTCAGGCCAAAACAAGTAACCTAGGTCTAATTTCAGATGTTTTGCTGTGTCTTTCTGGGGATGGTCACAAAGTTTTGACCTCAAGTCTCTGACTTTACTGGCACAAAGAGATATCCTGCCCATTGACTAATCAAAGATTTACTCTGATTGATAGATAGATAGATACAGTGGGGAGAACAAGTATTTGATACACTACCGATTTTGCAGGTTTTCCCACTTACAAAGCATGTAGAAGTCTGTAATTTTTATCATAGGTACTCTTCAACTGTGAGTGACAGAATCTAAAACAAAAATCCAGAAAATCACATTGTATGATTTTTAAGTAATTAATTTACATTTTATTGCATGAAATAAGTATTTGATACATCATAAAAGCAGAACTTAATATTTGGTACAGAAACCTTTGTTTGCAATTACAGAGATCATACGTTTCCTGTAGTTCTTGACCAGGTTTGCACACACTGCAGCAGGGATTTTGGCCCACTCCTCCATACAGACCTTCTCCAGATCCTTCAGGTTTCGGGGCTGTCGCTGGGCAATACGGACTTTCAGCTCCCTCCAAAGATTTTCTAATGGGTTCAGGTCTGGAGACTGGCTAGGCCACTCCAGGACCTTCAGATGCTTCTTACGGAGCCACTCCTTAGTTGCCCTGGCTGTGTGTTTTGGGTCGTTGTCATGCTGGAAGACCCAGCCACGACCCATCTTCAATGCTCTTACTGAGGGAAGGAGGTTGTTGGCCAAGATCTCGCGATGATGGGCCCCATCCATCCTCCCCTCAATACGGTGCAGTCGTCCTGTCCCCTTTGCAGAAAAGCATCCCCAAAGAATGATGTTTCCACCTCCATGCTTCACGGTTGGGATGGTGTTCTTGGGGTTGTACTCATCCTTCTTCTTCCTCCAAACACGGCGAGTGGAGTTTAGACCAAAAAGCTCTATTTTTGTCTCATCAGACCACATGACCTTCTCCCATTCCTCCTCTGGATCATCCAGATGGTCATTGGCAAACTTCAGACGGGCCTGGACATGCGCTGGCTTGAGCAGGGGGACCTTGCGTGCGCTGCAGGATTTTAATCCATGACGGCGTAGTGTGTTACTAATGGTTTTCTTTGAGACTGTGGTCCCAGCTCTCTTCAGGTCATTGACCAGGTCCTGCCGTGTAGTTCTGGGCTGATCCCTCACCTTCCTCATGATCATTGGTGCCCCTTGAGGTGAGATCTTGCATGGTGCCCCAGACCAAGGGAGATTGACCGTCATCTTGAACTTCTTCCATTTTCTAATAATTGCGCCAACAGTTGTTGCCTTCTCACCAAGCTGCTGTAGCCCATCTCAGCCTTGGTCTACAATTTTATCCCTGATGTCCTTACACAGCTCTCTGGTCTTGGCCATTGTGGAGAGGTTGGAGTCTGTTTGATTGAGTGTGTGGACAGGTGTCTTTTATACAGGTAACGAGTTCAAACAGGTGCAGTTAATACAGGTAATGAGTGGAGAACGGGAGGGCTTCTTAGAGAAAAACTAACAGGTCTGTGAGAGACGGAATTCTTACTGGTTGGTAGGTGATCAAATACTTATGTCATGCAATAAAATGCAAATTAATTATAAAAACATCATACAATGTGATTTTCTGGATTTTTGTTTTAGATTCCGTCTCTCACAGTTGAAGTGTACCTATGATAAAAATTACAGACCTCTACATGCTTTGTAAGTAGGAAAACCTGCAAAATCGGCAGTGTATCAAATACTTGTTCTCCCCACTGTATATAGATAGATAGATAGATAGATAGATAGATAGATAGATAGATAGATAGATAGATAGATAGATAGATAGATAGATAGATAGATAGATAGATAGATAGATAGATAGATAGATAGATAGATAGATAGATAGATAGATAGATAGATAGATAGATAGATAGATAGATAGATAGATAGATAGATAGATAGATAGATACTTTATTGATCCCTGAGGGAAAACTTCTTCGTCAAGCAGCTACAAAAAAACATAGGGCAGGTGCAAAATGCCAGAACAAAAATACACAAAAGACAGATACACAATACATGATGCGTAGTGCGGCAGTATGAAAAAGTATAAAAATACAGTCTGGAGTGCAAAAAAGACATTGCATAGTATGGGTGGATGGCTGAATATGTACACTATACATTGTTACAGAGTGTTAGGTAAAAAAAAAAGATACAAATATTGCAGGTTGATATAAATAAATAAGGAGTTTTTGCATGGTTAACTATACTATACAAGTAAATGACAGGAAGAGATACTTAAATAGCTAAATGTGTGTATGATATAATTTAGGGTAATAATAGTAATTCCCTTAAAATACAGTCCTTAGTGCAGGGTTTAATTACAGATAAATGCACGTATTGAACATTCGATATACTAAAAGCAATGAAAAAAGATACAACTGACAGGATACTAATATGCATTCCTGAGTGAATGACTACGTAAGTTCAGTCCAAGAATTACAGTATTGCACGTGATATGATATAACAACTGTACATGATTATCTATATACAGACCTGAATTAATAAATAAATAAGTCCTGAGAGAATGAGTGATTAATAATTGTTAAACTAGGTCCTAACATCCCAAAAGTTCCAGGTCAATGTTTCCGACGGCACGGCACCCCGGTGAGGCATTAAACAGTCTAATAGCCGCCGGTAGGAAGGACCTCCTGTAGCGCTCTCTGGCACACCAAGGTGGGATCAGTCTGTGACTGGAGGTGCTCCTCTGCGTCATAACCATGGCATGCAGAGGGTGGGTGACGTTGTCCATGATGGCCAGCAGTTTGGCCAGGATCCGTCTCTCCGCCACCTCCTCTAGAGTGTCAAGGCTAATCCCCAGAACAGAGCTAGCCTTCCTGATCAGCTTATTTACCCGAGAAGCATCACTGGCTTTTTATGTTGGCGCCCCAGCACACCACTGCAAAAAGGACCAGCACCACAGACTGGTAGAAGGTATGCAGTAGTTTACTGCACACGTTGAAGGACCTGAGCCTCCTCAGAAAGTAGAGTCGGCTCTGGCCCTTTTTGAACAGAGCCCCGGTGTTACCAGCCCATTCCAGCCTGTTGTCCATATGAACTCCCAGGAACTTGTATGACCCAACCATTTCCATATCCATCCCCTGTATAGGGACTGCAGTTAGTTGGGCCTTGGTTCTCCTGAAGTCCACCACCATCTCCTTTGTTTTGCTGATGTTGAGCTGAAGGTGGTTCTGCTCACACCACAACACAAAGTAATTGATTTTGCTCCTGTACTCCTCCTCCTGCCCACCCCTGATGCACCCTACAATTGCGGAGTCATCCGAGAACTTCTGTAGGTGGCATGTTTCAGAGTTATATCTGAAGTCCGAGGTGTAATGGGTGAACAGGATGGGGGACACACAGCTCTGTAGTCGCACAAATTGTGGCCTACTGGTCAGGTAGTCCGTGACCCAGGAGACTAAGGGTGCTTCCACTTTCATCCTCTTCTCACCCAGTAGCAGGGGCTGAATGGTGTTGAAGGCACTGGAGAAGTCAAAAAACATAATCCTCACAGTGCATCCTGCGTTGTCCAGGTGAGAGTAGGCCCTTGCAGAAGGTAGATGATTGCATCATCCACCCCGATGTTGCGCTGATATGCGAACTGCAGGGGGTCCAGTGATGTACACATCAGGGGTCTGAGGTGAGCGAGGACTAACCTTTCCAGGGTCTTCATGATGTGGGATGTTAGCGCTACAGGTCTGAGGTCATTCAGGACAGAGTACACCTTCTTGGGCACTGGGACCAGGCAGGATGTTTTCCACAGCACAGGGATCCTTTCCAGGCTCAGGCTAAGGTTGAAGGGTCGCTGGAGTATTCCACACAGTTGGTCAGCACAGACCCTAAGCACCCTCGGGCTGATGCCATCAGGGCCCGCCGCTTTCCACTGATGTGGTCTCTCCAGCTCTCTCTTCACTTGGTTGGTGGTGAAAGCCAGCCCAGGTGGGAAGGTGGGGGGGAAGGGGGGTGTTGAGGATCAGTCCAGAGGGAGCAGGGGCGGAGGTGGGGAAAGGGTCGCTGATTGTCTCAACAGAGGTGTTGTGAGCAAAGAGGGGGTGGGACAGCCCTGAGGGTGTGTGGCCTGGGGAGCTGGAGGGGAGGTGGACAGGGCCAGTATCAAACCTGTTAAAAAATTGGTTTAGCTCATTGGCTCTGTCCTGGGTCCCCTCCGTCTGCCCACTGTTTGACTTTTTGAAGCCAGTGATATTGCCTCACCGGGGTGCCGTGCCGTCGTCAACATAGACCTGGAACTGTTGGGGTGTTAGGACCTAGTTTATGCATCCATCCGTGAGTAACTCTGGTCTGTAATCACTCATTCACTCAGGACTGCATATTAGTATGTCAGTTGTATCTTATTTCATTGATTTTAGTATATCGAATGTGCAATACGTGCATTTATCTGTAATTATACCCTGCGCACTAAGGACTGTATTTTAAGGGAATTACTATTATTACCCTAAATTATATCATACACACATTTAGCTATTCCTGTCATTTACCTGTACAGTTAATGTAACCATGCAAGTATTCACTTACCTGTAAATTGAACTGTATATTTACCTGTACAGTTAATTTAACCATGCAAAATGTCTGTATATTAAGTAAACAATTATTACCCTCTTTTATATCATATGCACTTTTAGCTATTTACGTATTTCTCTGCCATCGACCTGTATAGAATAGTTAACCATGCACCATCCACCAATGTATAGTGTACATATTCACCCATACTATTCAATGTCTTTTTATAGCTTTTTTGCACTCCAGACTTTTTGTATTTTTATACTTTTTCAAACTACCGCTCTATGTATCATGTTTCGTGTATCTGTCTATTGTGTATTTTCATTCTGGAATTTCGCACCTGCGCTGTGTTTTTTTTCGTACCTTCCACACCTCTCTCACCTGGCTCTGCCTCAGCTTGTCCTCCATCTTTTCCTTATACACTCTCTTCCACTCAGCAATCCGCAACTTCAGCTCCCTCTGGACGCATTTCAATTTGTCCTTGTCCCCCTCCTTGAAGGTCCTCTTCTTCTCATTCAGCAGGGCCTTCAGGTCGCTGGTGATTATTTGGAAAACAGTGTACCTTCCTGGTGGGTACAGTGTTGTCTACACAAAAATTGATATAGTCCGTTATGCAGTCAGTAAGTCCATCAATGTCATCCCCATGAGCCTCACAGAGCACATCCCAGTCTGTTGTTTCAAAGCAGTCCTGTAGGGCCTCATTCGCCTCCGGGGACCATCTCCTAATGGTCCTAGTGGTCGTTGGCTGCTGTTGGACCATAGGCCTGTAGAGTGGGATGAGGTGGACAAGGCTGTGATCCGATCTACCAAGGGGAGGGAGTGCAGTGGAGTTGTATGCATCCTTCACATTAGCATATAACAAGTCCAGAGTTTTATTATTCCTGGTTGGGCACTTCACAAACTGATTGAACGTGGGCAGCGTTGAAGAGAGAGATGCATGGTTAAAATCCCCCGAAATGGCAAAGAAAGCACTGGGATGCGGTGTCTGTAACCTCGCGATAGCAGAGTGGATTACGTCACACGCTGTGTTTGCGTCCGCGGAGAGCGGGATGTAAACAATAACAGCAATGGCCGCCGTGAATTCCCTCGGCAAATAGTAGGGTCTCAGGCTAATTGCTAACAGCTCAATGTCCGGGCTGCAAAACTGTTCCTTAAGAGTAATATGTTTCGGATTACACCATCTGTTGTTAACTAATAAAGCCAGCCCACCTCCCTTACCCTTACCGGAAGAAACGCTATCCCTGTCCGCTCTGATGGTCTGGAAACCGCTGATAGTGACGTTCTCTATGGGGATGTTATCATTCAGCCATGTTTCAGTAAAACACACAAGGCTAGCTTCCCGGTAGTCTCTTTATCCATGGACCAGACCCTGAAGCTCGTCCATCTTGTTATGTAGCGATCTCACGTTGCCCATAATGATAGACATTATAGCCGGCTTGTACTTCCTCAGCTTTGCCTTACATTTCAATTCCGCCCTGCGTCCATGCCGTCGCCTTTTCAACTCGTCTGGAATATCAAACTTTTCCCTGGGGTGCAATAGCGCTGAGTGTGCTAAATCCAGGACCTGGGCTCGGTTGTAAATAATTGAGGACTCGTGTACGTTCGGCACTGAGAAAAATAAAAAGTGCCTCAGTGATAAAAAGGACCGTTAAAACCTTCATAAAACAGTAGCACTCCATAATCCTGAACTATTATAGTTCAACTGTTGCAAAAAAACCTCACGAAAAACATACTAAAACAACAAATAACGCATGAATAATGGAAGCTGCTTAACAGGCGATCAGCAGGGCGGCGCCAATCTCAGTATGTATCTTGGTCATCAATCAATCCATAATCCCATTCCACAAAGGACTGTTCATTGGCAGTGGGTTGCCAGTGTACTTTCTGCGATCAAGACAGTGGTACTTCCCATCTTACCATAATTGTACGTGACTTTTGTAGGCTCCTTTCTGTGGGACTCACTGTAGCTGTCCCTTTGGTTAATCACTAGATGGCCACGCTACCAACGACAATAATGGCAATGTTGTTAGCCATTTGCCCTTTTATTTAGGGTTAGGCCTAGGCTTAAAAACACAATTCTGGAGGGATTGCATTGTACTTCTGTTCTTTATAGCACGTCCAGATAGTGACAACTGTCCCTCCTTTCAGATTGTGGAAAGGCAGCGGGAGGGGTGGAGGATGAGGGGGAGGCAGACGCAGGCTGGATTGAAGGTGCAGCCATCCTCCTGTCCGTGGTCTGTGTGGTCCTGGTGACAGCATTCAATGACTGGAGCAAAGAGAAGCAGTTCCGCGGGCTACAGAGCCGCATTGAACAGGAGCAGAAGTTTACAGTGGTCCGTGGAGGCCAAGTCATCCAGATCCATGTGGCTGAGATCGTAGTCGGCGACGTTGCACAAGTAAAATACGGTATGGTCCTGAAGGAAAAGTGACCTGTGTATGTGTGTGTGTCCGTGCAAACTTACATATGTGCGTGTGCCCTAAAACCAGTAAGTATTTTCATGCCTACTTTTAATATAACGTTCCTTAACCTTCTTTTTCCACTTCATCAGGCGACCTTCTCCCTGCTGATGGTGTGTTGATCCAGGGAAATGATTTGAAAATCGATGAAAGCTCTCTCACCGGTGAATCTGACCATGTCAAGAAGACGTTGGACAGCGATCCAATGCTGCTGTCAGGTGAGGATGATAACCTTTCCTCTCTTCATATAATACGCCCAGAGGGTTCGCTTCGTTTGTCATTTCCACTATGAATTAAGATCATACTTGAGTAAATGTAAAGATAGCTTTTAATAGAAAATTACTCAAGTGAAGGTCATCCAGTAAAATACTACTTGAGTAAATGTCTAAAAGTATTTGGTTTTAAATATACTTAAGTATCAAAAGTAAATGTAATTGCTAAAATATACTTAAGTATCAAAGTAAAAGTATAAATAACTTCAAATTCCTTATATTAAGCAAACCACACTGCACAATTGTCTTGTTTTTTAAATGACAGATAGCCAGGGGCACTCTCCAAAACTCTGACATAATTTACAAATGAAGCATGAATAGGGATGTTCTCTTGATAAATGTGTGAATTAGACAATTTTCCTGTCCTGCTAAGCATTCAAAAGGTAACGAGTACTTTTGGGTGTCAGGGAAAATATATGGAGTAAAGAGTACAGTATTTTCTTTAGGAATGTAGTGGAGTAAAATATGTCAGAAATATAAATAGTAAAGTTCCGATACCCCCCCAAAACGACTTAAGTAGTACTTTAAAGTATTTTTACTTAAGTACTTTACACCACTGGGTGGTGGAATGGTCCTTTTGATTTTCCGTTTGTTGTTTAGCCTGACATCTTTCATAAGAGCTCTTAGGAGTCAACAGCTACTTGAAACAGTGTGATTTTGCTATTCCTGCATAGTTACCGTTAGGCCATACACATTTTCTAAAAAATCTAATCAAATTGTATTCGCTTGCTCACCTCACAAAAATGTAATCTTTCAACTTTTAAATCAATTTGAATGGCCTTACTATCCCATTTTAGTAGTGGCGAGAGGTAGCCAAGCGGTTAGAGTGTTGGGCCAGTAACCGAAAGGTTGATGTGTCCTTGAGCAAGGCGCTTAACTCTAATTTGCTCCAGGGTCGCTGTACTACTATGGCTGACCCTGTAGGTAGGCCGTCATTCATCGCAAATAAGAATTTGTTCTTAACTGACTTGCCTAGTTAAATAAATAAAACATTTAGTTGGAGATATTCTACTCTATATTTCAGGTTCCTGCAACCATGTCTCACTGACTGTCCATCTTTGTCTTTTGTCAGGTACCCACGTCATGGAGGGTTCTGGGAAGATATTGATCACAGCAGTAGGTGTCAACTCCCAGACCGGCATAATTTTCACCCTGCTCGGAGCCGGCGAAGATGAAGATGACGATGAGGACGAAAAAGCAGAGAAGGAAAGGAAAAAGATGGAAAAGGAGGAGAAGAAGAAAGAGAGGAAAGAGAAGAGGGATAAACTGGACAAAAGTATGTGGAACTGGATTCTGGACTTTTAAAGTAATTTGTTATTATTGAAAAACCCCTGTCCAACAATATGAGTGTTATGAGATATTCTGCTATGCTATGCTATAAGGCCTACAGATTCTATTTAGCTACATAAAGCTATTTGCCCCCCCAGAAAGTATCAGACAAGGTTATTAAAATAAAATAGAAGGTTATTTGTCACATGCTTTCGTAAACAACAGGTGTAGCCTAACAGTGAAATGCTTACTTACGGGTCCTTTCCCAACAATGCAGAGGTAAAGATAAAGATACAAAATACACAGTGAAAAAACAAAACAATAACGAGTACAAGATAACATGGTTATATACAGGAAGTACAAAATAACATGGCTATATACAGGAAGAACAAAATAACATGGCTATATACAGGAAGTACAAAATAACATGGCTATATACAGGGAGTATAAAATAACATGGCTATATACAGGAAGTACAAAATAACATGGTTATATACAGGAAGTACAAAATAACATGGCTATATACAGGAAGTATAAAATAACATGGCTATATACAGAGAGTATAAAATAACATGGCTATATACAGGGAGTATAAAATAACATGGCTATATACAGGGAGTATAAAATAACATGGCTATATACAGGGAGTACAAAATAACATGGTTATATACAGGGAGTACAAAATAACATGGTTATATACAGGAAGTATAAAATAACATGGCTATATACAGGGAGTACAAAATAACATGTTTATATACAGGGAGTACAAAATAACATGTTTATATACAGGGAGTACAAAATAACATGTTTATATACAGGGAGTACAAAATAACATGGTTATATACAGGAAGTACAAAATAACATGGCTATATACAGGAAGTACAAAATAACATGGTTATATACAGGAAGTACAAAATAACATGGCTATATACAGAGAGTACAAAATAACATGGTTATATACAGGGAGTATAAAATAACATGGCTATATACAGGAAGTACAAAATAACATGGTTATATACAGGAAGTACAAAATAACATGGCTATATACAGGAAGTACAAAATAACATGGCTATATACAGGAAGTACAAAATAACATGGCTATATACAGGAAGTACAAAATAACATGGTTATATACAGGAAGTACAAAATAACATGGCTGTATACAGGAAGTACCAGTATCGAGTCGATGTGCCGGGGTACAAGGTAATTGAGGTAGCTATGTACATACAGGTAGGGATAAAGAGACTAGTCAACAGATTAGATAAGACACTAGCAGCAGCATATACTGTATGTTGAGGGTGAAAGTGTGTGTGTGTGTGGCGTCAGTATGCATATCTGCCTATGTTATGTATGTGTGGGCGTATGTAGTGTGTATGTTGGGGTGTCAGTGCAAGAGAGTTAGTGCTAGTGCTGAGCGATTATTGCTTTTTGAGGTCGTTTCGATCATAACAAAAAAAAACTTTTCTATTTTGGTTTCGATACATTTTTAAAACATGAAATGCACTATGTTGGTTGAATGCTGTAACAACACAGAATAAAACAATTAATAGAAGTCCCATGATGGTAGTGTGTCATGGTGCGAAGGCAGGAGCCGATGGGGGGGGGGCGGGGGGGTGCTTGATCTGATTTATCTCTACAGAAACTGCGCAATGTGTGCATTGAGCTCACAGAAAAAAAAAGAAAACGAAGGAAATGGAATTCAAATAATATAACTGATGTTGTTTAAAAAACAGTCTATGGCTCAGGTGGCTGGAGTCATTTAACTTTTTTTTGTGCCTTCCTCTGACACCGCCTGGTATAGCGGCCTTGGATGGCAGGGAGCTCACTTGCACTTTCCGGTCGGGTGCCTTGCAGTTGCCATACCAAGCAGTGATGCAGCCAGTCAAGATGCTCTCAGTGGTGCGGCTGTAGAACTTTGAGGATCTCCTGAGGGGGAAGAGGCACTGTCCTGCCCTCTTCGCAACTGTGTGGGTGTGTGTGAACCATGTTAATCCCTTAGTGGTGTGGACACAGAGGAACTTGAAGCTTTTGAATATCAAGACACAACTGACTTTTGCCGGACAACACCTGGGTAAAGTCGGTTGAGTCTTGATATTCTTTTTTGAGAGCAGAGGCTTCTTCCTTCCTGACCTCCCATGTAGGCCAAGTTTGTGCAGTCTCTTTCTGACAGTGTACCCATGCACTTCGACATTGATTCTGACAAGAGAGGCCTGTAGATCCCTTGATGTTACCCTGGGGTTCTTAGAGAGTTCTATGAGCATCTTTCGGTCAGCTCTTGGGCTGACTTTGGTGGGACGACCTGTCCTAGGTAGTTTGCCAGTGATCTGGAATTTTCGTCAGACAGTAGAATGATGTACTTCGAATTGCTTGGAAATGGATTTGTAACTCCTCCCAGACTCATGTGCATCAATAATCTTTCTTCTGAGGGCCTCGGGTAGATCTTTTGATCTTTGAATGATGTGTTACCACACACCCATATGGTTAAGACCAAACCAGACCAATGTTTTTATCTTTATGGAAGGCTGGACCCTCCTACGTTTTTCTGTAATGTTTTCTAATCATTTGCCGTATACTACTCCTAATTACTTACTTTTTCACATGACTGTACTAGAACTAAAAGTGTTTTGCCACTCTGCAAAAGTGAGAAGCTCTTTGCTGATGTGTAAATGGACAAATTATTAACTGCTGTCATTTATTTTTCCACAGATAAAAAAGATGAGAAAAACAAGAAAGGTAAGTTTGTCAATGAGTACATTTACATGCACAGTAATAATTTGATATTAAACTGGTTATGGTAGAAGGCAGATTATGCAATAGTCATGTAAACACCATACTCTGCTTATCTTAAAATCGGCCAAAGATCAAAATCGCAGTAAGTATACGCCGAGTTATCTTTCGAATTATTATGAAATGTAAAGAGCTTAATTGGCGTTCCAGCTTTGTGTTTGATCTGAGTATGTGCTAGCACCAGCCGAGCGAGTCTCCCTCTTTAGTGCGAGTGAAGTGAGTACGGAACAACTGAATGTATGCGTCTTAGAAGTAGTTTTCATATACAAGCTTTATATGTACAAACTCAAAACCAAAGGAATTGATCAGAGTGCCATCAGGTATCCTGATACCAGATGTGTCCATGTAAACAGTGCTAGAGGCATTACTACAGACAGCCTGGTTCGAATCCAGGCTGTATCACAACCGGCCGTGATTGGGAGTCCCATAGGGTGGACCAGCGTCGTCCGGGTTTGGCCGGTGTAGGCCGCCATTGTAAATAAGAATTTGTTCTTAACTGACTTGCCTAGTTAAAGGTTAAATAAATAAAACATATATAAAATAAAAGGATTATTAGGGAAATTGTTATTTTTGCAAAGCATGTAAACGTTTAATCTGACTCATAATGTGTTATATCTATATTGAGACTGCTAGTTTAGTTTGTGTGTTTACAGTATATAGAATTTGTATGGTCGGAGGGGTATACTGAAAAGCAAGCTAGATCTACTCAGGGTTTTCTAAAGCTAGCCAGCTTCAGTTAGCTTCGCATTCCAGTTCAGGCTTCATCCATACTAGGACGCTTGCTTGTCTGTCTGACACTAACTCTAGCAGGCTTGTGCAGAATCTTAATTTGAGCCAGTTTACTACAGTAGGAAAATAATCCTGCAGCAACAGGAAATATAAATCATTATGTGGATTATAATTAATGGAAATGTTTCTATGAGTTGATACATTTTTCAATAGGGCAAATAATTTCAAAGTGAAAATTAGAGACTTTAGATGCCTTTTTTAAACCTCATACACTACAAGTTTGCATTTCCTGCCGTGCAGGAAAATTCTCAGCAACAAAAAAAAGTGATCAAATTAAGATCCTACATCTGTAACTGCGCAAGCATGTCGCACGTGGCTAGTCGAACAAAGTACTCCTCATTGGTTTAATGCTGAAACATCAATCCATGGGGCGGGTCATTGCCATAAAAAAAAGTTATCTATCATGTGAAATAGACTTTTAGAAGTGCCATCTTTATTTTAGTACTTATTGTTAATGCCATCTTGGGTGTGCTTATCAATTATTGAACTCAGAGTTGACCAAAGTTACAGTGCCTTCAGAAAGTATTCATATCCCTTGACTTATTCCACAATCTGTTGTATTACAGGCTGAATTCAAAATGTATTAAATATATTATTTTTCTCACCCATCTACACACAATACCCCATAATGACAAAGTGAAACGTTTTTAAAAAGTTTAGCAAACTTATACAGAAATCTCATTTACATAAGTATTCACACCCCTGAGTCAATACTTTGTAGAAGCACCTTTGGCAGTGATTACAGCTGTGAGTCTTTCTGGGTAAGTCTATAAGAGCTTTCCACACATGGATTGTGCAACATTTGACCATTTATTACTTTCAAAAGTCTTCAAATTCTTTCAAATTGTTTGTTGATCCTTGTTAGACAACTATTTTCAGGTCTTGCCATAGATTTTCAAGTAGATTTAAGTCAAAACTGTGTTGGCCACTCAGGAACATTCACTGTCTTCTTGGTAAGCAACTCCAGTGTATACTTGGCCTTGTGTTTTAGGTTATTGTCCTGCTGAAAGGTGAATTTGTCTCCCATTGTCTGATGGAAAGCAGAGTGAACCAGGTTTTCCTCTAGGATTTTGCCTGTGCTTAGCTCCATTCCATTTGTTTTTTCATCCTTAGCAATCACAAGCATACCCATAACATGATCCAGCCACCACTATGCTTAAAAATACAGAGTTACTCAGTAATGTGTTTTATTTGATTTGCCACAAACATAACATTTTGTGTTCAGGACAAAAATGTAATTCCTTTGCAGTATTCCTTTAGTGCCTTGTTGCAAACAGGATGCACGTTTTGGAATATTTGTATTCTTTACAGACTTCCTTCTTTTCACTCTGTCAATTAGGTTAGTATTGTTTAGTAACTACAATGTTGTTGATCCATCATCACTTTTCTCCTATTCCGGCCATTAAACACTAACTGTTTTAAAGTCACCATTGGCCTCATGGTGAAATTCCTGAGCGGTTTCCTTTCTCTCCGGCAACTGACCTAGGAAGGACACCTGTATCTTTGTAGTGACTGGGTGTATTGATACACCATTCAAAGTGTCATTAATAACTTCACCATGCTCAAAGGGATATTCAATGTCTGCTTTTCTTTTTTTTCCTTTTTTTCCACCTACCAATAGGAGCCCTTTGAGGAATTGGAAAACCTACCTGGTCTTTGTGGTTGAATCTCTGTTTGAAATCCACTGCTCGACTTAGGGACCTTACATATAATTTTATGTGTGGGGTACAGAAAGGAGGTAGTCATTAAAAAAATCATGTTAAACACTATTATTCCATGCAACTTATTATATGACTTGTTAAGCGCATGTTTACTCCTGAACTTATTTAGGTTTGCCATAACAAAGGGGTTGAATGCTAATTGACTCAAGACATTTACTTAATTGGTAAACACAGTGGCGGTTCTTGCTTGTATGTCGCCCGGGGTGAACCCCCCCTTCAGCGCACCCCCCTGCCTAGCTCACAAACTAGAATCAGGGCACCCACTTCTGCAAGGTTAATTGACCCACAGTCCCACACGGTGACATGATACCATTGACGTGACGTGCAAATGAGCGATAGAAAACTGATTGCGCAAATGTCACCATTCCAAATTCTTTGGTTCGGGCACCCCGTGCCACCCCCGGCAAGATGCCGCCCCGGGCGGCTGCCCATGTCGCCTATGCCTAAATCCGCCACTGGGTAAATATATCGAAAAAATGATTACACTTTGACATTATGTGGTATTGTGTGTAGGCCAGTGACAAAAAAATCTAAATTTAATCCATTTTAAATTCAGGCTGTAACACAACAAAATGTGGAAAAAGTCAAGGGGTGTAAATACTTTCTGAAGGCACTGTACCTCAATAACTCCTCAAACTACTTTTGTAGTATATGGCTCAGGTTATATCTGAATGATTCGTTGCCATAGAAATGTACTTTGCTTAAAGGTGAGCCACTTTCGTGGTACCGGTTATCCCAATTCGAACTCAAGAGTTGACCAAATTTACCTCGCCAACTCCTCAAACTATATTCATAGTATAGGGCTCCGGTTTGTCCATGAGGTGTGTATAGTCTGAGTTAGGCCTCGCTACCATATGCTTCGGCCACCAGTGCGGCTCTGTGTGTCCCTGAGGCCATATGGTCGTGTGTGTGTTCCTGTGGTCCGAGCAGCAGGTGCTCTTGACTCCGTTCTTGGTGATTAGGACCAAGGAGATTACAGCTCTTAAGCTCGGCAGCTGCTTTTTCCCCTTGCCTTAGCTAACAAGCTTGTGTACGGTTTTTGGATCAGCACACATACACACGCTCACTCACACATTTGCCTGGATGAACAATGTCCCTTTACTTCACTTACAAATGTTTTGAGTATTTCGGTTTCTAGTGTGTGTGTGTGTGTTTGTACTATTACAGAACGTGGGCATGTTTTGGGATGATGGTGGTTGGATTGGCTTGTAGTGAATCTCAGCCAAGAAAGAGCAATAATCCCCAGACTAGGATTAAGGACTGTGAGCTAAACACCATAGTGTCATGCGGTGTATCACATAGAACAGCACCCCCTATCTGTTTCCATGCAGTATCAACAACCCATGCCATCCAACTATGAACCCTTACACACCAATGTACTATTTTTCAAAGAAATGTCCCATTTTAATCATTTTTTAATTGCATGCATCAACAACTCTTATTAAAATGTCTCTATTTAAACTTAACGTCTTTGGACCCATCCTCTCCTCTACCTCAGGTAAGTGTCAGGATGGTGCAGGCGTGGAGATGCAGCCCCTCAGTGACGAAGGAGGAGAGGAGAAGCAGAAATCCCACCCTAAGAAGGAGAAGTCTGTGCTCCAGGGGAAGTTGACCAAATTAGCGGTGCAGATCGGCAAAGCCGGTAAGACCATCACAAGGGAATTCTGAATTTTGAAAGTATGTTTGATTTCCGCAGCAGCTTGTCCCAGTTTGTCATTATTGCAAATATTTGATTATTTCATTGTGTACTTTCCTCTGTCCAGGCCTGTTCATGTCAGGGTTGACAGTCATCATCCTGATAACTCTGTTTATGGTGGACACCTTCTGGATCCAGGGCCTACCGTGGATCGCGGACTGCACGCCCATCTACATTCAGTTCTGCGTCAAGTTCTTCATCATTGGTGTTACTGTGCTTGTGGTGGCCGTACCTGAAGGTCTCCCCCTGGCCGTCACCATCTCACTCGCCTATTCTGTCAAAGTAGGTATCACTACTTTGTCACTACTATGTTACTATAGTATATATGTTACATACAGGAGCAATTAAGAAAGGCATTGCCAGATCACAAATAAAAGCCTCCTATCTTCCTCAGAAAATGATGAAAGACAACAATCTGGTGAGGCACCTGGATGCCTGTGAAACCATGGGCAATGCCACAGCCATCTGCTCTGACAAAACGGGGACATTAACCATGAACAGGATGACCGTGGTCCAGGCTTATCTGGGAGACAGGCACTACAGGAAGGTTCCTGATTCTGACCTCATCCCAGGCAAAATCTTGGACCTGCTCATTATGGGCATCGGAGTCAACTGTGCTTACACATCCAAGATCATGGTAAGTGAACATACTTCACCTACTCCGAGTTGAGGTTTTCAACTCTGGCAAACAAAACACAGAGATCTGCATTACAGCTCTTTTTATGGCAATCTTTCATTGACATATACGTTGAGTGCCAGGTCACGGATTTCAATCCAGGGCCAAATCCTCTTGAAATCTGAGTACCCAGACTTTAATTTAAATCATGCATTACTATAATGGGAAATATTTGTACAAAGTATCACTTATGTTAGTTGATTTGAAATTTGGAACTCACCTTAATGTGTAAATGGTTTGTCTCAGTCTCCTGAGAAGGAGGGCGGGCTGCCACGCCAGGTGGGCAACAAGACCGAATGTGCCTTGCTGGGCTTTATATTGGATCTGAGACGTGACTATATGACCATCCGCAACGAGATCCCAGAGGAGAAGCTCTTCAAGGTCTACACCTTCAACTCAGTCAGGAAGTCCATGAGCACAGTGCTGAAGAACGCAGACGGGAGCTACCGCATGTTCAGCAAAGGAGCCTCCGAGATCCTCCTCAAGAAGTAGGCTAGAACTTTCAGTTTCTTCCTTTCCTGGAAATTAACTCAATGAACATCCCCAGTATTATTTGTCAGAAACCTAAAATAGATTCCCTCTTTATCTCATCGCAGGTGTTGTAAGATCATGACAGCGAGCGGGGAGGCTAAGGTCTTCAAGCCCAGGGACAAAGACGATGTGGTGAAGAATGTGATCGAGCCCATGGCCTCCGAGGGCCTGAGGACCATATGCCTGGCCTACAGGGACTTCCCCCCGGTTGACGGCGAGCCTGACTGGGAAAACGAAACGTACATTCTCACCGGCCTCACATGTTTGTGTGTGGTGGGCATCGAGGACCCTGTACGACCAGAGGTAGAAGGGCAAGCGGGATTGGCCAATCAATGTCCTTGTTGCAAAGGTCCAATTAATTGAAGGAGGTAGATGTTTGTGGTGGTATAAAACAAAAGTATTTTTCTTCCAATCTAGGTTCCTGACGCCATTAAGAGGTGTCAGCGCGCTGGCATCACGGTGCGCATGGTCACAGGGGACAACATCAACACGGCTCGCGCCATTGCCAGCAAGTGTGGCATAGTGCACTCCGGAGATGACTTCCTCTGTATAGACGGTAAAGAGTTCAACCGACGGATAAGAAATGAACTGGGAGAGGTAATATTCTTCTCTTTCTCTCACAAAATTTAATCTGTTTCTGTAAAAATGGATGATCGAGTAACCCAAGAAACGATCTACTTCCAGATTGAGCAAGAACGCATTGATAAGATTTGGCCCAAACTCCGTGTGCTTGCAAGATCCTCACCCACTGACAAACATACTTTAGTAAAAGGTATGTTTGGGGGGGGGGTATTTATTCATTTCTAACTACAGAGACATTTTTAGGTCTTACAAAATATTAAGAGATTAAGAAATAAGAGATGATGCTTGCCTCTGTTCACAGGTATAATGGATAGCACTGTACTAGAACCAAGACAGGTTGTTGCTGTAACAGGAGATGGTACTAATGACGGCCCGGCCTTGAAGAAAGCTGATGTTGGATTTGCCATGGTATGGTATTTTTATACTTCAAGATCTGGCACGTTATATATCATATCTATATTTCATGAGTATGTTGTTTCTCTGATTTGACCAGACGGGTACTTTTGGTGCTGTGACTAATGCACTGTGACATGCTGTACCCACAGGGCATTGCGGGCACAGACGTAGCCAAAGAGGCCTCCGACATCATCCTGACAGATGACAACTTCAGCAGCATCGTCAAGGCGGTGATGTGGGGGCGGAATGTCTACGATAGCATCTCCAAGTTCCTCCAGTTCCAGTTGACGGTCAACGTGGTGGCCGTCATCGTGGCCTTCACGGGAGCCTGCATCACACAGGTGAGACACTGTATTTCTGTCATGTTCATCCTTCCATCTTGTCCGTCTGCTTGAAAAGGTGAGGCATAGGTCAACTAGAGAGCGGCTGTCTGACTATAGGGAGTTTTTATTATCTGCTCTACAAGTTACGGTAAAAGTGTGAAGTTATACATAACTCAAACTACATCTTCCCCCAGGACTCTCCTCTCAAAGCTGTCCAGATGCTGTGGGTGAACCTGATCATGGACACCTTTGCCTCCCTGGCCCTGGCCACTGAGCCCCCCACCGAGTCTCTGCTTCTGAGGAAACCGTATGGCCGCAACAAGCCCCTAATCTCCCGCACCATGATGAAGAACATCCTGGGTCATGCTGTCTACCAGCTCACCATCATCTTCACCCTGCTCTTCGCTGGTGAGTAGGGTTGCAAAGGGCGGGTAAATTACTGGAAACTTTCAAAGTTTACCAGTAAACAACCTGAATTTTGGTAACTTTCAAGGATGTTATGTAATCACAAGACATCTAGTGGCCTTTTGCAGTAATTCAGATTATCACAGGTGTCTGTAATTATCTCTGGGCCTATGTGTGACCTAATATATAAAATAAAATAAAAATATTATCCTATGAGTAAGTAGTGAATACCATTGTTGTTGTTTAAAATGAAGGTTTCAGCATGAAACATTTTAAATAATTAAAACATGTTTTACACATTTATTTATTTTACTATATCAATGTCTTTGTTGTAAATGTTTTTGCGCCAAACTTGTGGCAGTTGTGAAAAAAGTTGGAAAAATTGCATTAATTGAGTTAATAAAAAAATAGAGAGTGAATGTTATTTATAATAGAGGTTACATGAAGAAAATCAGGCCTTGCTGAACTGAAAATGGATGGCCCTCCCTTCAGCAAAATATTTTACCTAAACCCTCCCTGAATGCTTGAAAAACAAACAAGTAACCCTTCCCTATACCCAAAATAAGAATTAAAACAAAGTGAATAGCAGAGAACATGTCTACCGTTTACCCTCACTTCTTGGACAGACCAGAGTGTTAGATATGCAGTTTTTGTTTCTTTGACATTGAGGCTGAGCATTTTATTACGTTAAAGCCTTATTCTAAAATCCTCAGCAATCTACACACAATACCCCATAATGACAAAGCAAAAACATATACTAAAAGTTCAAAAATGAAATATAAGTATTCAGACCCTTAGCTATGAGACTCTTAATTGAGGTCAGGTGCATCCTGTTTCCATTGATCATCCTTGATATGTTTCTACAACTTGATTAGAGTCCACCTGTGGTAACTTCAATTGATTGGACTTGATTTGGAAAGGCACATACCTGTCTGTAGAGCTCCGAGAGAGGTTTGTGTCGAGGCACAGAACTGGGCAAGGGTACAAACAATTTCTGCAGCTTTGAAGGTCCCCAAGAACACAATGGCCTCCATCAGTCTTAAATGGAAGAAGTTTGTAACCACCAAGACTTCCTAGAGCTGTCTGCCTGACCAAACTGAGCAATTGAGGGAGAAGGGCCTTGATCAGGGAGGTGACCAAGAACCCGATGGTCACTCTTACAGAACTCTAGAGTTCCTCAGTGGAGATGAGAGAACCTTCCAGACGGAAGCTACTCCTCAGCAAAAGGCACATGACAGCCCGCTTGGAGTTTGCCAAAAGGCACCTAAACACTCTCAGACCATGAGAAACAAGATTCTCTGGTTCTCTGATTGAACTCTTTGGCCTGAATGCCAAGCGTCACGTCTGGAGGAAACCTGGCACCATCCCTAAGGTGAAGCATGGATTTGGCAGCATCATGCTGTGGGGATGTTTTTCAGCGGCCGGGACTGGGAGACTAATCAGGATCGAGAGAAAGATGAACGAAGCAAAGTACAGAGAGATCCTTGATGAAAACCTGCTCCAGAAAGCTTAGGACCTCAGACTGGGGCGAAGGCTCACCTTCCAACAGGACAACGACCCTAAGCACACAGCCAAAGACAACGCAGGAGTGGCTTCGGGACAAGTCTCTGAATGTCCTTGAGTGAGCCCGGACTTGAACCCGATCGAACATCTCTGGATAGACCTGACAATAGCTGTACAGCAATGCTCTCTATCCAACCTGAGAGAGCTTGAGAGGATCTGCAGAGAAGAATGGGAGAAACTCTCCAAATACAGGTGTGCCAAGCTTGTAGCGTCATACGCAAGAATACTCAAGGCTGTAATCGCTGCCAAAGGTGGTTCAACAAAGTAAAGGGTCTGAATACTTATGTAAATGTGATACAGTTGCAAGAAAATATGTGAACCCTTTGGAATTACCTGGATTTCTGCATAAATTTGTCATCAAATGTGATCTGATCTTCATCAAAGTCACAACAATAGATAGATAGATAGATAGATAGATAGATAGATAGATAGATAGATAGATAGATAGATAGATAGATAGATAGATAGATAGATAGATAGATAGATAGATAGATAGATAGATAGATAGATAGATAGATAGATAGATAGATAGATAGATAGATAGATAGATAGATAGATAGATAGATAGATAGATAGATAGATAGATAGATAGATAGATAGATAGATACTTTATTTATCCCCCGGGGGGGAAATTTCATTGTCAATAGACTAACAGTGTGCTTAAACTAAACACACAAATGATTGTATTTTTCTTAAGACTGTAACTTAACAAAATGTGGAAAAAGTCAACGGGTCTGAATACTTTCCAAAGGCACTGTAAATTACCAGTAGCTCTGCAACCCTGCCAGTGATTACCACCTGGGTTCAAATTAGTTAGTCATGCCAATTGGACATTGACATGAAATTCATGGTTTTGTATTATCTGGAATCTAACTTTGTTCTTGATGAAGTTATGAAATCAAATGTATTGATGTAATGTATGTCGTGATCTGTATTGCTTGTCTCCAGTGGGCCTTGTTGTTATTATGTACCTGTATGTTGCCACCACAGGGGAGCAGATTTTCGACATTGACAGTGGGAGGTACGCGCCGCTCCATGCCCCTCCCTCGGAACATTACACCATTGTTTTCAACACCTTTGTCATGATGCAGCTCTTTAATGAAATCAATGCCCGCAAGATCCACGGCGAGCGTAACGTTTTTGACGGCATCTTCAAAAACATGATCTTCTGCTCCATTGTGTTCGGAACGTTCGTCATCCAGGTGAGCAGCCTTCAGATCCACACAGGAGATTTCATACCGGACAGAAAGTAACATTACTCTCCGATAACCCTGTGTTTTGTTGTTAAGATTGTTATCATTCAGTTTGGAGGGAAACCTTTCAGCTGTGTGGGCCTCAGCATTGACCAGTGGCTCTGGTGTGTGTTCTTGGGCTTTGGATGTCTTTTATGGGGCCAGGTAAGATTCTCATAGGTTTCTAATGTCTTTCAAAGTCCCTGTGATCTATTTGGCTGTTATGAAGTTTTGTCACAAATGACTTCAACATTTGAGTTCCTGTCTGTTCATTTTTAGGTGGTCACCACTGTCCCTACCAGCCGGCTGAAGTTCCTGAAGTCTGCAGGTCATGGCACTCAGCAGGAGGAGATCCCTGAGGAGGAGTTGGAGGAGATGGAGGACCTGGACGAGATCGACCACGGTGAGATGGAGATGAAAAGGGGGCAGGTGCTCTGGTGCAGAGGCCTAGGCAGGATCCGGACTCAGGTTTGTATGGTTAACTCATAATTACATCTCAGCTCACAATCATCCCTCAGCTTTACACCAAACCAAGGATAGAAACTCAGGATTGTGCTTTAACTTTCAAGGGGACTCAATACAAACATGTTGACTGTGTCTTCATCCCCAAACCATCCAGATCCGCGTAGTGAATGCCTTCCAAGACACTATGTCCCCCTACGAGGGCCTGGAGACCCCTGATTCCCGCAACTCGATCCACAACTTCATGACCACCCCAGAGTTCTGCATAGAAGACTCGGAGCCTCAGATTCCCCTCATCAACGACACAGAGGGGGAGGACGATGCTCCCACCAAGCGCAGCGCTGCGCAGACCCTGACACCCAACCAGAACAATAATGCTGTGGACAGCATCATCCCCTTCCACAAGGAGAGCCCAAAGACTGGTGGGATCCCCCAGAGTGCTGCACTGCCGCCGTGCCCTGGGAGCCCGCTGCACAGCCTGGAGACCTCCCTCTGAGCTGGGCCCTAGTACCAGTAATTACCCACTCGCCTCAGCACACTTAACAATACCAAGACGTGGGAGAGAGGGCTTTTGGAAGCCTCAT
This sequence comes from Thymallus thymallus, assembly GCA_023634145.1. Taxonomy (NCBI): domain Eukaryota; kingdom Metazoa; phylum Chordata; class Actinopteri; order Salmoniformes; family Salmonidae; genus Thymallus; species Thymallus thymallus. The sequence continues at coordinate 5,764,292 of CM042413.1, forward strand.
GGGTTTCTGTTTTTACTTATATGTTTGGTTCCTAAAACATTTGTGGGTCTTGTATCGAGAAGAGGTGCACATTTTGCGTGAAATAATTATACTATTTTTTTATTTTTATTAAATGAACAGGGAGACCAATATGCATTGCTGTACATCAGCAGTACTTCTAAAGAATTCATGCATTGGCTATTTATATTTTTATGATTTCACTCATGGTGTGAAAGCAACCCTGTTTACGCGTTAATGAAACTGACTGTCCGTGAAAAACCTACGTTATAACATGTACAAAGTGGGGCTATATACTGTAAAATGAAGGAAAAAAAGAACTTTGATATTGCTGTCTTTTAGCAGAAAAGTAAGGTTTCTGTTGAAACTGAACTAATATGCCTGCAAGTTCTATTTGGTATGTTTTTTTTCTAGGCACATAGAAATATCAAGCAAAATAAGAACACTTGTGTAGAAACTTGCAAAAGAAAGTGGTTTTAATGTCTATGAAGACATTGGGATAGCTGAAAAATGTCCTAAAATATCCATGTTCATACTTCCACACTGTAAATATTAAAGACATGCTCTGGTACTTTGGCAAATAAGAAAGTATTTTTTAAACATCCAGCTTGTGCTGGATGTGTCAATGTGTAGTACATACATGAAGAATCTATTAGCAAAATGACTGTCTTGCCTATTAGCCAAGAAATCTCTAGTTTGAAAGTGATTGTTTTCTTGAAGCTTTGCCGTGCAATTTGCCATACATTTCCCCCCATGTGGGTCAGCCCCCTAGCAATTAAAAGTTCTAGCCAATGAGCTTCAGCCTTTTCATTTGAGTGACAGCTAGCAAGAGGCCTGCCCAGTGTTATCTAATGAAGTTGCAGGGCGGGCCCAACGGCTCAGTGGACAAAGCAGAGAGAGACAAATAGCAATGACATGGTGCACATTTCTGCACATACAGTATGTGACAGTATGTGACATAGTAAGCCATCTTCAGGAGCCACTTTAAGTGCTACTTTCAGAACTACTGGCTAAAAAGTATACAAAAGTACCAGAGAATCTCTTTAACTTAGTTCCCAAATCATTATTACTGGAAAATGGTGGAGCTCCAATTTGTGTCCTTAGTGCTTTCAAACTAGACCACTGATCATAAGCACTGATCCATTGAAAGGCTCATTACAAATCAAGGATAAAATGCATACATTACAGAAAAAGAGAGGAGAAACCAATTACTGTTTCAGATTTTTCTGTAGAATTGTAAAAAAAATTATAATCATTAATTTATTATTATTATTATTATTAATAATAATATTATTAATTATTAAAATTGTGTAAAGCGAGTAGATTGTTGGGTTTTAGGATTTTTAAATCGAGAAGTTTGTTTCTAATTCAAAGACATTACATTTCCAGAATGCTTTTGACAACCTGAGTGATATTTCGCAAAATAACTCGGCTAACTGAAATGACTTGATTCGCCACATCATTAACGTGTACAATATGAGTTGATTAAGTGATACTCATTTCAATTCATTTATATTTTATAGCTGACTAACATATTGATACTGCTTTGTGAAATACCCTCCAGGAAACAGACGATACTCAAGACACAGGAGACTTTAGACTCTCAGCACAGAGTACTTTATTGTACCATTTTATGTACCAGGAGACTTTAGACTCTCAGCACAGAGTACTTTATTGTACCATTTTATGTACCAGGAGACTTTAGACTCTCAGCACAGAGTACTTTATTGTACCATTTTATGTACCAGGAGACTTTAGACTCTCAGCACAGAGTACTTTATTGTACCATTTTATGTACCAGGAGACTTTAGACTCTCAGCACAGAGTACTTTATTGCACTAAACCTCCTTTAGGGAGACTTACATTTTGTAAAATTTAGCCTAGCTTTGTATCTTCTTAGAGAGAACTAAGTAGCTTTCAAACGTCAAGGTATCTCATCAGTCAGGAGAGGATTGAAAATTATTCTAAACATTTTGCAAGCCTACAGTCAAAATACCCTCGCACTGTCATTGGAAATAGCCTACATGTTTACCAAGTGTATTGCTTTTGTTTGACAGGAACGTTGGGTCCTGTGGCATTGGGTGCTATAAAAAATTAAAAAATAAACACGGAAACCTAAAAAATCTGGAATGCTAGAACAAAAAGTGGTTCCTGGGATGTGGAGAACTGGAGAATTGGAGAACTGTATTTCAAAAATTTTCCAAAATGTTTTAGGTTACATTGAGGTCTAAATAGGATTAACGTCATTACACTTTTTTTTTTTATGCAACCTTTCACAGTACAGGGCCAATGTTATGTTTCTGGAATACGTCAGGGTCTCACTTAATTTGACGACATATTTATTTTGGATTTCTTTCGTGTTGCAATTACAACCTGCATCTTAAGATGGGTATAAATCCAAAGAAAGTACTTTAAGTTGTAAAAATGGGAGAGAGATTCCATAGGTCAATTTTGTGTTTCTCTGTAGTTTCAATCTCTTTATGGATTATACATTTTTATATCTCAATATTTGGTAATAAAGTACTTAATGTCTGTTTATTTTGAGCAGTGTAAATGGTTCTTGTGGTTGATATTAAGTTTTGAAACTTGTTGAGTAATGTGTATGTTTTTTTTAAAATAAAATACAAATATTTAGCTTACCTGTTCTCTACTTTTATATATTTTTTCCCTCAACATCTGACTGAGAAATGTAGGCGCAGCAAGACATCTGACTCTGAAAAAAGAAATGTAGGCGCAGCAAGACATCTGACTCTGAAAAAAGAAATGTAGGCGCAGCAAGACATCTGACTCTGAAAAAAGAAATGTATGCGCAGCAAGACATCTGACTCTGAAAAAAGAAATGTAGGCGCATCAAGACATCTGACTCTGAAAAAAGAAATGTAGGCGCATCAAGACATCTGACTCTGAAAAAAGAAATGTAGGCGCAGCAAGACATCTGACTCTGAAAAATAAAATGTAGGCGCAGCAAGACATCTGACTCTGAAAAATAAAATGTAGGCGCAGCAAGACATCTGACTCTGAAAAAAGCCACTCAACACGTAGGGCTACTGGCATGTGGTCCTCCCAGTTGTTTGCAATGATAGCATTACAATAGCCTGTTATTGAAAAAAACATGTTCATATCTGAGTAAAAGTCCAAAAATATATAATTTGTGCAAGCATATCATTTAAATGTTTTTCAGCAATACATAAAGCAGATCATTTAAATGTCTTTGCAGCAATACATAAAGCAGACCATTTAAATGTCTTTGTAGCAATACATAAAGCAGACCATATAAATGTCTTTGTAGCAATACATAAAGCAGACCATATAAATGTCTTTGTAGCAATACATAAAGCAGACCATTTAAATGTCTTTGTAGCAATACATAAAGCAGACCATATAAATGTCTTTGTAGCAATACATAAAGCAGACCATTTAAATGTCTTTGTAGCAATACATAAAGCAGATAATTTCTGTGATGAAAGCAAAAATGTGAATACATGATGATGAGGAAGGAAAAAGGGAGATTCAGAGGAAGTGTTAGATATAGAATGTAATGTGTTTGAATTGAATAGGACTATGGAGGGATGTGGTACAACGGCTCCGGGTGAGGATCGTTTGTGTTGTATTATGTTTAACATGTCAGATGGCTTATTAGAGAATATACTTAGGGTATTTAATAAAACATGGAAAGTAGGAATATTACCAGGTGGATGGAGCAGAGGAGTGGTTTTAGGAAAGGTAGAACAACTGTAGATGCATTAGTTAAAGTGAGTAATGACATTGAAAAGGCACCGGCAACAAAGAAGTGCTGTCTGTAGTGTATTTTGACATTGAGAAAGCATACGACACCGTGTGGAGGGAAGGTCTGTTAATAACATTGAATAAATTAGGGATCGGTGGCAGGACGCACAATTGGATAATGGATTTTTTGTTTGACCGAACTCTTCAGGTTAGAGTCGGGTCTGAGATGTCCAGGAAGTATGGGATAGTAAATGGTACACCGCAAGGCAGTGTCATCAGTCCTATTTTATTTTCAATTATGATAGATGATATTTATGGAAGAGTAGGACCTGGGATAAGCACAGCTTTATATGCGGATGGTGGAGCCATGTGGAAATATTCCGTTTGTAATGGGAAAAATACAAGAGGCTGTAACTGTGGTTGAGGATTGGTCGTTAAATGGGGATTCAAACTCTCAATTACAAAATCATGCCATATGTTGTTTACTAGGAAAAAGGTTAAGGAAGACATTATTATGACATTAGATGGACAAAGATTAGATAAGGTAACCGAGTTTAAATATTAAGGTTTATGGTTAGATGAGAAACTTACATGGAGAACACATATATCAAGTATAGAAACAAAGTGTAAAAAGGTCTTAAACCTAATGAGATCAATAGTAGGGAGGGACTGGGGTACAGAAAGGCAATCATTACTGGATATTTACAGATCATTCATTAGATCTACATTTTGTCTAAGGATCTGCTGCTAAAACAACACTGTCAAAATGAGATGGAATACAGTCAAGGGCACTTAGAATATGTACTGGAGCATTTAAAACAACACCGGTGGAGGCAATACAAATAGATACTTTGGAAATACCATTGTCACTTAGAAGAGATAAACTAGGGCTTGTATATTGGGTTCCACTAAAGGGAAGTGGGACTGATCACCCTGGTCAGGGTGTATTAAAAGAATGCTGGGAATATAGCAGGTGTAAATGCAAGGGATATGGAGCAGGAATAGAAAGAAAAGCGGTTACATATCAACTAACAGATCTCGAGATTGGACCGAGGGTTGTATGGAGTACGATTCCAACATGGTTATTTAATCAACCATATGTGGATTTAACATGGCTGGAGAAAAAGAAAGATTGGTGTGAAGACAATGTCAGCGAAAGAGTAGATCAATACATTTAAAACACATTCTCCTCATATGTAGATGTATACACAGATGGGTCAAAGGATCCAAACACTGGACCTACGGGAAAAGGAATTGTTGTTCCGGAATTCAAAACTCAAATGTGTAAAAAATTATCTAAGTATTTATCAGCATATTCAACAGAAATGATTGCTATCATATTGGCATTGCAGTGGGTAGAAGAGATTAAACCATGGAGGGTAATTATATGCTCGGATTCAGCAGCTGTGTTAAGTAGTTTAAGATCCGGAAAGTCAGGAAGGAAAGATTTGTGGGTAGAGATAATGACAATGGTGATGGGAATACAGAGAAGCGGGGTGGTAGTCCAGTTTTGTTGGGTTCCAGCACATGTGGGTGTACAGGGAAATGAAAAGGCAGATTTAATAGCAAAAGAAGCGCTGAGAAGAAATAGAGTAGATGTTAAGGAGGTGAAGTTAAGTAGAGGGAAGTTAAAACATTGATTAGGAAAAAGGGGCAACCCAAAACTCAAGGCATTCATTGCTCCAACCTCAACTAGTCAATTCAAGAGGAGGTCGGAAGGATTGGTCCTGTTTGGTCCTGAGTAATGGTCCTGTTGACTTCAGATTGCTGGCTTGTCTTACTGTATGTACATGGAAAGGCTCAGAATTGTTTGCATGCAAAAATGTAAACATATTTATCTGTGTCTTTGCTACAGTGGTTTCATCCCCTGATGCCCCTCTGATCATGAAGCCAAAGCGATCGTTGTCTGTTTGCAGTGTGGAAAGGTACTGTAATTAGGATGTACATTTTTATCCTAAGCCTCTGGAGTGGGAAACTGTACAACATTGAAGTTTATTAGAATAGCTTTGTTAATCTTCCTAATCTAGCCCACACTGTAAACAGATGATTCAGGGGTTAATTGAAATTGACAAAAAACAACAAACAACATATATGCAAGTCCTTTCAATGATTTGTTGATTTAATTTTACAAAATAATTTAGAATAAATTCAATTTAATATGTTGCTAAACTGTATTTTAAGTGATTTCATTCACTGAATTTGTATATTTCTTTCTATTTATTAATTACATTTCGTGCATCAAATCTGTTTTTAGAGGATTGTGGGTAATTCAACACTTTTAGACTTTATGATTATTTTACCCATGTTTGAAGAAAGAAAACTATATATATATTAGTATAAAGCAGGTTGAAAGGATATCAAATCCAGTGACCTACAATGCTTGCAGTTCTACGGCCATTTACTGCTGGTGGATTGAGTTCAACAATTCTTGCCAAAGTGGGTTAAAATTGCAAATGATCAAGTATACCTTTAACAATGTTATACATCAAGTGTTTGTGAAACACTAATATGTTGGGTTTACTAAATATTTTCTACATCAAATTATTTAATCATATCAGTAAATCCAGCAATTGTATGGCTATTATACATTTATTTGTAAATTCAAACAACTTATTCAAGTTTTGTTTTTGTAAAAAACATAAGAAATTAAATCTACTCAATAATATTGTCTTCTTGATGCCTTAATTTTTTAAAAAGTATATTCAACAAAAATATAAAGGCAACGTGTAAAGTGTTGGTCCCATGTTTCATGAGCAGAAATGTTCCATATGCACAAAATGCTTATTTCTCTCACATTTTGTGCACAAATGTATTTACATAAAATTAGTTTACATCCCTGTTAGTGAGCCTTTCTCCTTTGCCAAGATAATCCATCCACCTGACAGGTGTGGCGTCTCAAGAAGCTGATTAAACAGCATGATCATTACACAGGTGCACCTTGTGCTGGGGACAATAAAAGGCCACTCTAAAATGCGCCGTTTTGTCACACAACACAATGCCACAGATGTCTCAAGTTTTGAGGGAGCAATTGGCATGCTGACTAGAGGAATGTCCACCATAGCTGTCGCCAGAAAATGGAATGTTAATTTCTCTACCATAATGTCGTTTTAGAGAATTTGGCAGTACGTCCAACTGGCCTCATAACTGCAGTTTGTTGACGTTGTGAAAAGAGTGCCCAATGGTGACTGTGGGGTTATGGTATGGGCAGGCATAAGATACAGACATTTTTAATGCACAGAAAAACAGTGACTAGCTCCTGAGGCCCAGTCATGTGAAATCCATAGATTCGAGCCTAATGAAATTATTTCAATTGACTGATTTCCTCATATGAACTGTAACTCAGTAAAATCTTTGAAATTGTTGCGTTTTATATTTTTGCATTAGCATTGAATATGCCCCACCTTCTATTCAACAGTCCCCCCTACAAACCAGCACTTCCAGCTCCAGAGCTTCTCCAAACACCCTCTCCTGTGGTGAGCAAGGCAATGCAACCCAAGATGAGACGCCCATCTGCCCTGCCCACCCATGTGAACCGGAGGATCTCTGGTATCCCCATGCTCACCCCAAAGAGCATGTCACGGCAAGGCAGGCCCTCCCTGAGCACTGCCAACTTACGATCCTCCACCTGCAGGGCTAGCCACCGGAGGTGAGAATTATATATTTTTATTTAACCTTTATTTAACTAGGCAAGTCAGTTAAGAACAAATTCTTATTTACAATGACGGCCAAACCCGGACAACACTGGGCCAATTGTGTTCCACCGTATGGGACTCCCAATCACGGCCGGATGTGATACAGCCTGGATTCGAACCAAGTACCTCCTACACACATCACTCCAGCCAGGTACCTCCTACACACATCACTCCAGCCAGCTACCTCCAACACACATCACTCCAGCCAGCTACCTCCAACACACATCACTCCAGCCAGGTACCTCCTACACACATCACTCCAGCCAGGTACCTCCTACACACATCACTCCAGCCAGCTACCTCCAACACACATCACTCCAGCCAGGTACCTCCTACACACATCACTCCAGCCAGGTACCTCCTACACACATCACTCCAGCCAGGTACCTCCTACACACATCACTCCAGCCAGGTACCTCCAACACACATCACTCCAGCCAGGTACCTCCAACACACATCACTCCAGCCAGGTACCTCCAACACACATCACTCCAGCCAGGTACCTCCAACACACATCACTCCAGCCAGGTACCTCCAACACACATCACTCCAGCCAGCTACCTCCTACACACATCACTCCAGCGTTGCTCAATTGCCGAACACCATAGGTCAAACACTAACTAGAAGGACATGCAGGAAATGGAACCGTAGTCCATATGTTGGAATAATCATAGACGAGTCTGTGACAGTTGCTGACGAGAATACATTTTTGATGTTCGTGAGGTACAGTTTGTGCATGAGGGCCAGGTGAAGATGAGGGCCAGGTGAAGACTGTTCTTAGCAAATGTAATGATACCGCATGGAGATGCAGAAACTATCACAAATTACATTCTAGCAAAAATGTTAATCAAAGGGTATCGATTTTAAAATGTGGTGGGACTGGGCAGCGACGGTGCAAGTGTCAAACAACATAATATACAAGTACCTTGAGTCTGCAGCCGGTCGTCATCCAAGACTCCGCAAACTCAATACCACTCTAGAGAACAATGATAAAATCAACCTGAAGGGAATCCACTCCGATTGACCTGCGCTGGCAAGATCTAATTCCTCTTTCAGGGCTATGGTAATGGAAGCACACACGGGCGAGTGCGCACCGATTTTATCTTGTACCTGATCCAGGGCCTAAACGACAGATTTGCAGGTAGTGATCTGAGCATCTCTTGCATGGACAAACTTCTACATCCTGCCAATCACTACCCGACAATGACAGAGACCTTACCCAGCACGGAGCTCCCGAATTCGACCGTCTATCATACAAAGATATGTTACCAACAGATGCCCTGCGGCAGGAATTCACCCAGGTAAAACATGTTTGTGCTCAAATGTTTTTGTTTAAAAGGCAATTGGTGCATTCTCTGTTCTCTTTCCCATGCACCACATACACACACACACAGCACATTTTCCACAATTGCCGTTCTAATTGTTACATCAACATATAGCAGTACACATTTTTCGTTTAAAAGGCAATTGATGTTTAATATTATGATGAAGAGATGTTTAATACATGGTTTTGTGCATTCTGTCTTATTCACCCCAGTGGTACCCCTCGATCATAGAGAGAGAAAGAGATGGGGCACAGGGCAGGGGGAGCGAGGGAAGAGAGGGGATTGACTAGGCTAGGCGGTTGGAGCACAAGCAAAGAGGGAAAAACAGGGGAGTGTTAGAGGGATGTGTGTCCTTCTGTCTTACCCCCCCCCCACACACACAGCCTCCATCATTTCCATTTGAGCACAGTTTATCCATGTTGTATTTGATACATTTATAAAATGCAGCGATGGCTAACAACCCCTTTTTCTTCCCCAGGTGCAACATGTATTAAAACACCAGGGGTACAGAGCAATGGCAGAAGCATGCAGGGCTCTCATTCAAGAGTTTGCCGACGTGTTCCCAGCGCACGCTCAGCTCTCTGTGGTCCTCCCCTTGTCCAGTGTTCCTGCTGAATGGGGATTCATCTTCAAGAACCGAATTCTGACTAAGAAACTCTCCCGCATATGTAGTGTTAGATATTAATGACAATTTCGATGGGAGCACCGGAGTCCTGGAAATTAGTTTTTGCTAGGGCACATGCCGTTTTTGACCAGGGTGCCAAAGGGAAAAAATTGAGTGCAACTGAGGGAGGGAGATGTGATCTGTCAGTTTTCACAGTATGCTAGTTTGTTTGCTAAAGTTCGAACCAGAGTTCAATTTATTTGTCACATTGTGGTTAAAATGTAAAAGAATAATCCTATTCATAATGAATTCATCAGATGCGTGTTGAGTGCTTGTCATTTTTCCAATGCGCCTATAGCGTTCGTATTTCATCAACTCCATCGAGTACAAGCATATTAAGGCTTATTATGTGATTATGACATAGGAGTTTTCACGTAGTACCCTCTTGAACTGACCTGTATTCTCCTGCATTCTACAACACTGAGTATGTATTTATGATCTGTTTGTTTAATTAGAACACGTGAAATCTATTAAAATGCAGAATGTTTAGGGTCTATGTTTTAAAGATGCAGACTGTTGAAAGGTAACGTGACCCCTGAGGATGTGCAGCTTTCCCTTTCAAGGTGATTTGATTCAGATCTGGATACGTGGGCTCTGATACGATACAGGAAAGATATGTTTTAGAAACTATTGTTTGATTAGAGAAACGATGCGATTGGGTTCGATGCTATATGGTCCAATGCACTAATACTTGTTGCATAAATACAGTTGAAATCGGAAGTTTACATACATCTTAGCCAAATACATTAAAACTCAGTTTTTCACAATTCCTGATATTTAATCCTAGTAGAAATTCCCTGTCTTAGGTCAGTTAGGATCACCACTTTATTTTAAGAATGTGAAATGTCGCAGTGGGTCAGAAGTTTACATACACTCAATTAGTATTTGGTAGCATTGCCTTTAAATTGTTTAACTTGGGTCAAACGTTTCAGGTAGCCTTCCACAAGCTTCCCACAATAAGTTGGGTGAATTTTGGCTAATTCCTCCTGACAGAACTGGTGTAACTGAGTCAGGTTTGTAGGCCTCCTTGCTCGCACACGCTTTTTCAGTTCTGCCCACACATTTTCTATAGGATTGAGGTCAGGGCTTTGTGATGGCCACTGCAATACCTTGACTTTGTTGTCCTTAAGCCATTTTGCCACAACTTTGGAAGTATGCTTGGGGTCATTGTCCATTTGGAAGACCCATTTGCGACCAAGCTTTAACTTCCTGACTGATGTCTTGAGATGTTGCTTCAATTTATCTTCAAAGTAGCCACCGCTTGCCTTGATGACAGCTTGGCATTCTCTTAACCAACTTCATGAGGTAGTCACCTGGAATGCTTTTCCAACAGTCTTGAAGAAGTTCCCACATATGCTGAGTTACTTGATGGCTGCTTTTCCTTCACTCTGCGGTCCAACTCATCCCAAACCGTCTCAATTGGGTTGAGGTCCGGTGATTGTGGAGGCCAGGTCATCTGACGCAGCACTCCATCACTCTCCTTAGTCAAGTAGCCCTTACCCAGCCTGGAGGTGTGTTGGGTCATTGTCCTGTTGAAAAACAAATAATAGTCCCACTAAGCCCAAACCAGATGGGTTGGTGTATCGCTGCAGAATGTTGTGGTAGCCATGCTCATTAAGTGTGCCTTGAATTCTAAATAAATCACTGACAGTGTCACCAGCAAAGCTCCATCACACCCCCTCCATGCTTCACGGTGGGAACCACACATGCGTTTATCCGCTCACCTACTGGGTCTCAACCAAAAATCTAAAATTTGGACGCATCAGACCAAAGGACAGATTTCCACTGGTCTAATGTCCATTGCTCGTGTTTCTTGGCCCAAGCATATTGATGTCCTTAAGTAGTGGTTTCTTTGTAGAAATGAAGGCCTGATTCACGCAGTCTCCTCTGAGCAGTTGATGTTGAGATGTGTCTCTTACTTGAACTCTGAAGCATTTATTTGGCCTGCAATCTGAGGTGGACCTAACTCTAAGGAACTTTGGGTCTTCCTTTCTTGTGGCGGTCCTCATGAGAGCCAGTTTCATCACAGCACTTGATGGTTTTTGCGACTGCACTTGAAACTTTCAAAGGTTGTCTTAAAGTAGATAGATAGATAGATAGATAGATAGATAGATAGATAGATAGATAGATAGATAGATAGATAGATAGATAGATAGATAGATAGATAGATAGATAGATAGATAGATAGATAGATAGATAGATAGATAGATAGATAGATAGATAGATAGATAGATAGATAGATAGATAGATAGATAGATAGATAGATAGATAGATAGATAGATAGATAGATAGATAGATAGATAGATAGATAGATACTTTATTGATCCCCCGGGGGGGAAATTTCTTTGTCAAGCAGCTACAACAAAACATCAGGGCAGGTGCGAAATGCCACAACGAAAGTACACAAAAGACAGATACACGGTACATGATACATAGAGCGGCAGTATGAAAAAGTATAGAAATACAAGATATCTGGAGTGCAAAAAAAAGCTATAAAAAGACATTGCATAGTATGAGTGGTTGGCTGAATATGTACACTATACATTGGTGGATGTTGGATGGTTAACTATACTATACAGGTCAATGGCAGAGAAATACTTCAGTAGCTAAAAATGCGTATGATATGAGCGAGGGAATAATAGTTTACTTAATAGACAGACTGGGTAAATGAACAGGTAAGTGAAAATTTTGCATGGTTAAATTAGCTGTACAGTTAGGTATACAGTTATATTTACAGATAAGTGAATACTTGCATGTTTACACAAACTGTACAGGTAAATGACAGGAAGAGATACTTTAATAGCTAAATGTGTGTATGATATCATTTGGGGTAATAATAGTAATTCCCTTAAAATACAGTCCTTAGTGCGCAGGGTTTAATTACAGACAACTGCACGTATTGCACATTCGATATACTAAAAGCAATGAGAAAAGTTGCAACTGGCAGGATACTAATATGCATTCCTGGGTGAATGCCTACGTAGGTTAAGTCCGATAATTACTTACAATATTGCATGTGATATAATATAACAACTGTACATGAGTATGTATATACAGACCTGTATGAATAAATAGGTCCTGAGTGGATGAGTGCTGACGGACCAGAGTTACTCACGGATGGATGCATAATTGTTAAACTAGGTCCTAGCACCCCAACAGTTCCAGATCTATGTTGCCGACGGCACGGCACCCCGGTGAGGCATTATATAGTCTAATAGCCACCGGCAGGAAGGACCTCCTGTAGCGCTCTCTGGCACACCGTGGTGGGATCAGTCTGTGACTGAAAGAGCTCCTCTGCGTCATAACCATAGCGTGCAGAGGGTGGGTGACGTTGTCCATGATGGCCAGCAGTTTGGCCAGGATCCGTCTCCCCGCCACCTCCTCTAGAGTGTCAAGGCTCATCCCCAGGACAGAGCTAGCCTTCCTGATCAGCTTATTTACCCGAGAAGCATCACCGGCTTTGATGTTTGCTCCCCAGCACACCACTGCAAAAAAGATGGCACTGGCCACCACAGACTGGTAGAAGGTATGCAGTAGTTTACTGCACACGTTGAAGGACCTGAGCCTCCTCAGAAAGTAGAGTCGGCTCTGGCCCTTTTTGTAGAGGGCCCCGGTGTTATCGGCCCATTCCAGCCTGTTGTCCATATGGACTCCCAGGAACTTGTATGACCCAACCATTTCCACATCCATCCCCTGTATAGGGACTGCAGTCAGTTGTGCCTTGGTTCTCCTGAAGTCCACCACCATCTCCTTTGTTTTGCTGATGTTGAGCTGAAGGTGGTTCTGCTCACACCACAACACAAAGTCACTGATTGTGCTCCTGATGGACTGTCGTTTCTCTTTGCTTATTTGAGCTGTTCTTGCCATAATATGGACTTGGTCTTTTACCAAATAGGGCTATCTTCTGTATACCATCCCTACCTTAAGATTTAGAAGGAAAGATATTCCACAAATGAACTTTTAAGAAGGCACACCTGTTAATTGTCCAGTTGACTACCTCATGAAACTGGTTGAGAGAATTCCAAGAGTGTGCAGAGCTGTCATCAAGGCAAAGGGTGGATACTTTGAAGAATCTCAAATCTATATATTTTGATTTGTTTAACACTTTTTTTGGTTACTACATGATTCCATATGTGTTATGTCATAGTTTTGATGTCTTCACTGTTATTCTACAATGTAGAAAATAGTGAAAAACCTTGGAATGAGTAGGTGTGTCCAAACGTTTGACTGGTACTGTGTGTGTATATTATAGCACACCTTTGGATTTCAGCAGTATGGCTTGCAAAAGTGATTGCTGTCCTCATTATGACATCAACTTTACCCTGTGTATCTACGAATAATACTTTAATTCTAGTAAAACACAATTTGTATCAGTGCGTTTGATAACGATCACCTAGCAAATTACATTGGTTGTCACTCAACTGATAAAGACTAATATTACGCAAGCCGTTTTACAAACATTTTAATGCTGAAGGCATTCAGATGTGCAACATCAGGAATAGTCCTCTCTTTGATGAGCTCGCGAAGCTGCTTACAATGTGCAGTTTGATTAGGCTACTGATATTGCCGGGCGTTGTTTGCATGCAAAGGACTACTTAAGTCGTTTTTTTTGGGATATCTTTACTATTTATATTTTTGACTACTTTTACTTACTACATTTCTAAATAACATATTGTACTTTTTACTCCATATATTTTCCCTGACAACCCAAAGTACTCATTACATTTTGAATGCTTAGTAGGACAGGAAAATGGTGAAATTCATGCACTTAGAGAGAACACGTGGTTATCCCTACTGCCTAATGTCTGTCAGACTCACTATAAAACATGCATCTTTTGTAATTAACGTCTGAGTGTTGGAGTGTGCTCCTGGCTATCCGTACATTTTAAAAACAAGAAAATGGTGTCCTCTGGTTTGCATAATATAAGTAATTTGAAATGATTTATACTTTTAATTTTGATACTTAAGTATATTTTAGCAATTACATTTTCTTTTGATACTTCAGTATATTTTAAACCAAATACTTTTAGACTTTGTCATACTTGAGTAAAAGTAGTATTTTACTGGGTGACTTTCACTTTTACTTGAGTCATTTTCTATTAAGGTATCTTTACTTTTACTCAAGTATGACAATTGGGTCCTTTTTCCACAACTACAAAATATTAGGTAATTTTCGGAAGGTAGAAAGAATAATATGCTATTTTCCTTTAGTGAACCGGAGATTTGTAATGTTTGAATCGATTTTCTGACTGAAGCGTGCTACAGTTTGATCAGTAAGGGGTCCCGCTGACAGAGACTCCTTTTGTATCTTAAACATTTGAACCGATGTGAATCGTTACATTCGTAATAAATACATTGCCGTGAAATCCAGTTGACTCATAACATCATGGTGTCTGTTCTATGGTGAAACATTATTTTGCATGAATTAATACGATACTTTTTAGATTGTTACATACAGGTTTGAAAATGGTATATGAATGCAAATGGCTTACATCAACTGGTATGTGAATTCAATACTGTTCAGTGGATATGTTGTCAGGATTCGAAGCAGGCAGACAGACAGACAGACAGACAGACAGACATTTTCTTGTACTCGCATAATGAGTCATTATACATTTACCAAATACTCTGTACAAGTTTATTGAAAATGTTCATTAATGTGCTTCTGTCAAATGTGAGATATATTAAAGTATAGATGTATATTAATGCATCTTATGATGTACTTATAATCTATCTTCCTGTCTGTACCAAGAATGATCAAAGTCTGATGCATTTTAGAACTGCCAAACATTTGATCATGTGTGAAGTCAGTTCATTTGGAGTGGTTAGACGCTTAGGCCACATGATTCTATAGATACTTCATCTAGTTAAGTTTGTCCACTAGGTGACAGCATTTCATTAAGTTTCAATTTCGGGGGGAGATTTTGATACAATGAGGACAGGCTTAAAATGTTAAGTCTGAGTAGATCCAAAAAAACATAAACTTGCACAAATAAGAGGTTTTTGGAGATTACGCGCATCACTTCATGGCACATTGGTCAGCTGCTGAGATTTGTAAATCTGCATTTGACTGAAAGGGAGCAGGGTTGTTTTCAGAGGAGGTGCGGGGAAAGAGCGAGACCTCTTTGAACTATTCCATGCGCACGCTATCCTGCGCTCCGATCCTCGCAACATTCTAACTAATCATGGAACGGGACAAGACAGCGAGCACCCGGGAAAAACTTGAGTGGACTTTATAGGTGTTCTTGACCGATTTGGTGGATGCCATGCGTTTTAAACGATGGAATTACAAATGCTTTGGCTATGGATATGTTTTCTATCACACGTTCCAGTATTTGAATTTTTTGATGTACACGTTTCTGATACCTTTCAGCCTGGAGTAGTGCTCGGAAATGTATCTCTTGGACGGGGTTGGATCTATCAAATAGACAGGACTTTAACTCCTAAATACGTTAGACACATTTTCAATATTGAGAGACAACACGGAATTCTATATATCTCAGGGAAAGTTAATTGTGCGCAGTTGCCGAAGAACCCTGCGCCGCTTTACATTCAGATCAAATCAATTACCTCTGAAAACTTTATCTTAGTTAACTTCAATGCTTTTGTGCATGGGCAACATTGTTTAATTAAATATAGGAGGAAGAGCGCGGAAGGTAAACCCGATATTTACATGAACATTCTCTCAAAAATAGAGACATCGCGATGCGTCTCCACCAGTATTTTGCTTTTTAACATATATGAACATTTACCACTATTTACTCGAAAACCTCACTCTTATCGTTCATCGTGTAAGGGAGGTAACTGGAAAGTCGTTTTTGATAACGGGAGTTTTTCTCCAAACTGTCTGCAATACAATGAGCGGAAGGAGTTGGATTTATTCTGCAGGGTGCAAAATCTATGGAATTACACCACTGTCCGTGTGAAATTACGATTTATTTCACTACATAGTCATGACATTTTTACAGACAGGTATTTGGGGAGACTGGATTCATTGACCAAACGTAAAAAAAGAAATGTGAATACTGCTCCCCAGTTTCAACTACCCAACTATCAGGTGTCTGTCCCGGAGAACGAACCAGCGGGAACTCGCGTAATTACTCTTAAAGCACTGGATACCGACAGTGGAGATGCTGGTGAGGTTGAATACGATATGGAAGCTCTGTTCGATAGCAGATCCAATAATTATTTCCAAATCAATTTGCAGACCGGCAGTATCACAACTTTGCAGCCTTTAGACAGGGAGGTCAAGGATACACATGTATTCAAAGTTATTGCTACAGACAATGGCATCCCTAAAAGGTCGGCCACTGCTTACCTCACTGTCACTATTAGTGACACTAATGATCATGGGCCTGTGTTTGAGCAGACAGAGTACAGGGTCAACGTTAGGGAGAACGTGGAGGTAGGCTTTGAAGTGTTGACTATAAGGGCCACAGATGGGGATGCCCCATCAAATGCCAACATGATCTATACTATTGTGAACGAGGAAGAAGATAATGCTGGTTTTGAAATCGACCCTAGAACTGGACTAGTCAAGATTAGGGTTCGGCCTGACAGAGAAACCTTGACCCAGTATCAGCTGATAGTGGAGGCCAATGACCAGGGCAAAGAACCAGGCCCCCGCAGTACCACGGCTACGGTGTATATCTCTGTGGAGGATGAGAACGATAACTACCCCCAGTTCAGTGAGAAGAGGTATGTAGTCCAGGTGCGTGAGAGTGTGGCGGTAAACACCAAAGTGACCCAGGTGAAGGCCACGGACAAAGATGAGGGCAACAATGCAAAAGTCCACTACAGCATCATCAGTGGCAACGTGAAGGGCCAGTTCTACATCCATTCCCCTACAGGTGACATTGAAATAATCAACCCCCTAGATTATGAGATAATTAGGGAATATAATTTGAGAATAAAGGCACAGGATGGGGGAAGACCACCTCTGATTAATGGCACAGGGATGGTTGTAGTGCAAGTTGTGGATGTCAACGATAACGCCCCTATGTTTGTTAGCACACCCTTTCAAGCCACAGTATTGGAAAATGTGGCCGTTGGTTCTTCTGTGATCCATATTCAGGCTATTGATGCAGACTCCGGTGACAACTCTCATTTGGAGTACCGACTAACAGACATGGCTCCAGGCTTCCCCTTCACCATCAACAACAGCACAGGGTGGATTACAGTCAGTGTAGAGCTGGACAGGGAGACCACTGACTTTTACACTTTTGGCGTACAAGCAGTTGATCATGGGGTTCCTGCTATGTCTTCCTCGGCCAGCGTCAGTGTGACGGTGCTTGACGTGAACGACAATGTCCCCACTTTCACTCAGAGATTGTATAGCCTGAAAATGAATGAGGATGCTGTGGTGGGTACCAGTGTGTTAGCACTCTCTGCTATAGATCGGGACGCCAACAGTGCGGTAACATACCAGATCTCCAGCGGCAACACGCGGAACAGGTTCGCCATCACCAGTCAGACTGCTGGGGGAGTCATCACCCTGGCACTGCCGTTGGACTACAAACAGGAGCGGCAGTATGTCCTGACGGTGACCGCCTCAGATGGCACACGCTACGACACAGCGCAGGTCTTTATTAACGTCACTGATGCCAACACCCACCGGCCCGTGTTCCAGAGTGCCAACTACCAGGTGATGATCAGCGAGGACCGGCCGGTGGGCTCCACCGTGGTGGTAATCAGTGCCACAGATGAGGACACAGGAGAGAACGCCCGCATCAGCTATGTTATGGAGGATAACGTGCCACAGTTCAAGATCAACCCCGAGACAGGCGGCATAACCACGCAGATGGAAATCGACTATGAGGATCAGGCCTCCTACACACTAGCTATCATTGCCCGCGACAACGGCATCCCCCAGAAATCTGACACCACATATGTGGAGATTATCATTCTGGATGCTAACGATAATGCACCACAGTTCCTCAGGGACATATACCAGGGGACCGTGTTTGAGGATGCACCTGTGTACACCAGCGTTCTCCAGATTTCTGCCTCTGACAGGGACTCAGGGTCTAATGGGAGGCTGAGTTACACCTTTCAGGGTGGGGATGATGGAGAGGGGGACTTCATAATTGAGCCGTACTCTGGAATCATTAGAACAGCCAGGAAACTGGACAGGGAGAATGTGCCTGGGTACAACCTGAAGGCCTTTGCTGTGGATAAGGGGGTTCCGCCTCTTAAGGCAGCCGTGGACATCCATGTGTCTATCCTGGACATCAACGACAATGCTCCTGTGTTTGAAAAGGACGAACTGTACGTCTATGTAGTGGAGAACAGTCCTGTGGGTTCCATCGTAGCCCGCATCACCGCTACAGATCCCGACGAGGGAACCAACGCGCAGATCCTGTTCCAAATAGTGGAAGGAAACGTCCCAGAGGTCTTCCAATTAGACATCTTCAACGGGGATCTTATCGCCCTTACTGATTTAGACTACGAGTCGAAGATGGAGTACACAATCGTCGTCCAGGCAACCTCTGCCCCATTAGTCAGCCGCGCCATCGTGCACATCCGCCTGCTGGATGTCAACGACAATTACCCTGTCCTACGTGACTTTGAGATCATCTTCAACAACTACATCACCAACAGGTCCAACAGTTTTCCGGCTGGGGTGATCGGGAAGGTTCCGGCCCAGGACCCAGATGTGTCAGATAACCTCCACTACAGTTTTGTGGAGGGCAACGAGCTGAGTCTACTCATCCTGAACCAGGACACCGGCGACTTGAGGCTGAGCAGAGATCTGGATAACAACCGGCCCCTTGAGGCCACCATGAAGATATCGGTCACAGGTAATGGCACTGTTTTCATTTGAATGCACTAGCCTTTTAAATGCATCTCCATAATGCATGGCAGATGTTTTTATATTTAGTTTGACCTTTCCACCTCCTCTCTTTATTCTTCCATGCATCTGATGTTGTTGCTGTTGCCTTGCAATGAGACCTCTGCTAGTTGCGCTAGTTGTAAATCAGTTTTATTGCTGGTACTAGTCTCTACTTTGAAAGGGAATCTGTTGCATGTCTATTACGGTAAGACTGGTGTTTGCGCCTATATCACCACATTGCCATTACTGGCAGGCTATCTACTGAAAGATCTACAAAATGTTATCCACCAGTGTGGTTGCCATGACAACCCCCCCCCCCCCCCCCCCCCTTTCGTTCCCTTTGATGTGATGTGCACCCTCTACTCTTTGTACCCCCTCTGTACAAAAAAAGGAGGCACAGCAGCATACCCAAGATGAGACCAAGCTTAGCTGGATTCTGTCTGTCTTCTCGTTCGACTTTAACCATATGGCTTGACTTGGAAGTATTCAACATTAGTGCTCAGTGCTGTGCTTGTAGCATAAATACAACAGCATTGCATGAAGTTGTTTAAATTATACAGTGTCTGGGTTTATCCCCTTGCAAGACCATCCTCAGGCACCGTGCTCTTTAATCTCATGCTATTTCATATCCTGTGACAGTAGTTACCATGCCATTGTTTGCGCGTCTTCTAGAGAAATGGTTTTCCTGAAGACATTGACACTAGTTTTTGTCACTTTTTGGCAACTTGTTTACTTTTTTTCCGTAGAGCCCCATGCTATTTATTACTCAAGCTTGTTGTATTGGGTACATTTGCAATCTGAAGAACTAAGGTGGGACTCTTTAGTGGTGGCAGTGCGTGTGTAAAATCACTGGTGAAGCTAAGCCTGTTTGTTGTGACAAACAGTATAGGACTAAGATCCAGACAATAAGAAAACACAGTGGCAGAATAATTTCATCACAAAACTGGATGGCAACCTCTGTCCAGTCCACAAAGAATAACAGACAGTTACATGACCTACAGCATGGTCAAGAAGGTTTATGTTTCCGACATTTTCGAACCACTAAACAACGATTTAGAACCACAGAGAGTTATCGCAAGTCGCAAAGGAAACAGGAGCTGCCTCCACTATTCCAGCACCATTTCAACTTCAACATCTTCAAATCACCTCTGCTTAGTCTAATACACTGACATCTAAAATATACCAAAAACTATTTAGTCCAATCAACGTAAGCTAAATATGATGTGGCTGTCCATGGTTCTGATTTGTGCGTCTGTGGGTGTGGGTGTGGGTTGTGTGTGTGGGTGTGGGTGCGGGTAGAAAAATATGTTGACTCACCCTACTTGTAGAGAAACGCCAATGCCATCCTCTCTTTCCTGTTGATGAAACGGTCTGTCACTCTGTCATACTGTACACACTTTTATTTGTCGTTGTCCTAGGCTACCTGGCTAAAATGCTTCCTCGCTAGCCAAGCTTCCATTCATGGGCAACGTTAGCTAGTTTACATTAGCCTTCTATATCTAGTTACCTATTGAACTTCCATCCTCTCAGGCCAGGGCCACAACAATGTATGAATGAATGGTTTGGATCAGAATTGCCGTTATAGTCATTGGCCAGTACGGAGAATTAAGTAAAACCACAAGTCCAAATCCCTATCTCCATCCATGGCTAATTTAGGATAGGGACCATTTTGTTCATGTGCCTTAATAACAAACGTGTATGCCATCTGTAAATGCGAATACAATTCTTAAATTACGAGCGAGCCTAGTTGGTTTAGCCACGGAAAAAGAAATGAACCTTCCCGCTAGCCCTGATTGGCTGAGATAATGGAAGGATTGGACATGCCGAGATATGAGTTTGGATTGGTCTGCCATGTAGCACGCTTCTCTCAGAGCTGGTCAGTATGTGTAGGTAATCCTTTATAACGCAGCTTTTTTGAAAGATAGCACTTAGTAGAACTACAAAAGTGTTGCTCTCCACTTTCTGGAGGACCGAGTTTTAAAATCAGTGGAATGCCTGGTGGATTTAGAGTGTGATAGCTAAAGAGATGGAGATAATTCTGGCGTTTGATTGCGAACATGCAGAGGGAGTCGAAAAGAGAGCACACTGTAAGCTATTATATAAAACACCTGTCTCCGGAATACATCTTCAAACTAAGGGCAACCATGGCATCCGTGACAGAGAAGGAGAAGCGTCTATCCATGTATACGAGTAAGAGAGTCTAGCTAGCTACATTTTCAGATATGATATACTACCGGTCAAAAGTTTCAGAACACCTCAAGGGTTTTTCTTTATTTGTACTATTTTCTACATTGTAGAATAATAGTGAAGACATCAAAACTATGAAATAACACATATGGAATCATGTAGTAACCAAAAAAGTGTTAAACAAATCAAAATACATTTTATATTTGAGATTCTTCAAATAGCCACCCTTTGCCTTGATAACAGCTTTGCACACTCTTGGCATCAAAACTGGGATGTCTATTATATCACCCTGTCACAGGCCCTCCCAGTCAACACCACCTCATCAGATTGTCTATTATATCACCCTGTCACAGGCCCTCCCAGTCAACACCACCTCATCAGATTGTCTATTATATCACCCTGTCACAGGCCCTCCCAGTCAACACCACCTCATCAGATTGTCTATTATATCACCCTGTCACAGGCCCTCCCAGTCAACACCACCTCATCAGATTGTCTATTATATCACCCTGTCAATAACACCTCATAAGATTGCCTACTGCAGTTGTTCAAGAGATGTCTAGTTTGCAGCCGAAAATGCAGTATAGAAAAGACCAGCAAGGAGGCCCTCATCAGTATCATACAGACATGACCTCATCAGTAGCATACAGACATGACCTCATCAGTATCATACAGACATGACCTCATCAGTATCATGTATACATGACCTCATCAGTATAATGTAGACATGACCTCATCAGTATCATACAGACATGACCTCATCAGTATCATGTAGACATGACCTCATCAGTATCATACAGACATGACCTCATCAGTATCATACAGACATGACCTCATCAGTATCATACAGACATGACCTCATCAGTATCATACAGACATGACCTCATCAGTATCATACAGACATGACCTCATCAGTATCATACAGACATAGCCAATTAGGGTCTCCCTATCAAACGCCTGAGGCTTCCATCTGGCAAAAGCATCTGTAGAAATAGGCAGAATTGAGGCAGAGTTCAGTGACACATGGAATGAAAAGGGTGTTGCTATTACTAGACATTTGTGCTGTACTGTATTATTAGTGATCACCTCAATGTGGTTGTGTTGAGTGGATGTGTTGAGTGGATGTGTTGAGTGGATGTGTTGAGTGGACGTGTTGAGTGGATGTGTTGAGTGGATGTGTTGAGTGGTTGTGTTGAGTGGATGTGTTGAGTGGATGTGTTGAGTGGATGTGTTGAGGGGATGTGTTGAGTGGTTGTGTTGAGTGGATGTGTTGATTGGATGTGTTGAGTGGTTGTGTTGAGTGGATGTGTTGAGTGGTTGTGTTGAGTGGATGTGTTGAGTGGTTGTGTTGAGTGGATGTGTTGAGTGGTTGTGTTGAGTGGATGTGTTGAGTGGATGTGTTGAGTGGTTGTGTTGAGTGGATGTGTTGAGTGGTTGTGTTGAGTGGATGTGTTGAGTGGTTGTGTTGAGTGGATGTGTTGAGTGGTTGTGTTGAGTGGTTGTGTTGAGTGGTTGTGTTGAGTGGATGTGTTAAGTGGATGTGTTGAGTGGTTGTGTTGAGTGGTTGTGTTGAGTGGATGTGTTGAGTGGATGTGTTGAGTGGTTGTGTTGAGTGGTTGTGTTGAGTGGATGGATGTGTTGAGTGGTTGTGTTGAGTGGTTGTGTTGAGTGGTTGTGTTGAGTGGATGTGTTGAGTGGTTGTGTTGAGTGGATGTGTTGAGTGGATGTGTTGAGTGGTTGTGTTGAGTGGTTGTGTTGAGTGGATGTGTTGAGTGGATGTGTTGAGTGGTTGTGTTGAGTGGATGTGTTGAGTGGATGTGTTGAGTGGATGTGTTGAGTGGATGTGTTGAGTGGTTGTGTTGAGTGGATGTGTTGAGTGGATGTGTTGAGTGGATGTGTTGAGTAGATGTGTTGAGTGGTTGTGTTGAGTGGTTGGATGTGTTGAGTGGATGGATGTGTTGAGTGGTTGTGTTGAGTGGTTGTGTTGAGTGGTTGTGTTGAGTGGATGTGTTGAGTGGTTGTGTTGAGTGGATGTGTTGAGTGGATGTGTTGAGTGGTTGTGTTGAGTGGATGTGTTGAGTGGATGTGTTGAGTGGTTGTGTTGAGTGGTTGTGTTGAGTGGATGTGTTGAGTGGATGTGTTGAGTGGATGTGTTGAGTGGATGTGTTGAGTGGTTGTGTTGAGTGGATGTGTTGAGTGGATGTGTTGAGTGGATGTGTTGAGTGGATGTGTTGAGTGGTTGTGTTGAGTGGTTGTGTTGAGTGGATGTGTTGAGTGGTTGTGTTGAGTGGATGTGTTGAGTAGATGTGTTGAGTGGTTGTGTTGAGTGGTTGTGTTGAGTGGATGTGTTGAGTGGTTATGTTGAGTGGTTATGTTGAGTGGTTATGTTGAGTGGTTGTGTTGAGTGGATGTGTTGAGTGGTTGTGTTGAGTGGATGTGTTGAGTGGTTGTGTTGAGTGGTTGTGTTGAGTGGATGTGTTGAGTGGTTGTGTTGAGTGGTTGTGTTGAGTGCCAGATCTCTCTGCATCTCATGCATCTGTGAACAAATACACACAAAGTCATTGCTCTACTACCAATGGCAGTTCAGATAGGTAATATCTGACACAGAAGCAGGTACTATCTGAACTGCCATTGGTAATAGTACAGCGACTATGTGTGTATGTGTTCACAGAAACATGTATCGAGCCAGCACATGGAGACTGATGTGATGAAGTCCAGAATGACAGATGGGCTTGATACTGATGTCTCTGAATGTAAAGAGACTTGGCATACAAGTTTTACTAGACACAACTTTTACCTGTATTGTCTTTTTTTATTATTGAATTGAATGGTACCTGTCAACACGGGGAGGGAGAAACCCTGTGTTTTCTGCACCAGGATCAGGGAACTCCTGTTGTGTACGGGACACCAGACAGGAAGGTATGACCACTCTGACATGTTTGCCAAGGTAGCCCCATTACCACCAGACAGTATATGTATCGGCTGGGAATGACAATGAAAGATGAAAGGTGCAAATTGTTATATTAGCAGAACATTGCTTCTATGGTATTATGTAAAGGGTTGTTTATTATACATGGACCTGTTACTACATTTTAAAGTTATAAAAACCCTGTAAAAACAAGACATTACACTGCACCTATCTGGTGTGTGACAATAAAACAAGGGAACACCCAAGAAACCCACATCAAACCACACCCCCAATCCAACTCACGTTTGGCTTCTGTAATGGCTGCCAGCATTTCTTGAGGAGCAGGCCAGAAAATGAGGCCTAATCAGCAGGTGCAGTTCCCCTTTAAAAACCAGCATAAACAAGTAACAGCAATGTAGAGAGAATACTTGAACTCTTTTCAGCTAACCAGACGTTCCTTTGAGGCCTACATTGTAGGCATGCTCCCTACACAAACGTCGCCCCAAACTCTGGCTTGCATCTTCGTTATGAAACAATGATTGATTAGGCCTGTGTTACAGGAAGAAATTCAACGTAAATACACACTCCAGTCTAAGATCAGAGCATGCTGCAACTCGCCCACTCTTGGGTTAATTTGAGTGTCTGGGCAGAATATCAGTACACACACACACACGCCTTTCTTTTTTCTTTCTCACAAACATACATAATCACTATCTTTCCCTTTCATTAGAGATCACTTTCTCCATTAGTGCGAGTCCTGCTACTACTAGATACAAGCAATTTTGTCCACTTTTTGCTCATGTCCTCCGTTCTCTTCTGAGCGGGCGTAGTTATCTTGAATCTGTGGCCATTGCTTCTCTAACCATGAGAATTGAATTAACCGTCCATGCCTAGCCCAGAATTCTTGGCGGGTCTTAGTGTCTGGGTTCACTGGACCTCTCTCTATTAGACCCAATGCCCCCCCCCCCTAATTCAATTTGGGGAAATTACCAACAGTATGCCCTGCTGCATAGGACATGGTCCTAATGCAAACGGCCTTCATTTCTAAAAGTGGGTTTGACAGCGATGTGGCATTTAGTGAACTAGGCACATTTATTTTTCCAGAGTTTGTTTTGCAGACAGAGACAAACCTCACGTAACCTCATGTTGACTTTTAAACTAATGGAGATTATGTTTTGTCTTGCGATGTGGTTTGAGAAAGGGAGCTTTGATATTGTAGGGCCTTAGGCAAGGGGAAAATCAAGGGTTCTTGCAGTGACTCTGAGTACACATAAAAAAATGTGTTTATTGAATTGTGTTCAGCTTGCTGTGGAGTTTGCTACCATAGCCTTGTGGATGCATGTTGCCCAGCCAGATTTAAACTCAGACTGGGTTGTGCTAATTTTGTCCACTCTACAAAAGGTGTTAGTGGACGTTAGAATATCACCTGCTTTTTACAGAGGCATTTTCTGGCTCGTCATGTTACCTCAGGCAAAATCTTGAGAAGATAGCCGTCAGCTACACATTTCTCCTCTGGGACTTCACAGTGAGTGGCAAAGAAATGTGCCATAGACAATGATCAAATGATTGAAACATTTGTTTACACAGTGCAAATGTAAGATTTCCTTGATCTTTATTGACAGTCCCTGAAGGTGAGCCAATGACGAATAGCAGGCAATTGCATATTCACATAATTTGCAATGTTCTCCTTGTAATGTGAACAATGTACTGGACTGGCCAACAAAAGCATGTCTGTTTGGAATGCACAGATGTCGCCACCGAGGTTACGTCATTTACTGTCACTATGTCATTATATTATTATTTATTTTTGTAATTATTATTAAAACAGTAATGTATGCTTTATGATATACATAGTTACTGAATAAAGATACATGTGAACCTGACCACTGTTGACTCAATCCAACTACCTGTATGCCAAAACATTCATGCTCACTTAATTTACGACCACCTGGATGAGTTGTATCACAAACATACTCAGTTTATTGTGGTTTTGGTGTGTTGTCCATCAACTTTGTTAGTCCCATAAAATTCCCTGCTCTGTTAAGTATGGGGAGAGAATGGCTGAGGAGGGAATTCTCTATAATCTGACCTGTCATTCCAATGGCGAGCCAAAGAGTTAATGGTTTTACTTAATGTTATCGAACTATTCTGTCCTTTTACAAGTGAAGAGTGGGCTGGTTGGACTTGACAAAGCTTTTGGGACCAAGTTTAGTTCTAGAATTAAATTATTAATGTCAATACGCCGAATACAACAGGCGTGGACCTTACAGTGAAATGCTTACTTACAAGCCCTTAACCAACAGTGCAGTTTTTAAGTAAAAAAATAAGTATTTGGTAAACAATAGATAAATAAATAAATAAAAAAGTAATAAATAACAGTAGCGAGGCTATATACAGGTGGTACCGGTACAGAGTCAATGTGCGGGGGCACCGGTTAGTCGGGCTATTTTAGGTAATATGTAGGTATAGTTAAAAGAGGGGTTGGAGGGGGGGCCAGATACAAATAGTCCGGGTAGCCATTTGAATACCTGTTCAGGAGTCTTATGGCTTGGGCGTAAAAGCTGTTGAGAAGCCTTTTGGACCTAGATTTGGCACTCCGGTACCGCTTGCCATGCGGTAGCAGAGAGAACAGTCTATGACTGGGGTGGCTGGAGGCTTTGACCATTTTTAGGGCCTTCCTCTGACACCACCTGGTATAGAGGTCCTGGATGGCAGGAAGCTTTGCCCCATTGAAGTACTGGGCCGTACATACTACACTTTGCAGAGGAAGGCCAAGGGGGATGAATACTTTTGCAAGGCACTGTAGGTTTCTTTTTTGTCCAGGTGGGAAAGGGCAGTGTGATAGAGATTACAATAGAGATGCAATAGAGATTACATCATCTGTGGATCTGTTTGAGCGGTATGCAAGTTGGAGTTGGTCTAGGGTTTTTGGGATAATGGTGTTAATGTGAGCCATGACCAGCCTTTCAAAACACTTCATGGCTACAGACGTGAGTGCTACGGGTCTGTAGCACTCACGTCTGTTTCTTATAAGAGTCCCGCTCCTTGAAGGCAGCAGCTCTATCCTTTTAGCTTAGTGCGGATGTTGCCTGTAATCCATGGTTTCTGGTTGGGATATGTACGTACAGTCACTGTGGGGACGACATCATCGATGCACTTTTTGATTAAGCCAGTGACTGATGTGGTGTACTGATCAATGTCATGGTAAGAATCTCGGAACATATTCCCATCTGTGCTAGTAAAACAGTAGTATAGCTTAGCATCTGCGTCATCTGACAACTTCTTTATTGACGCCGCCTCTGGATGGGCGTTTTCCTGTTTGTTTATTGCCTTATACAGCTGACTGAGTGCGGTCTTAGTACCAGCATCCGTCTGTGGTGGTAAATAAACAGCCACGAAAAATATAGATATATAGATCTCTTGGCAAATAGTGTGGTTGTCACGGTTGCAGTTAGACAGGACCTGAGGTGCAGAGCTGTGATGCAAAACCATTCCTTTTATTAATCAAAACTTCAAAAACAACAAAAGGAGATACAGCGAACATGAACAGGAACACTCACAAAAACCCACAAACACAGGTGGGATGCTGAAGTTAAATAGGATCCCCATTTAGAGCCAATGCGGAGCCTATTGGCCTATTTTAGACAGTACCTAGGAAGGATGACATCATCATAACTTGCTTCAAGTGCTGACGGTTGGTGATTGGGGGAGAATCTCAATTGCATTTCCTTGATTCCTTGCATCCTCTAATTTTAGGACGTGGCTCACCTTATATTTATGGAGCTTTCTATGGCGAAACAACTTATACACAACCTTTTTTACTTTTTTACTGTAGTTAATGGTTCAACTCTCTGCACTACCCTAGTGCAAGTAGTGGTTAACCTGGCCGTCTCTCCTAAAGAAACTGTGGGGAAGATTTCTATCTCCCACTAGACCCAAAGTTGTTCAACCTTGGAGAAAGGGGCAAAGAGGGAGTTCGAAGGCTGAGAGGCTTTGGCAGTTCGTAGGGTGTCACTATAGCAACCGGAAGCATTCTCACTCCTTGGGACATTCTTGGGGAGGGGTTGGGGGTTCTAAAACGGGTCCCTTTTTTTGGGGAGTTCCAGAGAGGGGGATGTCTCAGACCCTTAAGAAGCAGGGCATTGGGGAGCTATTGTCCTTATGTAGATTTCTGTCATGGTCACACAAAGCTGTTTGTGGGACAGCAGCTCAGAGGAAAGACAATCGCTGAAAGAAGGGATTTGTTTCTTCTCTACTTCGTGTCTGGGACTCAGTCAGACCAGGATCAGACAGTGGGCCTGTCAAAACAGCTGTTTCATCTAACTAGCTCACATTTGCTCGTATAGACTAATTCACACTTGGCTTCAAAGTAAAAGTTCCACTTTTTTCTCGTGAGATGCTGAACAGCATACATTGATTTGGGGTTGGCAGTTATTTTGAATTTGAATGGAGTTGGTTGCTTTTTCAGATAGCTGCCAACTTGACAGTTACTGGACTGTTCTGACAGGAACATTCTGCATTTGGTTTCACTGTTCATCACGAAACTGCAATGTATTGACACCATTGATTCAGAATTTATTGAGAAATTATATATTTTGAATGACAAGGCATTGGTTGCCTTTTTCAGTTGAGTTGCACGTATTGTTCCTCTTTTCCTCAACTACACGTTTACCGAAAAGGGGCTTTATTTACAAATGGAAAAAGGTTGCCGCGGGATACAAAATGAATTGAAATTGAGACAGAAAGCATGAGTTCTATGAAGGTATTTCCTCTGAGATTAAACAGATACACTGGGGACAGTAGAGCATCACCTACTACTGGAACTAAACTCTTATCTCTGAATTCCTCAAACAAAACACAATTGTGGGAAACAATTCCAGAACATTTCAATTAAACATGTTGGTTGAGTATTTTGAAGAGAAAAATGAGGCAATTTGTTTCACAATTGCATTTATGACATTCCACAGTAAATGACTGAGTGTTATTTTAAACCCACTCACCCCTCAGCGTATTCTGTTCAAGTTCAGTTCCCTTTCAGTTGTGGAAATCCCCATGCATTTTATTCAACTTTTGGCCATTTGTCATAACCATATGTCAAGTTATACAGTGTACATGCAAACCTAGTCATTTGTAGTATCTCTGGATTCTTGACATTTGGCAGAATTCAACTGAAAGTGCCGGAGCTCACTGATGCAAATTTGAAATCCTTTTTCATTGATGCAAATCTGAAATCGCATGCGGCTGTTTGCAAGGCTGGATTAATGCAGGGGCTTACAGGGGCTCAACGCCCTGGACCCAAGCCCGTAGGGGGTCAGAGGCAGAGATAAAACATTTTGTAAGTAAAACATATTGTATTTTCAGCTGTTTGAAGCTGGTGTACAAAACCGAAAGTTGAAGATGCAAAACACTTAACTTAATAACGCACATAGAAAAAGAAACGCCAACATAAAGTGCCTTCATAGGGTGTTGAGCCACCGTCAGCCGTCAGAACAGATCCAATGCGCCAATGAGGAGACCTAAACCATGCC
The DNA here is from genome assembly GCA_023634145.1 of Thymallus thymallus. Taxonomy (NCBI): domain Eukaryota; kingdom Metazoa; phylum Chordata; class Actinopteri; order Salmoniformes; family Salmonidae; genus Thymallus; species Thymallus thymallus. Next base: position 5,794,151 of record CM042413.1, read on the forward strand.
AGGAAAATGCACCCCACAACATAACATATACAGTGCCTTCAGAAAGCATTCATACCCCTTGACGTATTCCACATTTTGGTGAGTTGCATAGTCTGAATTCAAAATGGATTAAATCTACACTCAATACCCCATAATGATGAAGTGAAAATGTTTTTAGACATTTTTGCTAATTTATTGAAATATCTCATTTACATTAGTATTCACACCCCTGAGTAAATACATGTTAGAATCACCTTTGGCAAAGTCTCTAAGAGCTTTTCACAGCTGGATTGTACAGTATTGTCCGTGGGAAAAGGGACTATCGGGAAGCGAGCCTAATGTTTTTTACTGAGACTTAGCTGAACGATAACATCCTCATAGAGAACGTCACTATCGGCGGGTTCCGGACCATTAGAGCAGACAGGGATAGCGTTTCTTCTGGTAAGAGCAAGGGTGGGGGGCTGGCTTTATTAGTTAACAACAGATGGTGTAATCCGAGCCATTTTACTCTTAAGGAAGAGATTTGTAGCCCGGATATTGAGCTGTTAGCCGTTAGCCTGAGACCCTACTATTTGCTGAGGGAATTCACGGCGGCCATTCCAATTATTTAACAGGTTCGATACTGGCCCTGTCCACCTCCCTTCCAGCTCCCCAGGCCACACACCCTCACGGCTGTCCCACCCCCACTTTGCTCACACCTCTGAGACAATCAGCGACCCCACCTCCACCCCTGCTCCCTCTGGACTGATCCTCAACACCCACCTTACCCCCCACCTCCCCTCCTGGGCTGGCTTTCACCACCAACCAAGTGAAGAGAGAGCTGGAGAGACTACATCAGTGGAAAGCGGCGGGCCCTGATGGCATCAGCCCAAGGGTGCTTAGGGTCTGTGCTGACCAACTGTGTGGAATACTCCAGCGACCCTTCAACCTTAGCCTGAGCCTAGAAAGGGTCCCTGTGCTGTGTAAAACATCCTGCCTCGTCCCAGTGCCCAAGAAGGCACACCCCACTGTCCTGAATGACTTCAGACCTGTAGTGCTAACATCCCACATCATGAAGACCCTGGAAAGGTTATTCCTCGCTCACCTCAGACCCCTGGTGTGTACATCACTGGACCCCCTGCAGTTCGCATACCAGCACAACATCGGGGTGGATAATGCTATCATCTACCTTCTCACCTGGACAACGCAGGTTGCACTGTGAGGGTTATGTTTTTTGACTTCTTCAGTGTCTTCAACACCATTTAGCCCCTGCTACTGGGTGAGAAGATGAAGAGGATGAAAGTGGAAGCACCCTTAGTCTCCTGGGTCACGGACTACCTGACCGGTAGACCACAATTTGTGCGACTACAGAGCTGTGTGTCAGAGCGGGCAGTGAGCAACACAGGGGCCCCCCAGGGAACAGTCCTGTCCCCCTTCCTGTTCACCCTCTACACCTCAGACTTCAGATATAACTCTGTGTTGAGGATCAGTCCAGAGGTGGGGGGAAGGGAGGTCTTGCAGATCAGTCCAGAGGGAGCGGGGGCGGAGGTGGGGAGGGGGTTGCTGATTGTCTCAACAGAGGTGTTGTGAGCAAAGTGGGGGTGGGACAGCTAAAACTCCATAGTCCTGAACTATTATTGTTCAACTGTTGCAAAAAAACCTCACGAAAAACATATTAAAACAACAAATAATGCACAAACAATGGGAGCTGCTTAACAGGCGACCACACTTCAATATCCGATACAGAGGAAGAGAAGGTAGAGAGGAGGGAGTAAAAGGATGATAGGTCCTCCGGAAGTTTAGTTTTCCTCCATTTTCGTTCAACTTCCCACAGCCCTGCTCTGTAAGCTTGCAATGAGTCACTCAGCCACCTAGCAGGAATGGAGGGCCGAGCCAGCCGGGAGGAAAGAGGACAGTGCGAGTTATAGGTTGAGGAAAGGGAGGAGAGTAGGGTCGAGGAGGCAGAGTCAGGAGACGGGAGGGAGAAGGATTTAGCATAAGGAAGAGGATAGGATAGAAGAGGAGAGAGTAGTGGGAGAGAGAGAGCGAAGATTGCGACGGCTGAGTGGCTAGGGTTGGAGGGAAGGGAGACCGAAAAGGAAACAAAGTCGTGATCAGAGACCTGGAGGGGGTGGCAGTGGGATTAGTAGGCGAACAGCCTCTATTAAAGATGAGGTCAAGTGTATTGCCTGCCTTGTATTTTACTACAGTATATACCGGTATTGATGCAAGGACCAGTTAGAGTTTTTACTTTACCTTCTGTAATGGTATTTCGATGTTTGGTTTGTTAAATGTGATACGCAACTCTGCCGTGTATAATGTCCGTTTTTATAGTTTATTCCGTTTGCTACTTGAGTCAGCTCTCTACCTTTCCTTCTGCTGCTGCATGCCGCTAACCACACCAAGCCCTTTCCCCCGTCACTCAAGGAGAGAGCAGTTGCTCGACCGCAGAGTTATGAGCACTTTCTTGCCGTTCACTCTGCATGGTCAGATGGATGGAACAATGTTGGTGACATGCTGCTTTCCACAAGAGTTCTATAATTAGACTTAGTTTGTTTATCTTACTCTCTGCAAACTACTGTTTATTTTCTTAGCAAGGTGTTGCAAAAGCAATTTGTGTTAGCCGTTAATACTAATCACTAGTTAGCTAGCTTGCTAAATGTACTCAGTGTCAGAGCAAACATATCTATTTAGCTAATGCTGCCAGGTACCAGTGCTGGTGTAGGTGCAACGATATCTTATCAGAAAAGAATAGGCAAAGCAAGAATATGTTGATTAGCTAGCTACATGAAGTAAGAAACCATCTAATGTAACATCTAATTAGGGTCACTTGGAAACACTGACCAACACTTTGGTTCCTACCCTGTCAATAATTCCTCACTATATTCCAACTATAGAATTAGAATAATATTTCCATGATTCCAACCATTCACCAATTAACTAGGCCTAGATTAACTTTGGCCCACACGCTGCGTGTCACAGTGTGGAAATGATAATAAAAGTGCAGGAAATGCAGAAATGTATGAAAATGCAGATTTTTTTTGTTGGGAGTTGGATTTAAAAGTATAAATAGAGAAAGCTCCATTGTAATCACTTATAACACTTATGTTTGCCACCCTAGGGTCATGAGATACTTAAAAAGCATATTTAGAATATTATTATTAAAAAACCATAAAATACTGTGTAATATAAGTGTTATAAGTGATTTCAATAGAGCTTTCTCTATTTATACTTTTAAATCCAACTCCCAACAAAAACAATCTGCAAATAGATACGTCAAATGTGAAAAATATTGTGATATTTTGTCCATGTTGCCTAGCCCTAGAGGAGACTGGGAAAAGGTGAGGTCAAAAGAGGCAAGACCTATACCTAGTCAGTTGTGTCTTCTGCATTTAACTCAAAGAGATGCGGGGGGCTGCCTTAATCAACATCCATGTCATCAGTGCCCGGGGGGGTTAACTACCTTGCTCATGGGCACATTTTTCCACCTTATTGGCTCGGGGGTTCAAACCAACAGCTTTTCTGTTATTGGACCAACACTCTTAACTGCTAGGCTACCTGCCTAACTGGAAAACAAATGAATCCAAGGCAGATGTTGTGAAGTTGAAGTCGCCTAGTATGAAGAGCGGTGAGCTATCATCAGGAAATGAGCTTATCAAGGTGTCAAGCTCATTGAGGGAACTCTCTAAGGACACCTGGTGGGCGATAGATCACAACAATGTTAAGCTTGAGTGGACCGGTAAGAGAGGGAGAAAAGAGAACCTCCACTTAGGAGAAATAAATAACCACCGCGACCGATCAGATGCTCTCGGACTTTGAGTAGTCAGATGAAGAGAGAGCCGCTGGAGTAGCAGTGTTCTCTGAGCTGATCCATGTCTCCGTCAGGGCCAAAACGTCAAGGGACTGAAGGGCAGCATAGGCAGTTACAAACACTGGCAGAGATCAGGAATTGAACATGGGTTGTGTGCGCAGGGTACACTAAATTAGAAGGCTTGCAGCCAAGGGATGGGGAGCGTCTGTAAAGCCTACAGGGAGAGGAGCGAACAGGTATAGAAAACACACACATAGTTGCCAAAGCTACAAAAAGAGGAACATGAGATCATCTGAAAATAATTAGGTAAGATACTAAAATGAGAGGTGTGTCTCCTGTCTCCTGTCTCCTAACCAGATAGTGTGGAGTCTTCCTCTTTTTCCTTTCTCGAATAACTCGACAGACCCGTCTTAGTTTTGCGACAAGACCTCTGCTGAGAAAACATGGGAGACTGAAGTACTAACACTAATTGACTTGCAGAGGTGAAGAGCACACCTCCCGGTACTAATTATGCATTTCCTAGGAGAGGAGAAACAACACCCAATCAAATACAGACACTGATTACAAAATCAACAACAGTCACAAATTGCACTGCACCTTATGTGTCAACAATCATCTCCAGGTTATGAGTAGTCAGCAGTTCACACACCAAGTAGACTACTGAGAAGACAGGCAGCACTTAAATTAGACGGTTCTAGCTAGCAAAAAGACAGTACTAGACAACAACAAATAAAGACACAAATTGTACTTATCACTCCTGGAGATATCAGGAATCCTCTAGCTTCCCAATGCTCTTTGTGCGATGACATGGCACTGGCCCAGCTCTAAGCAGCAAGAGATTATTTGGGTCAGTCATCAGCAATGCTGTTGCCAATGGCTTCTTTGGAGAGGTAGAACATCTAGTATGTTGTGCTACTGATCCAGCGGACATCATCTTTCTTCAAAAAGAGCGACTGACAGAGCCACAATGGGAGACACCTGGATGTGTGGAACATGGACTCTTTTATGATAGGAAGTGAATGGATGTAACTTCATTAGCTCCAATTAAGATGCAGAAGGGTCCAATGCAAAGACAATCTATTAAGATTAAATAGATCTTTGATTTCTCACAGTGTTAGCCTACACCCACCCAAATGACTTGTTATGGTATTTTCAAACCTGGGGATTCAATGATGCCATGGATTATTGTGCTCATATGGGTTACATCCTCACAACTGTGAGGACTTGAACTTTGACCCATTCACAGGGACATTAATTTAAACCATTACTTTCAACAATGCTTCAACCTAATCCGTATTATTTATGTAAACCGTCTTCCCTGCATGACCACTCTCTATAATGAAACACCACAGCAAAATGCTAAATGAAGTAGCTAACCTCAAGCCTCCCAAAAGTAATGACATGTTGTAGTTAGCCCCTCTGTGCAATAGCTTGTTATTTTGGTGTAACAGTGCCCTGCCAGGCTATAACAGTGGTCCTATTCTTCCTTTCATCTCTAAAAGAGGGCACAGACACTTAGGAGCTCTTCCCGTCTGCCTAAATGCAATGCCTACGCCTGTGAAGGGGATCAATGGAGTTGATTGTCTCTTAATTGAGTTTTTAGACCCTGAGAAAATGATCAGGTTGTTGTATTTGAAAATATTTAACGGTCTCTGGCTGTTGTAAAGACAGGCTTGATGACAAAAAGCGAATGGAATATCCAATACATCCAAAGATCCCTGTGCCATTAAAGATTAGTTGATTTGTGTTTGGGTTGGTACTGATGTTTGTCGTTGAAGGCAGAAACACCTTCCAAAATTTCGGTGTGCTAAATTTGATGTTCACAAGGAATAACCCTATTGTAAGGATGGAGGATATCTTGTCAGAGAAGAGCTAATGTTGACATTTGACCCGTCTCCCACTGCCTGCAGAACAATCTCTGTCACTCCCCATTCCATAGTAGTCTCTCAATCCCACACACACAACTCACCTTAACCGTGGGAGTATGATGACACACAATCTGTTTTAATCCTAGTTTGGTAAATGAAAAGATCGAGCATCAATCAATGTATTTATTTACACTCATTTCCAGAATTCCATTTCAAAGGGCTTGATTCTTAAAAGTCTAAGCAGGTAGGTATAAAAAAATATATACATTTTTTTTTTAATAAAATATAGATTTTGGCCTTAACTACTATAGCCCAGAGAAACACATTCATAAATGGCAAAAAAGACAGTCAAAAACAAATTCATAAGAAATTAGGTCTTGAAGTGTTTGTCCTATATCAAGGAAAGATACTGTATATACAGTGGGGAGAACAAGTATTTGATACACTGCCGATTTTGCAGGTTTTCCCACTTACAAAGCATGTAGAAAAAATCCAGAAAAATCACATTGTATGATTTTTAAGTAATTAATTTGCATTCTATTGCATGACATAGAGTGGGGGAGAACAAGTATTTGATACACTGCCGATTTTTCAGGTTTTCCCACTTACAAAGCATGTAGAAGTCTGTAATTTTTATCATAGGTACACTTCAACTGTGAGTGACGGAATCTAAAACAAAAATCCAGAAAATCACATTGTATGATTTTTAAGTAATTTATTTGCATTTTATTGCATGACATAAGTATTTGATACATCAGAAAAGCAGAAGATAATATTTGGTACAGAAACCTTTGTTTGCAATTACAGAGATCATACGTTTCCTGTAGTTCTTGACCAGGTTTGCACACACTGCAGCAGGGATTTTGGCCCACTCCTCCATACAGACCTTCTCCAGATCCTTCAGGTTTCGGGGCTGTCGCTGGGCAATACGGACTTTCAGCTCCCTCCAAATATTTTCTATTGGGTTCAGGTCTGGAGACTGGCTAGGCCACTCCAAGACCTTGAGATGCTTCTTACGGAGCCACTCCTTAGTTGCCCTGGCTGTGTGTTTCGGGTCGTTGTCATGCTGGAAGACCCAGCCACGACCCAACTTCAATGCTCTTACTGAGGGAAGGAGGTTGTTGGCCAAGATCTCGCGATACATGGCCCCATCCATCCTCCCCTCAATATGGTGCAGTCGTCCTGTCCCCTTTGCAGAAAAGCATCCCCAAAGAATGATGTTTCCACCTCCGTGCTTCACGTTTGGGATGGTGTTCTTGGGGTTGTACTCATCCTTCTTCTTCCTCCAAACACGGCGAGTGGAGTTTAGACCAAAAAGCTCTATTTTTGTCTCATCAGACCACATGACCTTCTCCCATTCCTCCTCTGGATCATCCCGATGGTCATTGGCAAACTTCAGACGGGCCTGGACATGCGCTGGCTTGAGCAGGGGGACCTTGCGTGCGCTGCAGGATTTTTATCCATGACGGCGTAGTGTGTTACTAATGGTTTTCTTTGAGACTGTGGTCCCAGCTCTCTTCAGGTCATTGACCAGGTCCTGCCGTGTAGTTCTGGGCTGATCCCTCACCTTCCTCATGATCATTGATGCCCCACGAGGTGAGATCTTGCATGGTGCCCCAGACCGAGGGAGATTGACCGTCATCTTGAACTTCTTCCATTTTCTAATAATTGCGCCAACAGTTGTTGCCTTCTCACCAAGCTGCTTGCCTATTATCCTGTAGCCCATCCCAGCCTTGTGCAGGTCTACAATTTTATCCCTGATGTCCTTACACAGCTCTCTGGTCTTGGCCATTGTGGAGAGGTTGGAGTCTGTTTGATTGAGTGTGTGGACAGGTGTCTTTTATACAGGTAACGAGTTCAAACAGGTGCAGTTAATACAGGTAATGAGTGGAGAACAGGAGGGCTTCTTAAAGAAAAACTAACAGGTCTGTGAGAGCCGGAATTCTTACTGGTTGGACAATAGGCAAGCAGCTTGGTGAGAAGGCAACAACTGTTGGCGCAATTATTAGAAAATGGAAGAAGTTCAAGATGACGGTCAATCTCCCTCGGTCTGGGGCACCATGCAAGATCTCACCTCGTGGGGCATCAATGATCATGAGGAAGGTGAGGGATCAGCCCAGAACTACATGGCAGGACCTGGTCAATGACCTGAAGAGAGCTGGGACCACAGTTTCAAAGAAAACCATTAGTAACACACTACGCCGTCATGGATTAAAATCCTGCAGCGCACGCAAGGTCCCCCTGCTCAAGCCAGCGCATGTCCAGGCCCGTCTGAAGTTTGCCAATGACCATCTGGATGATCCAGAGGAGGAATGGGAGAAGGTCATTTGGTCTGATGAGACAAAAATAGAGCTTTTTGGTCTAAACTCCACTCGCCGTGTTTGGAGGAAGAAGAAGGATGAGTACAACCCCAAGAACACCATCCCAACCGTGAAGCATGGAGGTGAAAACATCATTCTTTGGGGATGCTTTTCTGCAAAGGGGACTTTTGCAGACTTCTACATGCTTTGTAAGTGGGAAAATCTGCAAAATCGGCAGTGTATCAAATACTTGTTCTCCCCACTGTATGTCATGCAATAAAATGCAAATTAATTATTTAAAAATCATACAATGTGATTTTCTGGATTTTTGTTTTAGATTCCGTCTCTACATGCTTTGTAAGTAGGAAAACCTGCAAAATCGGCAGTGTATCAAATACTTGTTCTCCCCAGTGTATATGTGTAAGAACAAAACTACCTTCATCCTTCCATAAATTTTACAGATTACCTTCAGATGAGTCCCGTGACACTTGTGGGGAGAACACCATCATGTTCGTGAGAGTCTCCCCTTTCCACAATGGGGTCACATTAGTTTGTAGCCCAAACTGTTCGGACGCTACAGACGTTTTCATGAGAAGACAAACACCGCTCTAGCTCTGCCACCTCACCGCAGATATGTTTTTGAATTATGTTACTTAGATTGATGCACCGGGAGTTAATTACTGCATTTGATAACTACCAATTATTATTTTGTCAGCGTTTTATTTGAGAGAATGGTCTTGTTATCGAGGAGATGGCATGCCGATACTCTCATGCCAAGGCAAACAGGACACCCTGGTGTGTGTCTGTCGAGTACTGATATGCTAGAGTTGGCAAACGCAGCCATAGAGGTGCTCTTTCTCATCGGCTGCCAAGCAGAGCTGCTCTCTGAATTCATGACTGGGATTTATTGTGTCAGACTGAGATTTAAAATGCACTATTTGTGACCAAAACACAGCCTGTGTGAACTTTTAATTCTAGAGCCTGTACCAGACTATTCCGTTTAAATAATCTTGAACCATAAAATGCTTGGATCACAACAGAAGTTCAAATGCACTGTGTGTGACTGAAGACAAACAGGGTGTTACACATCCAACAACTTGCTAAGGGCAAGAAAAGGTCTGCATTCAAAACACTTAAAGACACCCTCTCACCTCAGCCCTCAAATTAAGTGGACTGATGACGTATCATGACAGGGCAAAGGGGGAGGGAAAAATTAATTCATTTAAATGGGCCGCTCTTGCCCGGAAATCACTTGTTCGTCCCACGGTTGTGTTTTCAATCATCGTGAAACCACCGGCGCTACGGTCAATTATGATTGCATTTCATATCTTGGCTAGAAGACAACGCATCGGCAGACATCAGGTAAATAGAAAATTACAATGTATAAGTGTGATGTCAGGAAAAGTTGTATGCGCTAGCTAATGTTTCCAAAAGCTAACCAAACAAAAACATTAATTTTACGATTAGGTTTGTGCCGTCATGTGCATTAGTAGCACAATTTCAAACTTATTTACATTCGTTTCACATACACTTGTATGTTGACTTCTCCATATTGATGTTGGTCTTAAGTTTTGACAGACTTTTCTTGGCGGATGTACAATCATTGCAAATTTAATTATGGGGCATTTCAACATTATTGTTTTACTGGGGCTGCATTCCAAACACTTAACTGACACACCCTCTCCCCTCAGCGCTCAAATTAAGTGGACACTTCTGATGACGTATCATGATGTCTGACGAGTATAAACTTGCAGGGGTGATCGAGAAAGGATTGATTTTTAAATGGGCCGCCCTCTCCCGGAAATTAGTCACTCATTCATCCCGCGATGATTGTGTTTTCAGCCACCGGTAGCTTGTATGTTTTTTATCTGTGCTACAGTCAATTATGATTGCATGTCTACTTACATTAACTATATAATTATTAATATATGCCTACTGTATGATAGCTAGCAAATTAATTAGCCTTAGCATGCCTAGCTGGAACTTCTGAAGAAGGAAAATGTTTTATTTCTACATTTTCCAAAATCGAACCAAACAAAAACCTCATTACTTTTATGCCATCATGTGCATAAGTAGCACAATTTATATCTTATTTACATTAGTTTTTACTTACACTTGTACTTTGACTTCTCCATATTGATGTTGAGGTTTAAAGTTTCGGCGGACTTTCCTTAGCGGATGTTCAATCATCGCAAATTATGGGGCGTTTCATAAGAATTGTACACTCGCAAACTCGACCACAAACGAGGGCTGAAGGGCTTACGTTGCCAACTTCCCATGCTTGGTTAATTGTTTGAACCAACGGCAAAGATGGCCGCGGGGATTCCCCCAAGGGCATGAGGCGAGAGTAAGTGGAGGAGGGTGTGTCTTTTATGTGTTTGAAACGCAGCCATTGTACTATTTTATCATTATTTTTTAAGTGGTTAGGTGGGGTAGGAACAACAATTGATTTGGACTAAGGAAGCTTTTCCCAGATGTGAGATACTTAATATACACATTCATTGTAATTATGTGGTGTGTATCAAGGCCATATTCCCCGAAAATCTGTCTTTTGTCTACAATCCTTTATGTACGCCTTGGCATCCTACTGTCTTTGTATAACCAGCTGCTACTTGAGATCTTTCTCGCTCTTTGTGTGCGTGCGTGTGTATGTGTGTACATATTTTATATGGCATGTATGTGCATATCAATTACGTGTGAATATATTCACGAGAAAGGTTGTGAGCGTGTGTGAGGAGGGGTGGGAGGCTCTTGTTGTGTCTACCCCTGCGTGTCTGGCTGAGTTGACAGTATGTGAGCGGACAGTGTAACAGAGTGGAAACCTTGTCCTCTTTGTTTGGCGAATTATAGCACACTGCGTTCACATGATAGAGGGGCCAAATGTGTAGAGCCATCAGGGGAGAGAGGAAAGAGCATACCAAACAAAGGAAAGAATTGTCTTGACTCTCTTCAACTCACTGGTATTAGGGATAGCCCTTTATCTCTTACCAATAGGATTATGGTATATCTAGACATACTGTCTGTCAGATACGAAGAACACTACACCATGTCATTTATCCATGCACAGTCGAACACTGTTTTGTCAAGATATTGCAGTTTAATAAGGGTGATGTCCACACCCCCGCGGACATCTAATTAGCATAATAAAACGATCCCTATAAAAATCTGTCAGTTTTTTTTAGAATGGCTGCGTCTCAATCCATCGCATCCGGCTATGTCACACTTCCTCATCCGCGGTGAAAGGTGACAGAGCTAGAGCGGTGTTTGTCAGACCAAAAAATCATCTGTAGCATCTGAGTGGGTTGGCCTACGAACTATTAAGACCCGACTGGAGAAGATGAGACTCTCACGAACATAATGGTGTTCTCTGTTTAGCCCTACGACCCCCACAAGCGTATTGGGACTTATCTAAAGTTGGTTCTGTCCGAACAGTTTGGGCTACACACTAATATTGGTGTTGGTATTTTATTAGGATAAGGAACAACTCTAGAACGCCCACAGGCCTCACAGTGGGAAAAAACGAATGGAAGTGCGGTGCATTCGGAATGTATTCAGACCCCTTGACGTTACAGCCTTATTCTAAAATGTATCAATCTACACTCAATACCCCATAATGACAAAGCTTTATGTTTTTTTGGACATAAGTATTCAGACCATTTACTCTGTACCTTGTTGAAGCACCTTTGGCAGCGATTACAGCCTCGAGTCCTCTTGGGTATGACGCTACAAGCTTGGCACACCAGTAGTTAAATGATCCTTGGTATGACCTTATCCAGGCTGTATCACATCCGGCCTCGATTGGGAGTCCCATAGGGCGACGCACAATTGGCACAGCACTGTCCGGGTTTGGCCCGGGTCATTGTAAATAAGAATTTGTTCTTAACTGACTTGCCTAGTTAAATAAAGGTGACACATAAAACAATGCCATATACCGTAGTAGAACCCTTAGACAGGGCTTGGACTATTATGGTGTAAATGGAGGAAACACTGTCTGGTGTTTACCTTGGATTTGGGCACTGGATTATCAGGCTTCACAAATGTTCCTTTATGCAAGAAGTTAAACTGAACCTCACTTTCATGTTGATGGGGTATTGTTCACAGTCGGTAGGAATCTCATTAATAGGCTAGTCATATTTTTTTCCCCCAATAGTAATTGTTGAAGGAAGGTAATTGCTTTATTGTTGTGATAAAGTTGGAGGGTTGCTAGAGCATTCTTTAAACCAAAAGGCATTACTAAAACGAAGTGGCTGTGGTTACAGATTTCCTGGAATCCGATTTTCTGTAGCTAAAGGTACAGAGACTTTTGCGCATGTGCAGGAGTTTTTAAAACGTAGCTGCTGCCCACTCCGCAACTGCTTCCCCCTCCTTCCGTATTTGTATATGTAGCTGAGCTCACTCTTCTGCCTACGTAGCTGCTGCTCAGTGCTCCTCTGCCACTTCCCCCTCCTTGATCGGCGATGAACGTCTTTGTCTGGTGTCGCGTACAAGCTTCATGTTGTACACAAAAGACATGGTAGGCTATTAGAGTAAGCACAATGGTGTGTTCTTTTTGCAGGGGTTGCGAAGCAAAGAAAACTCACCCATTGTCAGATTCTGGTTACCGGTCTGGATTAGGGCCCTGCACGAGCATTAATTTTTAACCCGAGCCTTACCCATGACCTCGAAGTTCAGGCCCTACCAAATTTAAGTTCCGGTTAAGTAAATCTATTAGCTCCTCCTCTCTGTCTGTCACTCTCTTCCTGCTCTGCTAATGGCAGCTCTGGGTCTGTGAGTATCCATAGCAACGGCTACGCTTGGGCGGTTCTGCTCAATGACAAGACATGAGATCAGTTAGCTGTTAGCTACTTTTCCTCACTCTAAAAACTCTGACAAAACTCAAGGAACATTATTATTTTCTGTGACTGAAATAATCTGTCCTGTTTTTATACTTGACGAGGTTGAAGCACTTCTGACACCCTGTTATGATCTTAGTCAGATATGACTGGTACTGCGCAGCAAAGCATGAGCAAATGGCACAACTTCAAAATGTTAGTGATCAATTTAGTGATGCCCAAGCCCTGCCCATACCCTAGTTATTGATTAAAAAACAGGACCTACCAGGCCCTAACCCAATGTATAATGTCAGGGCCCGTCGGGCTTGGGTAGAGTAGCAGAGCTCCAATCCGGATACACGCTCGATACCCTAGAACGTTCGGCTGCCCAGAGGTGGAACGGTTAGGTAGCCTACTCATGCGGTACTTGCGTGATCATTAAGAAGCAAAATAGCAGATTAATTTCTGCACCAATGCAAAACTTGAGTGGGGAGTTAGTATGCAGCTATTTAGGCAGGACACAGACACACAGTCTAATTAGCAATTCATTTTTCATCATTGATAACATTGGCTAAGCAGGAGGTAGACAGGCAGTCAAAGTAGTGGTGTTTGTTTTTCAGGAACTGTAGCTAGTGGCTACGATAGGGCAGCAACTATAAAGATTAGCCTACATCATCACACAAAATGCAGATTGTTCCAATACAATGTGTGGGGGACTGTGCCGTACTTGTGCAACTGCAAAATCCATTACAACAGACCGAGAAGGTTTTAGCCTTCATAATATATATTTTTTGGAATGTTCACTCAAATATTTCAGCCGTTCAGAAATATGAGGCTGAGACATTGGCTACATCACCATGGTTCAGAAGAGGGTTAGTAAAGAGAGAAACATGATTGGAGGGGGAGGGAAAAAATAATAACACATTCCCAGAACATGATATAGATGGGAAGAATGGCGCCGGAGGGAAAGGCTGCTGTTTTACGGACGAAGATTTTTTCTTGAATGAGTCTGACGCGAAGGATAATATGTTGCTACCAGACTAGGCCCAAATCCCTGTCATTCGCTTGAAGAAAATAAGGAAGTACAGGGGGCGGAGATCAGGGTGCCATGTGAGAATTAGTTAATCACTGGAGAATAAACTGGATGAGCTCCGTTCGAGACTATCCTACCAACGGGACATTAAAAAACGGAATATCTTATGTTTCACTGAGTTGTGGCTGAACGACGACACGGATGATATACAGTTGGCTGGGTTTTCCGACCATCGGCAGGACAGAACAGCTACGTCTGGTAAGACGAGGGGTGGGGATGGGGGTCTATTATATGAAGATCAGATCAAATTTGATGACCAATTTATGCAGAATCCAGGTCATTCCATACTTTTTCTTGCCACTGTATATACTAGGCGTTGTCAGAGGAAGGCCCAAAAAATAGGGACGGCGGGGGGTGTAAACTCCTTATTTGCAGCCAGAGGGGAAGAAACCAGCAGAAGTTAATAGCAGCGCTTTGTTTCTAGTTAGGTTAATGGAGAATGTTTTTAAAATGTTGACTGACATTTCCTTTGTGTCTAATGCATCTTGCAAGTGTTATTCTGTGACCCTGGTTGTCTCTGATTCCAGATGGTGTCCACCGTGTCATGGCCCTCTGTACCCTGCGTGTCACCATCATCACCGATGAGATGCTGACCAACAGCATCACAGTTCGCCTGGAAAATATGTCCCAGGAGCGCTTCCTGTCCCCGCTCCTCGCCCACTTCATGGAAGGTGTGGCGGCCGTCCTGTCCACCAGCCGCACCGGTGTCTTCATCTTCAACATCCAGAACGACACCCACGTCCAGGGGAGCATCCTCAACGTCACCTTCTCTGCCCTGCGCCCTTCTGGGGGAAACGAACTTGGGGGGTCCGGGGGCACCATCCCCCCTGGAAGATTTTTTCCCTCAGAAGCTCTGCAGGAGCAGATTTACCTGAACCGGACTCTGCTCACCCTGGTGTCCAGCCAGCGTGTGCTGCCCTTCGACGATAACATCTGCCTCCGTGAGCCCTGTGAGAACTACATGAAGTGTGTGTCTGTGCTGAGGTTCGACAGCTCGGCGCCCTTCGTGTCCTCGGATACGGTGCTGTTCAGGCCTATCCAACCGGTGACAGGGCTGCGCTGCCGATGCCCAGCAGGCTTCACGGGGGACTACTGTGAGACGGAGATTGACCTGTGCTACTCAGGGCCCTGCCAGAACAACGGCAAGTGCCGGAGCAGGGAAGGCGGGTACACTTGCGAGTGTCCGGAGGACTTCACAGGTGAGTGTTATTATACACTTTTTGGTTTCCTACTTGACTCTTTTTCTTTCACGCCATTCTCAATCCTCTATTTGTCACTTAAAAAATATTTCACCTTTTACCCTGTCTTCAACTTTTGTCTTCTCCCTGTCATTAGTACTTAGATAGAAATGTGCCTACCCCCATCAGGACCTTTCATCTGCTTTCACAGAATCTCTGTCTATAGGGCTTAATATTCCCACTATATTAAAGACATGGCCCACAGCCAAAACCCTGATTCTGCAGAGAGACTATTACCTGTTCATCAAACTCTAGCTGGCTATGCTTTGAAGGCTCCATGCCCAGCTCCAGGTAGTCTCAAGTCATAACGGGGGTGATGATGGTTGAACTGACAGTGCTGGCCTCAGGTTTCTCACACTTTCGGGAAAAAGATCCCTCGTAATTCCCTCCAAACCGGAGATTATCTGTTTTGCAGTTGGGTCATTCCTTGCGCTGGAATGCCTTGCCCTGTAAATCATAGGTGTTCTCTTTATCTAGATCTTGTCAGGGTAATTTGTGACACACAACACCCCACACTATGAGCTGGACATAGATATGATAGTAGCACATTGGAATGCAAAGACCTTGTGGGCTTGACAATTGTTGGCTTGACAATTGTGGGCTTGACAATTGTGGGCTTGACAATTGTGGGCTTGACAATTGTGGGCTTGACAATTGGTCCTTTTGATCAGTGGGAAAATAATCTCTTGACTCCTTCGTGCGCTCTTTCATAAAATGTATGTTGGCCCTTAAACGGTGGCAAAATCCCACCAGACTTTCCACAGACATTTCTCTAGTCTTCCTGTCTATATTATCTGTCTCTTCAATATAAAACCATACATCATCCTTTCCTTTATTTTTGGATTGAAAGCTATCTTTCTGCTCAGTATGTGACCCCTTAATGGTCACCCCAAGCTGTTAGGGAAAGCACCCCAGAGTTAAAAGCAAAACAGAGTGAAGTCATCACTACTGACATCAACGTCCATTTAAAAGCTGTCATCACCGGAACACATCTCAGGTCTAGTTAAACAGACAGGACAGTATCAGGGTGGGTGGCTGGTGGGTCGTGACAGGTGTCGTACAGACCAACGAGGTGGCCTGCTGCTTGGCCAAAGACACTCCATTGTCCTGTTGTCGTTATGCCACAAGCAGTTTGGTTCCAGTGAAGAGTGTCAGTGTGGGTCACAGAGCATAGCTGTTACAATCCACTGTGTTTTGACATGCTTGTGAAGGGGGGGTTGAGCCCCCACCACCCTCCATTCAGACTAGCTTGTAGGTTGTGTTGTAATGGAGTTGAACTTGTGAGAGGGAATGTGTCTCCTGTGAACCTGCCTGGTTTCAGCTTGTTCACGAAAAACATATTTGGGGGGGCTTCGTCCTGGACACTTCATAACATAAAAGCCTGAATGAAGGACTTAAAGGAGAACATGTGTATCTGCTTTCACATCTACCCCAACTTTCCCCAGACAGTTTTTCAAATAATATGATTTTTCTGCTCACCTGTACTGCTCTTCCCTTCTTACAGGTGAGCATTGTGAGGTGAACTCCCGCTCTGGCCGGTGCATTCCGGGGGTGTGTCAGAACGGGGCCAGGTGTGTCGACCTCCTGGTGGGGGGGTTTGTGTGCCAATGCCCCCCGGGGGAGTACCAGAAGCCTTACTGTGAAATGAGCACCCGCAGCTTCCCCGGCCTTTCCTTCATCACCTTCAGAGGGCTACGACAGAGGTTCCACTTCACTGTCTCCTTCATGTGAGTACACCTATGTATCTTATAGCGTCTGTATAATAATGTGTGTATGTGTGTATGCGTGACTTTTTCTGGTGGGTGTACATTTGTGTCTTCCTCTGGTTCTCTCACAAACACCTGGAGCTTTTTTGACAAAGTACTGAGCCATCTATCCAGACCCAAAGGATGCACATCTAGCGCCATGTCTGGATACATATACAACACCTTTGTAATAAGCAGTAATGGTTGTATCCATGGCAACACAAATAAGCAGCGCCTCGTAGTCTTTGTCTCACCGACTGGACATGTTTAGGCACATCTGAACCTAAAATCACAGAAGTGCTGAATCACCAGGCTGCTACATCAGCCATGACATTTGCATTCTGTATCACGAAGGAAGAGCAAGCCATTTGATCCAGTGGTTAGATGCAGATCTGGGTTCAAATACTATACATTTTCTTTTAAATACTTTGACAGTTTGATTGCGCCTGCTGCCCCGCCTGGAGTGGGATATATAAAGGCAGTAGTGAAACATCTCTTTCTAGCACCCAGCTCACGTTCCCTGACAAAGGTTAAAACAGGAAGTTAGCACCCGCTAAGTGCCAGAGGATCAAAGACACACAGCGGCATGGCTCCCAGTACTAGCCCTGGTTCTATGTCTGTCCACACCAGTCCTCCTTCCTTCCGTCATTTTCCAAATCCCTTTTGCTCCTCTCATTGTCCATAGTCCAATATGATTCTTCTTTCCATTTTCCCTTTTCTCTTTCTTTTCATTGGTTAACTTCTCTCAATGTCACCACCCCTCTCTCTCTCTCTCTCTCTCTCCCCCCTCCACCGCCCGCAAACAACTGATACCGTCTCGCTTTACCTCACGAGATAGAACCACACACTGTGGACTAATTATATGGCCATTAAATAGCTCTCCTGTGTATGCTTCCCTCCTCTTCGTAACATTCATCTGCTGATAATATACTGTACTGTACAATCAAAGTGACCTTTGGTCCTGTATGACCTGCAGGTTTGCCACCAGAGAGAGCAATGTCCTACTGCTTTATAACGGAAGGTTTAATGAGAAGCACGACTTCATCGCCTTAGAGATCATCGAGGAACAAATCCAGCTCACCTTCTCAGCAGGTGAGGATGTAAAAGGCTCAGCGAAGACGTGGGAAGACTTCAATTTCCTCTGTTCCCTTTGCTTCTCTTCGCTTCACTTCTCTCTCCTACGCCCCCCCCCCCCACCCCTCTCTGTGAAATACAAAATCTCATTAACAGGGAGGTTTTAACCATCTGAGGGAGGGGTCAAAGTTTATGTAGCCAACCCTGAGATATCTGGGAGAATTGAGGGTAAACCGTGATCGTGCAGTTCACCCAGTGTTAGTGTGTTGAGTTTGGCAGAGGATTCATACCATGGAGGTACTAGCCTAAGAAAACAATCATTAAGTCGCCTTCCATTAAACTATAATTGTGTTCTGGATGAGTAGCATCGATATTGAAAGACCTCCTCAGAGGTCCAAAAGGTTGTGTTTTTCTTAGTCTTCACCAGCCCAATCCCTCAGCGTTATACCAAACCAAGTGACAGGGCTGCCATTGGGTGAAACACAGACTCAGGGTTGTGACTTTAAAGAAAGAATGAGAAGTGAGATAGAGTGAACTTCCTGAGAGGAGGTATCTATGAAAATGGCCAAACTCAGTTGGATTGGATTCAATGTCGATTAAACGCTTTCCTGTTTCCTATATCCTATTTCCTTCCTTGTAGGAGAAGTCAAAACCACGGTATCACCCTTTGTCCTAGGTGGGGTCAGTGATGGCCAGTGGCATAGAGTACAGCTACACTACTACAACAAGGTAAGCGCGCTTCCTGGATAGGTGGAGACTCACATCATAACATAATAGAATGATGCATGCCCCTGTCCGAGGGGTAAGTGACGAGGCGTGTGTTGGGGGAGATGGGGCGGGTGGGGGGGTGTCAATAGTTTGGGTACCAGTAAGATACTAGGGGACCAGTAGGATAAGGATATAATGAACCCAGATGAAGTGCCCTCATAAGCCTCCAGGCCTCAATCTAACAGGTCAAAGGTCATTCAAGTAGGGCAGCCATACTATCTCCCCGCCCCCCTCCAACTCCATACAGAGTTCAGATTTGGAAAGGGTTGTCATGGGGACAGACACGCTAGTCTTTGTTTGGAGTGATTTGAAGCTCAGGGATGAGTTGAGTTGAGGCCGTCGTATTCACAAAGACAAGAGAAGGGATTTTTGAGATTCTATTTGAGCATTGTACTATTGTTTTGAAAGACAATCTGGTTTAGGCCTGTGTAACTCAACATATAATTATTTCTGGACCCAGGGCTTTCTATGCAGTGTTTTTTAGCTGAAATTATTGTGGTCGCCCACTGAGAGACCTGTTCCTGTTCAGAAACGTAAGCTTGGCTAAGCTTTGGAAAACAACACAGTAATGTGAGAATGCACTAGGGTACCCCTACTTACATTCGTAAAGTATTCAGACCCCTTGAATGTTTCCACATTTTGTTACGTTACAGCCTTTTCCTAAAATGGATGAAATTGTTTTCTTCCCTCATCTACACACAATACCTTATAATGAATGTTTTTTAGACATTTTAGCAAATTCGTAAAAAATAACAAAATATCACATTTCCATAAGTATTCAGACCCTTTACTCTGTACATTGTTGAAGCACCTTTGGCAGCGATTACAGCCTTGAGTCTTCTTGGGTATGACGCTATAAGTGTGGCACACCTGTATTTGGGGAGTTTCTCCCCTTCTTCTCTGCAGATCCTCTCAAACTCTGTCAGGATGTATGGGGAGCGTCGCTGCACAGCTATTTTCAGTTTTCTCCAGAGATGTTCGATCGGGTTCAAGCCCGGGCTCTGGCTGGCCCACTCAGAGACATTCAGAGACTCCTGTGTTGTCTTGGCTGTGTGCTTAGGGTCGTTGTCCTGTTGGAAGGTGAACCTTCACACCAGTCTGAGGTCCTGAGCGCTCTGGAGCAGGTTTTCATCAAGGATCTCTCTGTACTTTGCTCCGTTCATCTTTACCTCGATCCTGACTAGTCTCCCAGTCCCTGCCGCTGAAAACATTCCCAACGCATGATGCTGCCACCACCATGCTTCATTGTAGGGATGGTGCCAGGTTTTTTTTGATACCCTTCCCCGGATCTGTGCCTCGACACAATCCTGTCTTGGAGCTCTACGGACAATTTCTTCGAACTCATGGCTTGGTTTTTGCTCTCACATGCTTGGTCAACTGTGGGACCTTATATAGACAGGTGTGTCCATTTCCAAATCATGTCCAATAAATTGAATTTACCACAGGTGGACTCCAATTAAGTTGTGAAAAGATCTCAAGGATGATCAATGGAAACAGAGTCCACTTAGCCGAATCCACTTATTTGAAGGGGAGTCCACATACTTTTGCATATAGAGTGCAGAAAAACTACAAAAATAGTATTACGAGATGCTCCTTGTTAATCCCTTCTTTTCTTTTTTTTACCACAGGTGGAAACAGGATGCACCTGAGCTCAATTTCGAGTCTCATAGCAAAGGGTCTGAATATTTCTTGCAAAAATTATGGGGTATTTTGTGTAGATTGCTGAGGGAAAAAATATATTTAAATCATTTTAGAATAAGGCTGTAATGAAACAAAATGTGGAAAAAGGGAAGTGGTCTGAATACTTTCCGAATGCAAGATCTGTAAGAGCATGAGCCTGGCCCTAGGCCATCTTCTGGTTCAAACATTTTCCCATGCGTACAAAATCTAACATGATACAGCAGGGTTAGGGTCAATTCCATTTAAAACCAGGCAAATTAGATGGCCTAGGACCAGGCTCATTCAGGAAGCATACTGAAATTGGAATTGGAATTTGGTTAGCTTTTTGAATTGACTGGGATTTAAATGGAATTGACCCCCAACCTTGTGGCACAGTATCTTAATATGGGTTTCAGTCAACTTTACAGACATATCCGCATATCGTTCTACAAACAAAATGGCTCAATGTTCGAAGCCAAAGTTAAACTAGCCTAACTAGGGCAGTCTGTATATAACTACCTGACAGAGGCTGTTTGGATGTGTAGTGTAGTTATTAATTAACACTGTTCCTCCCCTAGCCTGGTTTCTTTCTGAGGGCAGCTGAGGGAGTACTTCCCCCCTCTCCTCAATTCATATTCACCCCCCGTGGAGCCACATAAACACTGGCCGGTTCTCCCCTGTGGAGTCATTCTCCTACTGACAATGAATGGCTTGGGGTCCCACTACGACACCATCCATCACCTATTTACTCTGTCATACACCACCAAGTCCTGGTTGGGTCAATCTACTGCTAGAACTGATCAAATAAAAAAAAATAAAAAAAATGTTATTGGTCACATACACGTGATTAGCAGATGTTATTGCGGGTGTAGCGAAATGCTTGTGTTTCTAGCTCCGACAGTGCAGTGCTATCTAACAAGTAATATCTATTGTCCCCCATAAGATTTTGAAATATCTTCATTGATCGGGAAAGATGACTAAATGTGGTGTGAAACTTCCGTTGAATACCTTTTTTTAGGCTGTAATTCAGTTTTTTGCCCTATCCTCAACTCCAGTACATTCTGAAAGTATTCAGACCCCTTCACTTTTTACACATTTTGTTACGTTACAGCCTTATTCTAAAAGTGATTAAATATTTTTTTTCACTGATTAATCTACACACAATACCCCATAATGACAAAGTGAAAACAGGTTTTTAGACATTTTAGCAAACAAACAGAAATACCTTATTTACATAAGTATTCAGACCCTTTGCTATTAGACTCAAAACTGAGTTCAGGTGCATCCTGTTTCCACCTGTGGTAACTTCAATTGACTGGACATGATTTGGAAAGGCACACACCTATCTATATAAGGTTCCACAGTTGACAGTGCATGTCAGAGCAAAAACCAAGCCATGAGGTTGAAGGAATTGTCCGTAGAGCTCCGAGACAGTATTGTGTCGAGGCACAAATCTGGGGAAGGGTACCAAAAAATGTCTGCAGCATTGAAGGTCCCCAAGAACACAGTAGCCTCCATCATTCTGAAATGGAAGAAGTTTGGAACCACCAAGACTCTTCCTAGAGCTGGACGCCCGGCCAAACTGAGCAATTGGGGAAGAAGGGCCTTGGTCAGGGAGGTGACCAAGAACCTGATGGTCACTCTGACAGAGCTCCAGAGTTCCTCTGTGGAGGTCATGGTTTCTTGACCTCCATGTTGCAGGCCACCACCTCCCCTTTGCCATGGTCAAAGGTTGTGCAATCATGTAATGAGTCAAGTACCCCAAGAAGTATAACCAGTGTTGGTGTTCACAGAGAGGAAATCTACACATATGTATGTCTGATTGCGTTGCCCCTTAATCTCATAGGTCATGATATCAATGTCATAGTTTGTAAACATAATATGTTGTATCAAAGAACAATTGCCCACAGCTATAAGTTAACTTGGACCTTTCACTCTGAGTACTACAGGGATATAGCAGCTAGTTGTTTTGTCTAGTTCATCCTGGCCTTCACAGCCTTGGCATGCACCATCTGCATTACCAGCACACACATGAGTGCACATATGCAGACACAGGCACACACACACACATACATACACACACGCACGTTTTGGAATTTCCTCATTCGGCTCATTTGGCACATTCTGGAGAAGACATGCTAAAAATCATTGTATTAGACTTTGTTTTGTACTTTGGCTTTCCTAGAGAACAGGAACATGGAACACACTTGATTTACGAGTGTTTAGAATGTGTGGAACAGAGAGGGGAACAAGTGTCACTGAGTTCCTGTTATTGTCATTGATATGGTGGCATAATGTGAGTAGAATAAAACACAGAAATACCTTATTTACATAAGTATTCAGACCCTTTGCTATTAGACTCAAAACTGAGCCCAGGTGCATCCTGTTTCCACCTTTGGTAAAAAAAAAAGAAACATGCGGACGCCTTTAGCATGAGGCCAACAGTGGAAACATGCGGACGCCTTTAGCATGAGGCCAACAGTGGAAACATGCGGACGCCTTTAGCATGAGGCCAACAGTGGAAACATGCGGACTCCTTTAGCATGAGGCCAACAGTGGAAACATGCGGACGCCTTTAGCATGAGGCCAACAGTGGAAACATGCGGACGCCTTTAGCATGAGGCCAACAGTGGAAACATGCGGACGCCTTTAGCATGAGGCCAACAGTGAGCCATGAGGCCAACAGTGGAAACATGCGGACTCCTTTAGCATGAGGCCAACAGTGGAAACATGCGGACGCCTTTAGCATGAGGCCAACAGTGAGCCATGAGGCCAACAGTGGAAACATGCAGACTCCTTTAGCATGAGGCCAACAGTGGAAACATGCGGACTCCTTTAGCATGAGGCCAACAGTGGAAACATGCGGACGCCTTTAGCATGAGGCCAACAGTGAGCCATGAGGCCAGCAGTGGCAAGTACTCTATTTTCCATGAACTTAGAGAGTGATAGCAGGACCAGATCATATTACTGATATCTGATTCCTCTATTGTTCCCAGAGTCACCCAGACCTCAGACAGACAGGCAAATATGTTATCTGAGAAACTGATATGCTCATTGTGTGGAATATCATCCCTGCTACAGTAATCAGTTGCCTGAAACCCAATAGGCATCCCCCGTTTGACTTTTGACAGCTGGAAATGTCGATCATGCCCACGCAGGAGGACTAGAATGTCTCAGAGATTGATTGTAGTCTATGTGAATGCATTGGAGGAAGTGGGTGTGATGGGGATGTGATTAGTGTTTTTGAACAGTGTGAACTGGTGCAGGCAACTTTCCACACATGGTTACTTTTACTGTTGCTTGATATTTCTACTAGGGACAGAAGTCATATAATGAGCCATTCAGTTTGGTTTGTACTAACATACCAACAAGCAGAAACAGCTGTTCCACTATCTCTGCTCCCACAATATTGTACCTCTTCCTGTTGTCACACCTGCAGTGGCATCCACGGGTCATCAACTCGGGTCACCCTGGACTATCACATCCTCACAGGAAGGAGATCAAAGGTTCACACACCCACACACAAACACCTATGCATACACTGAGAGATACACACTCATACAGATAGGAGCCGATTCCGACCCGAGTTAAGCTTGCGGAAAATAACTGTTGTTGTATTTGTATTCTGACCTTGAACGTAAGCATGAGGAGAGCATGCTATTCACCCGCTATTCGTTTGGGGTGGAGATCTAATAAATGAAGGTGTGGTGGAGGTGTGTCTACAGATACGCCGTGTTCTGACCTTGATTTAATTCCCTAATAATTCCACCACTTTTATGCACGAGGAAACCATGAATAGTGGAATAAGCATATACTTTATTGTTTTTTACGATAGAAATAACACCATTCTCCTTGCACTGTTACAACTTGATAAGAGCTATTGATAAGAGGTAGGTATATTAATATCCGTTTGGATAAGAGAATTGTAAATATACATAACACTTTTAAAGATCAATTTGACCTTATCGCTGGAGACAAATGTGAAACCAGTCACATGGCAGCAAACTGATATCCACTTTCCCACAGTAGAGTTTATGAAATGCTGTGCATTTATGCAGAATTTCTATATTTTACACCCTTTTAACTTGCAGGGATGGGCATTCTCGAATGTCTTAATTATAGGCTACCCCGACTTTATCTGTTTCCTATTTCAATCACGTTAAATATTAGCCACTATCAGTATGGACCGTCAGTAGGCCTGATAAGCACACATATTCAACTTCCAAATTTACTGTTAGTTCCCTTCAGTTGGTAAAGCCTACATTATCATTCCATTTAATGACATTGTTTAGTTTACATTCATTTGCTTCCTCTGTAAACGCAGTCACGGCTAATCTTACAACATTAACCTGGGTTGAAGAACTGTGGTAATTTTTCCGAATGAATCAAAGCACCGCTTTCTTTCTTGCGTAAAGGCTCTCCGAACCTGTTTATTAACCCTAAATAATCTACAAGTTCAGAGTATTTTTAAATCTACCAATTGGTGCTGTCAAATATGCATATTTTGTCTGTCGAGAAAAGTCAAACTAAAAAGGTACACTATTTATAGAGATGGCTTAAGTTATATGTACTGAAAACCCCTATTTAATGAAAACTCCATAAGAACTTGTTGGCCAGCAAGTGGGAGGGTTTCAGCGATTGAATGTAACCACACATGCAGAACGCGTTACGTGACTGAATAAGGTCAGTCTGAATACCAAATAGTGAACGCTTTGCGTTGGAATTCTGTATCTGCACGCACAGATCCACAGTGAGGGGAAATAAGGTCACCGAACGTGACGCCGTTTGGGGACAACTAGGTGGAAAATGTGAATGTTGTGTTAATAGCCTGAAAAAGGGGCAGAGCCGTGAGATGAGTTGCAGTGGGGTTAACACTGACAATGTCTCCGATTGTTGTTGCCGCTTGGTGGAAACTGTTGTCCCGGGGGAGGGTTTGACACAAAATGTCTTTCTCAGTCTATGGTATCTCTTCACCCACCAGTGTCCTGCTCCCATAGTTCAATTAGGCTCCAACAATCAACGGTACCTGTTTCACTGAGCGATAACATCCTCTTCACACTGAGTTTGAGCCCACAGGTCTGCTATCCCCAAATAGGCATCCACAAATACAGTCAAAAATAGGAAACCTGTGTGCCTCCGTGATGCACATGAATCAAAATGTCAGACCATGACCTCCTTCAATAGTCATGGAGAAGCTTTTCACCTTCCAGGAACTACAGTATGGTTCGTCAATTGTTAGGCTGAAAGCCCCCATTTTCTCACTGGATATCCGTACCTTAGTTTAGTAACTGATGTATCCTTAAATGTCACGTGACATCCCTTCTCTTTCCAGCCCAACATTGGTCGCCTTGGCTGTCCTCACGGACCATCAGGTGAGAAGGTGGCAGTCGTCGCCGTGGACGACTGCGACATCGCCATGGCGATTCGCTTTGGTGGACAGATCGGGAACTACTCTTGTGCCGCCCAGGGCATGCAGACAGGACAGAAGAAGTAAGTGCAGAGTCTCGTAGGGTTAATCCAGCCACCTGTCAGGCCAAACTTAGCTTTTCAGGCCATCATGCAACCCTGCACTGCAAGTGCAAAAGTTGTGACAGCCATTGCCATTTGGTTTTCCATGTTACATCCTCGTACTCCTAAACTTTAAAAACGTATTTGTTCTTTATGCAAATCCCCATATCTAAATCTGTTTCTTATTCAAACATAAAGCTTCCCCTGCTGTGTTAGTACATCAAGGCTATTAGTATATCACAAGGCTTTTTATTATATGCCTGTGGTGCATTTTTTACAACTTGTATTGAGTGTCAGTTACGCCAGCACTGGTCACACTAAACAGTAAAGGTTTTAATGCAAGGGTTAAGTAGTTGTAAGAGGCTTGACCAGCCTCTCTCTGTGCCTTTGGTTTTGTGTGTTTATTGAATACAATATTACAATGTTCATTTCATTGTTCTAGTGTGGCTGTAGCATAATTGCACTTCAGTGTCACTCAAATCGTGCTCATACCGGGCCTCTCCGAGTGGTGCGGCTGTCTAAGGCACTGTAGTACTTGAGGTGTCACTACAGACCCGGGTTCGATCCCGGGCTGTGTCGCAACCGACCTTCACCGGGAGACCCATGGGACGACACACAATTGGCACAGGTTGTCCGGGATAGGGGTTCGGCTGGCCGGGATGTTCTTGTCCCATCGCGCTCTATAGACTCCTGTGGCGGGCCGCTGACACGGTCGCCAGGTGTACTGTGTTTCCTCCGACACATTGGTGCGGCTGGCTTCCTTGTTAAATGAGCAGTGTGTCAAGAAGCAGTGCGGCTTGGCAGGTTCGTGTTTCGGTGGACGCATGGCGGACGCATGGCTCTCGACCTTCGCCTCTCCTGAGTCTGTAGGGGAGTTGCAGCAACTGCATTTTAAATTGGGTGAGAAAAAGTGGTAAAAAAAATGTCCTTGACTCTCGATCCAGAATCATACCCAGGTGATAGTTGTTCTATGTTGTCCATCTCTAGGTCCCTGGACCTCACCGGTCCCCTACTCCTGGGTGGCGTTCCCAACCTGCCAGAGGATTTTCCCGTCCGGAACCGAGACTTTGTGGGCTGCATGAGAGACCTAACCATAGACAGCAAGACTGTGGACATGGCCAGTTTTGTGGCCAACAACGGCACGGCCCCTGGTCTGTTCTAATACTCATATAATAATACTGATATTAATATTGATATTTTGACATTATTTGTATATTTTTGATGCCTCTGACTATTATATGCCTGTTTTCAGGGTGCACAGCAAAGAAGGACTTCTGCACTAAAAGTGTGTGTCTGAACGGAGGTCTGTGTGTGAACAAGTGGAGCACGTACTCCTGTGACTGTCCCCTTGGCTACGGAGGGAAGAACTGTGAACAAGGTAAAGGATTTTTTTTATTGGATATATTTCGGGGGGGGTTCCCTGTACGCGTGTGTGTGTGTGTGCATGTGCCCTTTGAATATGTGTTTTACTGTGTGTCTCATAATTGATTGTGTTAAAAATGAGGCAGCCACGCTCCACAAGGCTAACGGTGAGGAAACAGACAATAGAGGTCAAGTTTCCTGTCAATCTCGACATTCCTACGTTCCACACTGACCCTAAAACCTGGTCCTGTTGGAATACTTTAATAACGCATCCTGTCCCTGCCGGCTTGAGGTAATCACAGATCTAAATTGGCCTGATTGATAGAAGTGGAAACAAGGACAGAAGAAAGCATTTCTAAATGATTTACACTTGGTCCAGGGCCACACCACATGACCACTACTACATATCATTGATGATCTGGTTATTACCCAGAGGCATATAGTGCAGTGGCAAGGCTTGAGGTAGGAGAGTAGTTCATGGTACAGTATGCATTTGTTGACCAATTTGTGGGGCCAATAGGACGATTCCGTGCTAGCGTAGCCTGAAAATACGTTTTGGTATCTCAGATTGTTCAGGCAATTTTCACATAGAAACTTGGGAGGAAAGATTATCACAACCCATTTAAAAAATATATATCTTGATGTAGTGTTCCTGTAATATAATATGATATGTCAACCATACACGATAAAGACAACATATTGGTGTCATTAGATAGATAGATAGATAGATAGATAGATAGATAGATAGATAGATAGATAGATAGATAGATAGATAGATAGATAGATAGATAGATAGATAGATAGATAGATAGATAGATAGATAGATAGATAGATAGATAGATAGATAGATAGATAGATAGATAGATAGATAGATAGATAGATAGGTTTCCATCGAATTTGCATCAAAAATTCATGCAAATATAAAAAAATCTACTTAAAATAATATGCACATTTTCCCACCAGAGATGCGTTTCTGACTTGCGGATAAAAGTCTGTGCATGATGACGTTGTGCACATAAAAATAACGTTTGCGGTTAAAATACAAGTTAAATGTGTTTCCATTGCATTTTCAACTCTACTGATGGTTTTGTCACAAAAACGGTTGCGTTATATAGCAATGTGTGCCCACCGGTCTTGGCACGTGTGCTCTAGCCAACAGCTTGTAGATATGCAACCTACATTATGAGATTATTATGGATAAGTGCGATATTGTTTTTATTTGTCAA
Source organism: Thymallus thymallus (assembly GCA_023634145.1). Lineage (NCBI taxonomy): Eukaryota > Metazoa > Chordata > Actinopteri > Salmoniformes > Salmonidae > Thymallus > Thymallus thymallus. The sequence continues at coordinate 5,822,572 of CM042413.1, forward strand.
ACGGCAGTCAAGCATCGATCATCATTTCACAATAATAAGACCTATTTATTGGATAGGAGCATCAAGCTCATCACCTTTCACCATCCTGTGAAATTCATCATCATTTATTTCAGCCTAATCAACTGCGTGCTTTCCCGAGTCGTAAATAGTTTTAGTACCACACAACATATCTCTCCCAAGTTTACTTCCATATGATGGTTATTAAGGCGTTTCCACTGAAATGTATCAAAAAGATCCCACCATGTCAAACAAACAAATTGTCTGTAGGCATTTATAAAATTGTACTGGCATATCCTGTTTCCATCAGCCCGGTCATTACTTTTTTCATGCATCAGGCAATTCATCCGCATGCAATGGTTGGATAAAAACCTGATTAGTATGTCAGAAAACACTTCCCATAGTGGCATACCAGTTGACTCTCTGATGGCTTTATGTGTTCAGAAAGCTTAGTTTGACCTAATTCATACCGCTAAAAGGGCACAGTGGGTGTAAACGCCATACTTCTCAGGCTATGAAATACAGCTAATTACTGAGTGTGTGTGTTTCTCAATCCCGCCTAAATCTCTGATCTTTCGAGACTGTGATACTGATGATGTGCGTGTATGTACAGTATGTATAATGAACAATAGCATGATTGTGAATCACACCCATATTAATCCTCATTTAAGCACACACACGCACAAGTATTAATCACCATTTCCTGTAGAAGGCTCAGCTGTGGTTGTAAGGGAAGCAATAAACAAGTATAGACTCTATCCACAACTTTTACTTCTGAGCTTAACCTCTGCAAGACCAAACACACAGCATAGCTACCTGCATGGCAATGATAGCCCTCTGGATATGTTGCAATGGCTTTGTGGTCAGGGTTGATCCGGATGTTTGGAACAAGGCCTAGAACGGGTCTAGTCATTCTGGCCTCTCATGCGGTATTATCAATGTCATTTTGTGATTAAGTAAAATTGTACTTGTATTCCTTTTAATTTATTTGGTTCTCCAACTGAAGTCTTTCTCTCTGTTTCCATTCCTCCAGTCATGCCATCCCCTCAGCACTTTGACGGCCAAGCCCTGGTGTGGTGGCGCGAGCCAGAGGTAACCATCGCCGTGCCCTGGTACATGGGTCTGATGTTCAGGACCAGGCAGAGCTCTGGTACCCTGCTGCAGGCCAACGCTGGAAACTTCTCCAAGATACACATCCTGGTGAGTGGAGCTGGGCAGTACAGAGTCCATACATGTTATCAAAGCTGGGTAAAGGCTAAGCTAATGCTATGATAAGGTTAAGCTAATATGCTGGTGTTAAATTACTAAACCTCATTTTCTTTCTTTCTATCTTTCTTTCTTTCTATTATATTTCTCTCTCTCTCTCTCTCGCCATCTTCTCTCTCCTTCTTTCTCTCTCTCTATCTCTCTCTCTCTCTTTCTTTCTCCCCTGCCATACCTCTCTCTCTCTTTCTCCCCTGCCATCCCCTCTCTCTCTTTCTCTTTCTCTCTCTCTTTCTCCCCTCTCTCTCTTTCTTTCTCTCTCTCTTTCTCCCCTGCCATCCCCTCTCTCTCTCTCTCTCTCTCTCTCTCTCTCTCTCTCTCTCTCTCTCTCTCTCTCTCTCTCTCTCTCTTTCTCTTTCTCTCTCTCATTCTCTCTCTCTCTCTCTCTCGGTTCTTTGTCTTCAATTTGTTTTTTCTCCCTGATTCCAGATCAGCGACCGACACGTGCGTTTCCAGGTGTTCCTGCGGTTGAAGCGGGTGGCCCTGCTGGACTTCCCTCAGGTCAGGGTGAACGATGGGGAGTGGCACCACGTCCTGGTGGAGCTGAAGAGTATCAAAGACGGGAAGGACATCAAATACATGGCCCTGGTGTCACTGGACTACGGCATGTTCCAGGTACTCGCTGACTGATTGGCAGCACTGTATTTGTGTATAGTTTTGTGTTCGGAATGTAATGTATGTATTATCTAGTGTAATATGATACACAATACACATGGTCTCTGTAATAGTGTTTTATGGGTGGGTGCCTTTCCCAGAGGTCAGTGGAGATAGGCAATGAGCTGCCAGGTCTGAGGCTGAGGAGTCTGTTTGTGGGGGGGCTGATGAAGAAGGATGGGACGGTCCAGAATGGACTCAAGGGCTGCATGCAGGTGAGCCTTACACGCACACCATTTGTCTATATTATACTCATTTTTGGAAAGCAAAATCATTGTAAGGTAACACTGATGGTCCTTCCCTCTTCTGTGTTGCCAGGGCGTGCGGATGGGCGAGACTTCCACCAACCTGGCCAATGTTAACATGCGTCAGGGTCAGAAGATCCGGGTGGAGGAGGGTTGTGAGGTGGCTAACCCCTGCACTGCTAACGCCTGCCCTGAGCACAGCCGCTGCACCGACAACTGGAGCTCACACACCTGTGTGTGCCAACCCGGTACAAGACCCTTTTCACTACCATTAAAAAAATACCTTTAGAAAGCTGAAGCAAGCACACACATTTTCATCAGGAAATGTACCTATTCATGTTATTATTTTTTTCCCAGGATACTTCGGGAGTGACTGTGTGGACGCGTGTCTCCTGAACCCCTGTCAGCATGTGTCCACCTGCGTCCACCAGCCCAGCTCCCCCCACGGCTATGGCTGCCAATGTGGCCACAACTCCTATGGGCAGTATTGCCAGAACAAGTGAGTACTGAGAGCCCTTGAGATGTGAGTTGGTGCCGGTTCGGATGTTTGTGCCACGATCTTGAAACGATTCACATTATTTCCAAGCTAACCCCAGTAACCCCACTTAACCACCTACTGTACCAGTAGCCCCAGTAACCCCACTTAACCCCTAGCGTACCAGTAACCCCAGTAACCCCACTTAACCCCTAGTGTGCCAGTAACCCCAGTAACCCCACTTAACCCCTACTGTACCAGTAACCCCAGTAACCCCACTTAACATCTGCAGTAATCTGGTTTTGTAAATTGCTGCTCGTTGGCTTTGATATTGTTTGGTGTCAAACAGCTTTATAATAGTTTTGGAATTGGCTTAGCATTTCAAGTCCCTTGTCATTTTCTCAGGGTTTCCATTCATGCATCCTTACTTGTTATGATGAACTGGGTTCTAAGTGGAATAAGACCTTGTTCTGTTGTTCTCCAGAGCCAACCTTCCCTGTGCTCGTGGCTGGTGGGGGAACCCTATCTGTGGCCCATGTAACTGTGATGTCATCAAAGGGTTCTACCGAGACTGCAACAAGACCACTGGGGAGTGTCGCTGTAAGGTACTGAAAAGTATTTACCATACTTCTGTTGAAGTTCAGTTTGGGTATGTGGGCTAGCTATCCCCATTCCCTCCTGTGTTGTATGCTCAGTTTATGCTCTCTCCTGCCCTCAGGATAACTACTACCGGCCTGGGGGAAGGGACACCTGCTACCCCTGTGAGTGTTTCCAGCTTGGCGCCATGTCACGCTCCTGCCACCCTCACACGGGCCAGTGCCAGTGCAGGACGGGCGTGATCGGGCGCCAGTGCAACCGTTGTGACAACCCCTTCGCTGAGGTCACCTCCAGTGGATGCATGGGTAAGGCAATCTATGACCTGTAAGCTCTCATAGCATCTTATCAACTCATTCATTCAATTTCTGACCTAAGATAGTTTATTCTTGGCTGTTCTCATCTCTTCACTAGTTGTGTATGAGGGCTGTCCCAAAGCCTTTGATGCAGGGATCTGGTGGCCAAAGACCCATTTTGGACAACCTGCTGCCATGAAGTGTCCCAAAGGATCCACTGGTAAGCACATCAACCCTTTTCAGAAGGTGAAAATGTATTGGGAATACATACATTGTACTGGAATTGTACCATATAATGTTTATACTGTTGTGGTTGTTGATTTCCTCACCGTGTCAGCTAAGAGGTCAACAGAGAATCTTCACAACTAGTCTACTCCTCTTCCTTACCCTTCTCTCCCCCCTTTCTTTCTCTTCTCCTCAATCCCTGTTTCACCCTCGCTCCTCCCCGTTAGGCACGGCCATCCGCCACTGCAGCGACGAGATCGGCTGGCTGCCTCCCGATCTCTTCAACTGCACCTCTCTCGCCTTCTCTCAGCTGAAGAAAGAGGTATGTCTTGATTGAACCTTTATTCAAACCTGGAAGTCCCATTTAGATGAAAACCCTCCTTTACCATTGAGACACCTGTCTGACCTCTCCCTGACCTCTGACCTTCAGGATGAGGAGCTGCACCTCAACAGCTCCAGGATGGACAGAGAGAGGTCAAAGGGCATGGCCAGCATGCTGAGGAGCGCCACCAACCGCACAGCGGCCCTCCAGGGCAACGACGTGAAGACAGCCTACAGCCTCCTGACCCGCCTGCTGCAGTACGAGAGCCAGCAGCTGGGCTTCGACATGGCCACCACAAGAGACATCCACTTCCATGAGGTGGGCCGCTTGAAACATGCTTCAACTGGTGTTGAAGTTCCATGTGGTGCACTTCCTGAAATAAGAATTTAGACAGGGTAGCAATTCTTTGGCCTCAGCAACCCAATTCTTTTTGATGACATCAGGAACTCATGAACTCATAAAAATATACCCTCAAATACCCTCAAGTTCTCTATCATACATGCACCCTAATCTTCTCTCACAGTTTCAGAGACTCGCTCAGAGTTGAAAGAATGACCCACATTGTTCGGTAACATAGCTCAACTGCTTAAGGATCCTGCTAGCTTTAAGTAACTAATAGTTTCCCCAAATCCTGCTTATAGCTGGTACAGGTAGAGCCTGTTTGCCCAGTCGGATATGTCCCCCCATGTAGGGAATGTGATCCGGAGCCAATTATGTGTAAGTAATACAGCGTAATGATTACCTTGTTCTCTATGAGCTTTAAGAAGGCCATGCTGGGCGCTAACGGCTAACTGTGTGCATTCTTGGCACCAGCCCCAGCGCGTTAGGGGGTGTTAGATACCAGAAGGTACAGCTGGAAGGGTTTAGGGGGGGTCAAGGACCAATCAGAGTGGAGTTTATTGAGTGATTGGACCAATGGGTGACTTGGGACTAGTAGTTCCCCAGGGGTAGTTGGGGCGTGGGTCCAGATTACACAGGTGATGTTATGAGATGATGTCTGTACAGTGACCCCCCTTCCTCTAGAGGGCAGCTCACCTTTCCGTCTTTTGTTTTCGTTCGTTCTTTCTCTCTGTTCTGTTGGCATTGATTTCACATGCTTCATTTGGGATATATAATACAGATGATGTATTCAGATTGTCACTGATGTACTCTGGAATGATACCATACTAATCGGTATGACATTGGTGAATACAGAGTATTGCATAGTATAGATATGATATGATGCAGGTGTATGACTAATATGTGTAAATATTCTAGAACATCGTCCGAGCGGGCAGTGCCATTCTAGACCCTGCTAACAGGGGACACTGGGAGCAGATCCAGCGTTTCGAAGATGGCACGGCCCTACTATTGCATAGCTTTGAGGAATACGCCCAAACCCTGGCCCAAAACATGAGGAAGACCTACCTGAAACCCTTCACTGTGGTCACAGAAAACATAAGTGAGTCCACCTGCAGTGCAATGACACAATTATTTTCATCCAGTAGCCTGATTTGCATGACAAATTAATGCAAAGTAATGTTACATTGCCAAATAAAAAAAACTACCTACTGTACCCCCCAATTTGTGTGTGACAAGCATAATTAACAACCATTCTCCCTCTCTCTCTGTGCTCCCAGTTGTTTCCGTGGATTACTTGGACCCGTCCAATCCAGAACAAACAAACATCCCGTGTTTCCAAGAGATCCAGGCCTATCCAAAAGAGATGGAATCCTCCGTCCGCTTCCCAGAGTTCCCAACACAGCAAGAGCAGCCAGAGGAGGTTAAAGGTAGGCTTAAAGGAGTGGATACATTTTGTTGTTCATTATTCAGCCTTCACAATAAGAGCACCTCCTCCCAGTTGCCCACTGCACTGAAGCTAGGAAACACTGTCACCACCGATAAGTTTACGATAATCAAAAATGTAAATGAGCATTTTGCTACGGCTGGCCATGCTTTCCACCTGGCTACCCCTACCCCGGCCAACAGCTCTGTACCCCCCGCAGCAACTTGCCCAAGCCCCCTCCCCCCGATTCTCCTTCACCCAAATCCAGACAGCTGATCTTCTGAAAGAGCTGCAAAATCTGGACCCTTACAAATCTGCTGGGCTAGACAAACCCTTTATTTCTAAAATTATCCGCTGAAGTTGTTCCAACCCCTATTACCAGCCTGTTCAACCTCTCTTTCATATCGTCTGAGATCCCTAGAGATTGGAAAGCTGCCGCGGTCATCCCCCTCTTCAAAGGGGGAGACACTCTAGACCCAAACTGTTACAGACCGTCTTTGAAAGCCAAGTTAACAAACAGATCACTGACCACTTCGAATCCCACCCTACCTTCTCTGCTATGCAATCTGGTTTCCGAGCTGGTCATTGGTGCACCTCAGCCACGCTCAAGGTACTAAACGATATCATAACCGCCATAGATAAAAGACATTACTGTGCAGCCGTCTTCATCGACCTGGCCAAGGTTTTCGACTCTGTCAATCTCCGCATTCATATTGGCAGACTCAACAGCCTTGGTTTCTCAAATGGCTGCCTCGCCTGGTTCACCAACTACTTCTCATATAGAGTTCAATGTGTCAAATCGGAGGGCCTGTTGTCCGGTCCTCTAGCAGTCTCTATGGGGGTGCCACAGGGTTCAATTCTTGGGCCGACTCTATTCTCTATATATAACAATGATGTCGCTCTCGCTGCTGGTGACTCTCTGATCCATCTCTACGCAGACGACACCATTCTGTATACATCTGGCCCCTCTTTGGACACTGTCTTAACAAACCTCCAAACGAGCTTCAATGCCCTACAACACTCCTTCCGTGGCCTCCAACTGCTCTTAAATGCTAGTAAAACTAAATGCATGCTTTTCAATCGAACACTGCCCGCACCCGCCCACAAGACTATCATCACTACTCTCGACGGTTCTGACTTACGTGGACACCTATATTTCACTGGTCATCCCCAAAGGCAACCCCTTTTTTGGCCGCCATTCCTTCCAGTTCTCTGCTGCCAATGACTGGAAAGAATTGCAAAAATCATTGATGCTGGAGACTACCATCTCCCTCAATAACTTTGAGCATCAGCTGTCAGAGCAGCTTACTGATCACTGCACCTGTACACAGCCCTTCTGTAAATAGCCCACCCTACTACCTCATCCCCATATTTATTATTTTTTACTCATTTGCACCCCAGTATCTCTATCTGCACATCATCATCTGCACATCTATCATTCCAGTGTTAATGCTAAATTGTAATTATTTCACCACTACGGTCTATTTATTGCCCTACCTTCCTAATCTCACTACATTTGCACACACTGTACATAGATTTTCTATTGTGTTATTGACTGTACATTTGTTTATCCCATGTGTAACTCTGTGTTGTTGTTTTTGTCGCACTGCTTAGCTTTGTCTTGGCCAGGTCGCAGTTGTAAATGAGAACTTGTTCTCAACTGGCCTACCTGGTTAAATAAAGGTGAAATAAAAATAAATAAAAATTACGTAAATAGTCTATGAATTAAGTCTGAGCTGTTGTACTGCGTCAACAGTTTGACAAGTTCTTCAATCAGTCTGGTAGTATTTTTGTGTTGCTTGATTGATTGATTTAATTCATTCATTTATTGTCATAATATTATTACAGCAGTCTCCATAGCAACAGCCACAGACGCAACAGCCACTTACGACCCCATAGCAACAGCCACAGACGACCCCATAGCAACAGACACCTTTCCTGTCCAGACTGAGTCCACTGAATCCTCCACTGTCGGTCACCAGGCGTCTGCCAAGAAGAAGCGTCACGCTGAGGTCCCAGACCCACTCCCTGTTGCCGTGGTGATCATCTATAGGACCCTGGGACAGCTCCTACCTGAAAACTACGATATTGATCGTAGGAGCCTGAGGTAGTTCTTACATTTCCTCCTCAGTCTTACAACATAAAGCGAGTTGGTTGTCTTTAACATATGCTGTCTAATGTATAATTCAAAGATCTTACACAGTGCATGTATACAACATGCGATGCGCTTCACCATACACATAACATGTGAACACAAATTTGTGTGTGCGTTTATGCAGTTGTGTTATGCTGTTGTCCTGCCTCACTGTTGTAGCTAGGCCCTAATGGTCACTCTTAATAAGAATGTATTTTGGATGACTACAGTCAATGTAAACACAGGTAGATGGGTCATCTGTGTATGTGAATGTGTGTGTTTAGACTCCCCAACCGGCCCGTCATCAACACCCCAATTGTGAGCACAGTGGTTTACAATGAGAGGTTGCCCTTGACCATTCCTCTTGCACAACCCATCACTCTGGAATACAGACTACTGGAGACAGAGGAGAGGACCAAACCTGTCTGTGTCTACTGGAATCATTCCATCGCGTAAGGCTGAGCACACCTGTCAATACTCTTATTCATATCATAGGTTTAGAATGGAGTTTAACTCGATTCTGTTGTAAAGGAAACAAATCATACCCAACGATCTCTATTTTGGGTCCAGGGTTCAAGGAACGAAAGGCTGGTCTGCCAAGGGTTGTGAGCTTGTGTTCAGGAACAGCACTCACATCAGCTGCCAGTGCAGTCACATGTCCAGCTCTGCTGTGCTCATGGACATCTCCAAGAGAGAGGTACCGCCCTGAGCCCTCTACCACACACAAGGACTAGCTTTTATATATTATTATTTTATTACTTGTAATATTTGATCTTACCTCTGGTCTGTGTGTATCTCCTCAGCATGGGGAGGTCCTGCCCCTGAAGATAATCACCTACACCACTGTGTCAGCCTCGCTAGTGGCCCTCCTCATCACCTTCCTCCTGCTGGCCGTCCTCCGGAAGCTCCGTTCCAACCTCCACAGCATCCACAAAAACCTGGTGGTGTCCATCTTCCTCTCCGAGCTCGTCTTCCTCTTCGGAATAGACCAGACTGAGAATGTGGTGAGGGCCTAGCACACGACCCTGAGGGACACCCACACGACCCTGAGGGACACCCAATAAACACTTACTGCTTTATTATAGACTCTCCACTTATTGATTGCTAAAACGTATTAAAAGTCTCTACTGTAATACATGGGTTTACAGCATTGTGTGGCGGGGATATCCAAGAGGAAGGCTATAGAGCTAGCCTTGGCCTCCTCTCCCCTCCACAACTTTGAAATGCATTTGTATTTTATGGTAGATGCTGTGCCTGTGCATCTTAGTGGCTTCATCTTGGATAATAACTTTCTGTCTGGCAATGTGTGGAGTTGGCCTTAGAGATCACATTGTGTTCTGTTGTTATAGATTCGAAGTTACTGAACCAGACTTACTTCACAGACATCCCAACTGACAATTAGCACAGTTGTCTTTTAAAACGGGGGCTTTAATCATCTTTCCCAACCTGTCTGTCCCTCAGTTCATGTGTACAGTGGTAGCCATCCTACTGCACTACTCCTACATGTGTTCGTTTGCCTGGATGTTTGTGGAGGGCCTCCATATCTACCGCATGCTGACGGAGGTCCGCAACATCAACCATGGCCACATGAGATTCTACTATGCCATTGGCTGGGGCATTCCTGCCATTGTCACCAGTGAGTGAGACGCTCACACACTCTCTCTCTCTCTCACACACAGTAATCACACCTCTTGAGTTTTTCCACATTTTGTTGTGTTACAGCCTGAATTTAAAATGGATTAAATTGAGATTTTGTGAAGCAATTATTTGGGCTGCAATCTGAGGCTGGTAACTCGAATTAACTTATCCTCTGCAGCAGAGGTATTTCTGGGTCTTCCATTCCTGTGGCGGTCCTCATGAAGCTGGTTGAGAGAATGGCTATTTGAAGAATCTCAAATATAAAATATATTTTTATTTGTTTAACACTTTTTTGGTTACTACATGATTCCATATGTGTTATGTCATAGTTTTGATGTCTTCACTTTTATTCTACAATGTAAAAACCCTTGAATGAGTAATATTCCAAACTTTTGGCCGGGGGTGTATATATTTCGAATTCAGGCTATAACACAACAAAATGTGGACTAAGTCAAGGGGTATGAATACTTTCTGAAGGCACTGTACTCTGCAAGCCAGGGTTGGGGTCAATTCCATAAAAATTCCAATCAATTCAGAAATGAATCCAAATTCGTAATTCTACATTGAAAGCATTGAAGAGATTTCAGTGTACTTCCTAAATTGACAGGATTTCAAATGGAATTGACTAACTGTGTGTGTTCCTCTCTTGTAGGCCTGGCAGTAGGTTTGGATCCTCAGGGTTATGGTAACCCAGACTTCTGTTGGCTTTCTGTCAATGACACACTCATCTGGAGTATCGCTGGGCCCATCGCTATAGTTGTACTGGTGAGTGTAGTCACTCTTTATTTGTTGTCTGTGGCGATTTTAGCATAAATGTTGGTGTTGCAAACGAAACAAAAAACAGTGGGATGCATGCCAGCAAAGCCACAACACAGTTTCAACAGCAGAGTCCCAACAGCAGTCCCAACATCTTACCACTGCTACACCTGGCTATCAATGGAGCCTTGTCTGGCAGCGAAACAGTTAATTCAGACACATTTACTGCCTTAAAAAACAAAAAATAAGGGGACGACAAGCGGATAAGAGGCAATACGTAATTTAGGTTAAGACATTAATAAGCGAGCGACGACGGACATAGTCAATGTAACTATTTGTTCAGCACTTTTGAAATGTACAGTGACAGAATTCAGAACATGGGCCGTTCTTACAGTATTCTCCCTGTACACCAAGTCAGAACCTGTGTATATATAACATGATTTGACGTAATTTTATTTGTGGCCAATGACCTTGAGCCTTCTTGGATGGGCACTTCTAATGTAACTCTATGGCAGCACCCACGCGGCTAGAATTTTTTAGCTCTACCCTTAGACTTGGAGGTGACGTAGTGTCCCCATGAGTGACAGAACACTGAGCCAATCACTGCGCAACGCTCCATATTTTCCGCTGGCTGCCCCACCACCACAGAAAGCACTAAACTAGGTTGAAACTCCTGCATTTTTGGTGCTGCCTTACTCAATAAAACAAAAAAGAGACCATGTTTGTATGCAGCTTTATTAACTCAATTATATATATATTTTTTTACATTGTTTGCAAACTGATATGTGACACGTATTAATGCCAAAATAACATGCAAAACAGGCAAGGCCCCAAAAAATACACGTATTTGCCCCACCTGCCCTGAATGACTGGTTGCCACTGTTTGTTTGTATTGGTTATGGCTTGTGGATTCTGCTATTCATCTCCATCTAATGTATCTCCCTTAGGTCAACATTACTTTATTCTTCCTGGCCGCCAAGGCCTCGTGCGGAAAGAGACAGTGGACATTTGAGAAGTCTGGAGCGATGTGAGTACTTCCAAACAGGATAGGGTTAGAAACACTGTAGTTGGCACAGAATAACATGTTGGCTGGATTCCATTTAAAAATAACAACCTCTCCTCTCCAGCTGTTCTCTACGCATAGCCTTCCTCCTCCTGTTGCTCATCAGTGCTACCTGGTTCCTGGGCCTCATGGCAGTCAATAGTGATATACTCTCCTTCCACTACCTCTTTGCCATCTTCAGCTGCCTCCAGGTATGTATGTTTGCCTTGTCATAAAAAGTACTTCAACACCACTGAGATGTCTCAAATTCATTGGCTCTATTTATCCGATTTGCAATTCTCTCTCGATCTGTCTCTCTCACTCTCTTGTTCTCTCGCTCGCTCTCTCTGTCAGGGTGTGTGCATCTTCTTCTTCCACTGTATTTTCAACAAGGAGGTGAGGACCAACCTGAAGAACATCCTCAAAGGGAAGAAGTCCATAGTGGAAGATTCTACTGCCACCCGCACCACTTTACTCACAGTATGTACACATCAGTCAATATCCCAGTGTACTAAACCTGTGTTTAAAATATAATATAATATAAAATCCCCTTGAGCCGATGTCTGTGCATCAAATTAGCGTAATTCAAATTTCCCATCTAAATCAGTCTGTTTTTTGCATGGGCTGCGTCTCAATCCACCGCATCCACCAACATTGGCCTTCTGCATCCGCGGTGGAAAGGTGGCCGAGCTACAACAATGTTTGTCAGACGAGGAGACATCCCGAAAATCATTGTTGTGTTCTCCGTACTGCCGATCTGCCAACTTCTGTCTGTAGCATCTTAATAGTTTGGGCTGCACCCTAATATGACCCCACCATCTGAACAGTTTGGGCTACACACTAATATGACCCCACCATCTGAACAGTTTGGGCTACACACTAATATGACCCCACCATCGAAAGGTGTTGGTTGTTTTTCGCCCACAAGCCTCACAAGACTAGTCTGAAGGTAGCCCAGTATCAGTTTGAAAAAAGGATTGGGAGTATTCACTGAGTGTACAAAACATTTTGAAAACCTGACTGACCAGGTGAATCCAATTCCAAGCTACGGTCCCTTATTGATGGTCACTTTCAATCAGTGTAGATGAAGGGGAGTAGACAAGTTAAAAAGACAGCCTTGAGACATGGATTGAGAGTGAATCGGCAAGACAAAATATTTAAGTGCCTTTCAACGGGGTATGGTGGTAGGTGCCAGGCGCACTGGTTTGTTTCAAGAACTGCAACGCTGCTGTGTCTTTCACGCTCAACAACAGTTTCCCGTGTGTATCAAGAATGGTCCACCACCCAAAGGACATCCCACCAACTTAATAGAACTGTGGGAAGAATTGGAGTCAACATGGGCCATCATCCCTGTGGAACTCTTTCGACACCTTGTATAGTCCTTCCCCCGATGAATTGAGGCTGCTCTGAGGGCAACATTTTTTGGGATAATTTGTTTCATACTTACCGGGGTCCTACAATTCTAAGTCAAATATCTAAATAATCCTTGGTATGACCTTCTTAAAACAATTCCATTGACGGGGATAGATATTAGACACTCATCTAAAAGGGGTTCACATAAACCTTATCTAATGCTGCTGATGGTGACGATTCAATACACATTCTTACTCTTTGTCGCCCCCAGCGTTCTTTAAACGGTAAGTACTCGTTCACGGAGGAGGACGGTCTGTACCGCACGGCCATTGGAGAGTCCACTGCCTCCCTGGACAGCACGGTCAGATCAGCCCAAAGCCTCAGCAGCAGCCAAGCCAGGTAACTCACTGGGTGGCAGTTGGGTTGTACTGAAACTGGGTTTTAATTAGAGTTGCAAAAATCCAGTAACCTTCCCCAAATTCCCAGCTTTCTAAGAAACTGGATTTCCTGCTTATTACCCCTTGATTCCAGGAATATTCTAACTGGTATTTCGGGAAAGCCTGGGAATTTTGGGAACAAAATTGTAATTCATATTCAAATGATTATTTCATCATGTTTCTTTCTTCCTACAGGAAGGACACAGGACAAAAGCACATTACATCCTCCCGCTCAGCCAAAAAGAGTTACCGTGGGGAGGGAGACTCCTCCATCCTCATCCGCAAGCGTTCCAAGAAAGCTAGTACGCGTCTTATGCACAAACCGCATGTCATCTGTTTTAGTCTGATCTCGATACTTGACGTGCCATTGGTTGCTTGGGCCTGCATTTCAGATGTCCGACAGTAAGTAGTAGCCCCTGTGTTTCCATGATGACAGATTCGGACTCGGACAGCGAGCTCTCGGTGGATGAGCACAGCAGCTCCTACGCCTCGTCTCACTCCTCAGACAGTGATGATGACCGAGGGAGCCGCAAGCATAGGTGGAACAACGAGAGACAGCCCCAGCACAGCACACCCAAAGGTAACGGGACCCCCATTCAAACACACACACACACATATGGATTTCAATAGAACTATATGACATAAAATCAAGAATACATTTTTGGGCGAATCTCATATAAACTTTATATTTGTCTACTTTTGTTGCAGATACGCTGGCCAATCGCATTAAGCCTTACTGGCCAGTTGAGCCGCCGTCAGTCAGTGAGAGTGAGGAGCCCTGCGGGGTGGAGACGCTGCGGGTGGAGACCAAGGTCAACTTGGAGCACCACCAGGACAAACAAGTCAATGGGGAGTCCCCCTCCCAGAACGGCAGTGCCCCTCCCAGCTCACCTGACAGCAACCAGACACAGAAGAGAAGGGGTGAGAGAGAGAGGGAGACAGACTCCGATCTGACCATTCAGGCCCTTTGTAATTCACCTTTATCAGGAATGTCCCAAATCAAATCAAATGGGTGATTCAATCACCATGTCAACATTCTGTTTTATGTTTTGCTATCCAAATAACTTGTGTGTGTGTGTGTGTGGCTGTGTGTGTGTGTGTGTGTGTGTGTGTGTGTGGCTGTGTGTGTGTGTGTGGGTGTGTGTGTGGGTGTGGGTGTGGGTGTATGGGTGTGTTTACTTGCATGACTGACTGTGGTTTGTACCTTCACCATCTGTGTGTGTGTGTGTGTGTCTCTGTCAGGCATTCTGAAATACAAGAGCACATACCCTCCTCCGCTAACAGACAAGAACATGAAGAATCGCCTGCGGGAGAAATTGAGCGACTACAACCCCCCCACCATCTCCCCCAAAACTACCCCAGTCCCCGTGTCCCCCCGTCTCTGCACTGCAACCGGGGGCAGCGGGGTCCTCATCAAACCCCCACCTCGCCCACCTGTGCCTCCACGCCCTCCGTTGTCTCCACGGGACCTGCGCAACGGGGTTGTCATGACAACGGCGAGGACGACAATGTCGCCGTTGGTCAATGGTGTTAACGGGGTTCAATACGCCCAAGACTCAGACTCAGAGTGAGTGGTCACGAAATACTGGCAGCCATGTTTCATGTCTAACAGATATGTTGGATAATATCACTTTCTGACTTTAGCAACTCTCTCTCTCTCAACAGTGGTAGCAACGAAACCTCAATTTGACCTGGATGGAATTCCAGCTAGACAACCAAGGAAGAGAGGCTACCATATGTGGGGTTCAAGGGTCACTGTGACCCATTCCAGTAGGCCACAGGACCCCTAAGCTCATATGGAGATGAGTGTTACCGCAGACAGTTGCCTGCCCAAGGGAAAAGGGAAGAAAATCTTAGACTAAATCCCACAGGTGTGAGAACTACATGTCCCAGGATGCAGCAGTGAGTTGGAAAAACAAAACAATGTACTTCACGGCACGGCCACCAAGTGGTGCTGTCTGTAGTTATCCGGTGCAGGTGGCATCAGACAGCAGGTTGGGATTGAAGACTTTTCTATCACCAGATGTGCCATGATGTGATGTTGACCTCATGAATCAGTAAGACCTCACAAAGTGCCCGTCTGTATTTGCCCACAGAGGCATGAACATCAAACAACAAATCAATGCCTTTGGCCCGTGTAATTATCTTGTAGATATTTTGACTTTTTTGACTTTTTTATAGGACAGGAAAAACTAATTTGTATTATTATTGTAATTTTGTATTTTTGGGACATCATGTGTAGATGACAGTCAACAAGTTTTTTTTTTTTACAGATGTTTACAAATTTGGCACTTCTAAAGAAAACTATCCATAGCATGTAAAGTACTCACAGTATGAAAATACTCTGCTGATAATAATGTGATTTTGAAGTATTCAAACACTCACATAGTAAGAGTAGTTGAACAAAAGCCAACTAAAAGGTGCGTTCATCTCTGTATTAAAGTGAAGGCCTTGTCCATTCCAATGGTATCTAAATCATGTCCTGATCGCTGAATGACTTTGAATGAAAAAAATGCACTGAAAACCTTATTACTTGCATTACAAGTTCCAGTCAATACCAGAGTAATATGTAGAAAAAATGTGCTACTTTAGAAGCACTAAGGTCTGTGCCTAGTGATTGTTAACTTACCGTGTTGTGTCATTGTAACCCTTTTCACATCATGCTTCTGTTTTTTTTTTTAGATTCCTTACCATTTACATATCTCTGGAGATCCTCAAGACATAGAGCATTGTAAATGTTCAGCCAGTAACATGTCTGTGTTCTGATTGTCAACTCATTAGAATAGTAAGCTACAGTATTATTTCCAAGAAAACAGTATTCGACAGTGTGCCTTTCTCTCTGCCACCACATAGCATAGTGTCTAAATCCAAGGTAACCACTAACTATTACTGCTTTTAGTAATAATGACCTTCCCTTGCCCATTCCACTCTTGATCTGTAAAAACCAGTGTACATTATCTATTTTAATGAAACTTTCATCTCTCAGTTCTCCTTCCGTTATTTCATGTTTACAGATGTTTACATGTCTCTATAAATCTGTTCTCTTTCAAATACTTGTTTCGATGTATCACATATGGGGATGTATCACTGGAGGTGAATCACTACGAAGAAACAATCACACGACGTCTGTCGGAGACGGACAGGTCGAGTGGCGAATGAGGTGAGCCCTCCCTCCTTATAAGGCGCCACTCGCCAGCCACTGGTCATTCTGATATCTTCAGGTTGCTGACGAGACGGCGGTGTAGAACAAGAGGGGAGAGGAAGTGCGGAGAAGATGGCGGGAACTGAGGTTTTGTTTGAAACTGCTAGTCGGGTGAAGCGAATAGTACCGAATGTGAGATTGATTGCGAAGAATAAGGAAAACGAGAAATAAAGTTGTGGTGTAAAATAGGAAATCCCTAGACTCGTTTTTAGTCAGAGTGAGGGTTTTAGATCAATGTGACTTGGGAAATCTGTTTAACATCTCGAGGATAATCTGTAATGTGTTGGAGGAAAGTGTGGAGTCGGTGAGAGTCACAAGGAGTCTTATTTAGATTGTTTTGTGTGTCTGCGGAGCTGAAGAAGCGGGTTTTAAGACTAAAAAAAGATATTGGAGTGGAATGTTTCCTGTATGGATTTTCGTAGCAGGGCGCATATCAAGGGGGTTATATCTGGGGTGACGTAAGAAATAGTATTAACCGAGGACATGGATGGAGTGGTTGGTGCACGTCCACTGACCTGTATGGTGGAGGGAGAAAAGAAATTCACTTCATACTGTTCTTTGATGAAGAGTCTCCCTTCTCATATAAAGTTAGGATTCATGAGATACCATGTAAGAGCTTTTGTGCACAAGCCCCTCCAGTGTCGTCAAAGATTTGGTCTTGTGTCAAGTGTGTGCAGAAGGGAAGAGTATCGTATGCCAGATGAAGTTAAATGTTGCATCTATGGAGGTGAACAACAAGTGAAGGTTTCTGTAGAGCCACCACGACCAGTGAAGGTTTCTGTAGAGCCACCACGACCAGTGAAGGTTTCTGTAGAGCCACCACGACCAGGGAAGGTTTCTGTAGAGCCACCACGACCAGGGAAGGTTTCTGTAGAGCCACCACGACCAGGGAAGGTTTCTGTATAGCGTCAGGGTCTCTGAGTGTTAATGCAGTTAGGATGACCCTGGCTTCGGAGAGCATGTCTGCGATATGGGAGTTGGCCATATCCCATATGTGATACATCAAAACCAGCATTTGAAAGAGAACTTAAGGCTACTTTTGTAACCCCGGTTCTCTGATACTGAGTGAGATATATCACTGCATTTCCCTGCTCGCAAGAGCGCAAAGAATAGAGTCACGCTTGAGAATTACTAGAGGGCGGGCGAGTGACGCCTTATAAGGAGGGAGGGCTCATCTCATTCGCCACTCGACCTGTCTGTCTCCTGCCTGTGATTAGTTCTTCATAGTGATCCGCCTTCAACAAATCCCCATATGTCATACATCTCACTCGTATTATCGGAGAACCGGGGTTACAAAAGTTACCTTAAGTTATTGTTTCACAGACACTGGAATCATTATTGTAACATGCATATATGAGACTTCAGGAACAGTAAATAAACCACATTTGGATTTTTGTATACTTTTTTTAGTGTTTAATGTATTTCATGGGTCATTATGAATTGGTAGGTATATTACATTTTTGCATGTTTTCAGTGCGGTCTGTCAAGGTGTTTGAAATGTGCAAGAAATGTTTGATTTTATAAATACATTTTATTCAATGGCTTCTCTTGTTTACCCAATATCTAGTAATACGCCTCATGCTCATGAATCTCATGCCTATGGAGCCCATGCTCAACTGATTGAAGTTTCTGTACTCTCCAGGCCTCATGTACATCATCTTGACTCTGTACTGGGGCTGCTCATACATGAGCCAGTGGCCGTCCAGAACGTTACGACCCGTGATGTCGTCACAGTCGTCCATCATCTCATGCATCTGACCTCTGAAGTTCTCACTCTCGTAGATCCTCACCCTGTAAGGTCCTCTCTGCTGTAATATGATGAACAACAGCTCAGAAACGAACCAAGAAATGTGTAATGTAGTATCATAGTTTGTAGACATATTGAGGAATGGACACAGGTGTATGTATCTCAAAAATCTACACTATGAAAGGCTACAAACTCAATGTTATTGGGTTTAGCGTAGGGATCATGCGACAGGACCTGATGTCGTTCATTCCCATCATGCTCTGGTAGTCAAGAGTACTCTCCCCTCCTCATGAACCACTGGTTTTCCATGTAGTTGGGGCGGTCATAAGACCATGAAGCAGCCGCTCTCAACCCTGCAGGACTGGCAGCGGCTCAGGTAGGAGGACATGTCAGGGCAGTCGCTCATACACTCAGAGGAACGACCCTGGAAGTTCCTGTCCTCGTAGAAGGTGATCTGAAAGTAAGCAAGATTTTTAAAAAATTAACCATTCAAACTTCAAACAAACATATTGCTACATTTTGGGCCCTAACCAATCACACTAGTAATCAGGTTTCTGCAATTAAGGTTGTCTTGTGCTCTGACTCTAGAGTACAAGA
This sequence comes from Thymallus thymallus, assembly GCA_023634145.1. Classification (NCBI taxonomy): domain Eukaryota; kingdom Metazoa; phylum Chordata; class Actinopteri; order Salmoniformes; family Salmonidae; genus Thymallus; species Thymallus thymallus. Next base: position 5,841,314 of record CM042413.1, read on the forward strand.
GAGCCCTTGGTCTAACAAGCTAGGAAGATGTATATTTATATATGCACTAAAATATACTGTTCTGCCGGTGGAGGTCATTTTGTCTCTCTGTGCTGCTGCTGCTGCTCTTGCTGTGGAACTGGTATCGTACCTGTTTGAAACATTTAATTTTATACCAGTGGCCACATTGTACTAACCCCTGACTCAGCAACATGGCCCAGAGATACAGAGGTCCAGAGAGCACCAGGGACGAGTCTCAATCAAAATACCAACCAGAAAAAAAGTTTTTTTTCTCAGAAAAAAGTAACAATGAGCCTTAGTGAAATAAACAGTCCTACCATTGGTCCGTTTTAGCTGATGTTCATGAGGAATTTACAAATTATACTTTCTGGTACAAAGAATTCAACGCAGACTAACTACCTGGTTACCAAATGGTACAATTTGTTGCTTGTTTCAATGAATCGTTGGTTTAAGTATTTTATCCCAGTTAGTGTAGCCTAATTGAACAAAGGCTTGGGCTGTTGTCTCAATCGAAACTATGGAAACGGTGGGCAAATAGTGAAACAGAGAAGCTCGCAGACACTTGTAAAGAGAAAAAGAGTGCAACATCTTTAATACCAGTATCGACAGATGGAAGGGATACACATAGTAAATCTTTACCTTTCAGTCCTTTGCATTGTACCAGCAAGCATCACATAGTGTATCAAACAGCATTGTAACAGAATTCCTACACCACTCCATAAAACTTCCTAAACCTCTCGACTAGGTAGAGCCACTACCATATTTCTTTTACCAATACAATTCTTTCTGATCTAGGGAGTAGAGGTTGTTTCTGGACGGGGCCCATGAATATAGTATATACAGTACCAGTCAACAGTTTGGACACACCTACTCATTCAAGGGTTCTTCTTTATTTTTACTATTTTCCAAATTGTAGAATAATAGTGAAGACATCAGAACTATGAAATAACACATGGAATCATGTAGTAGCCAAAAAAGTGTTAAACAAATCAAAATATATTTTAAATTTTAGATTCTTCAAAGTAGCCACCCTTTGCCTTGATGACAGCTTTGCACACTCTTGGCATTCTCTCAAACAGCTTCACCTGGAATGCTTTTCCAACAGTCTTGAAGGAGTTCCCACATATGCTGAGCACTTGTTGGCTGCTTTTCTTTCACTCTGCGGCCCAACTCATCCCAAACCATCTCAATTGGGTTGAGGTCGGGTGATTGTGGACGCCAGGTTTTCTGATACAGCACTCCATTACTCTCCTTGGTCAAATAGCCCTTACCATCACACCTCCTCCTGCATGTGTACCGGTGGGAACCAAAAATATCAAATTTGGACCAAAGGACAAATTTCCACCGGTCTAATGTCCATTGCTCGTGTTTCTTGGCCCAAGCAAGTCTCTTCTTCTTATTGGTGTCCTTTAGTAGTGGTTTCTTTGCAGCAATTCAACCATTAAGGCCTGATTCACAGAGTCTCCTCTGAACAGCTGATGTTGAGATGTCTGTTTCTTGAACTCTGTGAAGCATTTATTTGGGCTGCAATTTCTAAGGTGCAGTAAACTCTAATGAACTTGTCCTCTGCAGCAGAGGGAACTCTGGGTCTTCCTTTCCTGTTACGGTCCTCATGAGAGCCAGTTTCATCATAGTGCTTGATGGTTTTTGCGATTGCACTTGAAGAAACTTTCAAAGTTCTTGAAATGTTCCGTATTGACTGACCTTCATGTCTTAAAGTAATGATGGACTGTCGTTTCTCTTTGTTTATTTGAGCTGTTCTTGCCATAATATGGACTTGGTCTTTTACCAAATAGGGCTATCTTCTGTATACCATCACTACCTTGTCACAACACAACTGATTGGTTCAAATGCATTAAGAAGGAAAGAAAATAGTAAAAATAAAGAAAAACCCTGCAATGAGTAGCTGTGACTGTGACAAACTTTTGACTGGTACTGGATAACCACATATTTCCAAAAAGGGCAAATGGCCTCATGGAAAACTGCCGTCCTATTGACTGCAAACCTTTTCCTGCTTCTATGACATCATCAACAACATGCAAACATCACAGATAGACATTATGCACAGCATTACATGAACCGCTTTCTATAGAACAAACAGTGGGAAACATGTCATGATACGTATCCTCTGGAGTCTTTGAGGGTGAGAGATGAGCTGAGTTTACAGACTGAAGTGTTGTGAATGGTGATTTCGTATTGAATGGTGATTTCGTATTGAATGGTGATTTCGTATTGAATGGTGATTTTGTATTGAATGGTGATTTCGTATTGCACAAAGTGGGTTTCAACAGTCAGGAGGGCCACAGCCTCACACAGAAGTTTCTCAGTCATTTCTCATGATCACCTCAAGAATATGTACACCAACCTTATTAAACATCTATAGAACTTAAAAAAGTTACAGTGTAAAAACGTAAATGCATCCAGTGCTTTACGCAGAACAGTGCATAAAACCCCAAAGGTTCTCACGAAACTCATAGTTTTAAATGTGTTTAGATATCCAAATTCTCTGGAGTGAAAGTTTAACATTTGAATTTAAATATCTAATATTAAATAATAGTTGTATATTCCTATTGCCATGACTAGTTCTGTTTTCCTCCTAAAACTGTGTTTTGTGCTTGTCCGTCTTTGCGCATAAAGAATAATGTAAATGCACCATCTAGTGGAAACTCTTGGGAAGGCACATCAAGGCACAGAAGAGAGGATTTTTTGGGGGGCTGGATAATTGTTGTTGGTTGCTAATCCTAAAGATGGATACATGTTAACACAACATTGGCCCCATTTAACAATACGCATTTCTTTTAAATATATATACAGTTGAAGTCGGAAGTTTACATACACTTAGGTTGAAGTCATTAAAACTAATTTTTCAACCACTCCACAGATTTCATGTTAACAAACTACAGTTTTGGCAAGTCGGTTAGGACATCTACTTTGTGCATGACACAAGTAATTCTTCCAACAATTGTTTACAGACAGATTATTTCACTATATCACAATTCCAGTGGGTCAGAAGTTTACAGACACTACGTTGACTGTGCCTTTAAACAGCTTGGAAAATTCCAGAAAATGTCATGGCTTTAGAAGCTTCTGATAGGCTAATTGACATAATTTGAGTCAATTGGATGTGTACCTGTGGATGTTTTTCAAGGCCTACCTTCAAACTCAGTGCTTCTTTGCTCGACATCATGGGAAAATCGAAATCAGCCAAGACCTCCGAAAAAAAATTGTAGACCTCCACAAGTCTGGTTCATCCTTGGGAGCAATTTCCAAATGCCTTAAGGTACCACGTTCATCTGTACAAACAATAGTATGCAAGTATAAACACCATGGGACCACGCAGCCGTCATACCGCTCAGGAAGGAGATGCGTTCTGTCTCCTAGAGATTATTTACTTTGGTGTGAAAAGTGCAAATCAATCCCAAAACAACAGCAAAGGACCTTGTGAAGATGCTGGAGGAAACAGATACAAAAGTATCTATATCCACAGTAAAACGAGTCCTATATCGCTCATAAAAAAAGAAGCCACTGCTCCAAATGTTTGTCCATAATGACCATCGTTATGTTTGGAGGAAAAAGGAGGAGGCTTGAAAGCCAAAGAACACCATCCCAACCGTGACATACGGGGTGGCAGCATCATGTTGTGGGGGTGCTTTGCTGCAGGAGGGACTGGTGCACTTCACAAAATAGATGGCATCATGAGGAAGGAATATTATGTGGATATATTGAAGCAACATCTCAAGACATCAGTCAGGAAGTTAAAGCTTGGTCGCAAATGGGTCTTCCAAATGGACAATGACCCCAAGCATACTTCCAAAGTTGTGGCAAAATGGCTTAAGGACAACAAAGTCAAGGTATTGGAGTGGCCATCACAAAGCCCTGACCTCGATCCTATAGAAAATGTGTGGGCTGAACTGAAAAAGCGTGTGCGAGCAAGGAGGTCTACAAACCTGACTCAGTTACACCAGTGCTGTCAGGAGGAATGGGCCAAAATTCACCCAACTTATTGTGGGAAGGTTGTGGAAGGCTACTCGAAACGTTTGACCCAAGTTAAACAATTTAAAGGCAATGCTACCAAATACTAATTGAGTGTATGTAAACTTCTGACCCACTGGGAATGTGATGAAAGAAATAAAAGCAGAAATAAATAATTCTCTCTACTATTATTCTGACATTTCACATTCTTCAAATAAAGTGGTGATCCTAACTGACCTAAGACAGGGAATTGTTACTAGGATTAAATGTCAGGAATTGTGAAAAATGGAGTTTAAATGTATTTGGCTAAGGTGTATGTAAACTTCCGACTTCAACTGTATATATATATCTTTGTATTAATTTACAAAGGCATGGCACTTCTCACATAGTATAACCACACATAATTTCACATATATTATCTTAGCAAATATTCTTAAAAGGTTGGCAATACTACAGCAATCATAATAAGAGAGGAAGCAGATATTTAAAGTATTGGCAATATAAAAATATGGAAATATAAGAATTACATCTCTAAAATATAATGTTATGTACATTCCATTGTTGGTCTTTGGATGAAAATTGTGCATCTGTTCCTCCCTTGTTATTTTTTCCAACTCTCACAACATGTTTACCAAATAAATACTACAAAAAAACTAGATAAATAAATACAGTGAGAGACTGAAAAACACTTTCCCTTTTCTGTACTCGTCTCTACAGGCCTGTCTGGCGGATCAAATCAAATCAAATCTGAGGAGGGGAGGAGGCGATTGGAGGGTGAGGAGGAATGATGGACGTGAGGCCTATGCGTTGTGGTAGCCATTCTTAGATGTATCTTTCCTGGGTTCGACGTTCTCGTAGATGGAGAGTGCAGCGGTGTTCTGGTAGATTAAATCCACGTTGGTTCCAGTTCTGGATCGGATGATGTCCATGGCACACTGGTTTAGGAACACATACTGCTCCTGTAAGTCAATAACACAATGAGATGAAGGAAACTGACCGTTCAGATCTTGAAACGTTTCATCTAGTGATCGCATAAGCACAGCATAGCAAAACGTCCACTTTTAACCAAGTGATATATTGTACAGTAGGCCTGTAATAAACCCAGAAGCATGCTGAAATGTAGACCAGCGTAGGCAGTGACTGACCTCTGTCTGCACCATGAGGGGCCGGTGCATGCGCAGATCATGGATGGTGCCGTATACGTCCACCATACTGTCTCTCTCTATCTGGAAGATCAGCCGGTCGATGGCTATGAAGGTGCCTGTACGACCCACACCCGCACTGAATGGAGAGAGAGAAAGAGAGAGAGCAAGAGGGAGGGAGAGGAGAGAGAAATAATGCTCATTTATTTTTCAAACCAATAACGCTTCTTGAGATTAACTAAGATAAACAATGTGTGTGTACCTGCAGTGGACGACGGTGGGGGAGTGGCGTGAGTACTGGTCCATGTGTTCTCGGACCAGGTGTCGGAAGTTGATGAGCAGCTCGGTGGTCTCGGGGACGCCGTGGTCCGGCCAGGCTGTGAAGTGGAAGTGACGCACCGAGCGTGTTTCTGCCGTCTTCACCTGTCAGACAATCACAAACACAGGGACTCTAACTGATAAGCACGAAGGTATGCATAACATGTGACCCCTTCCAGGTTCAGGTCTAAAAATATCTGCTAAAATTCATTTTAAAAATGCTAGCTATAAGGGATAGTTTTTCCCAGTCATGTATATTGCTCTGGTTTTACCCACTAAGCAGCTGAAGAGGAAAATATCAGTAATATTCGTCTCCCTCATTATCACACAGTGGAGGCTGGTGGGAGGAGATATAGGAGGACAGGCTCATTGTAATGTCTGGAATGGAACGGAGTCGAACACGTGGTTTCCATATGTTTCATGTGTTCGATACCGTTCCATGTGTTCCATTCCAGCCATTACAATGAGCCTGTCCTTCTACAGCGCCTCCCAGCAGCCACCTCTGTTATCACAGCAACTTACATTTTTTATGTCAAAGTCCCTGATGGTCCAGTCTTCTAGGGGGATCTCAGAGGTGGTTGTCACAGTGATATTCTCAAAGTGCTTGGTCGCCGATGGATAGTATTCCTCACATTTGACCTGAGCGGAGAGAGGTGGGTGGGTGGGTGAGAGACAGGTGTGTTGTTAAGAATACGGGGTAGCTTAGTGTGAGGACATGTGGGTCAGGAGCTCTCCCCATAGAGTTAGATAGACGACTCATCTTTGCATCTGTGCCATTATGGCGTCTGTAACAGCATGGGCAGTGCAATTGAGGCTATCCACATTTTCAAGTAGTACATTTTCTTCTTCTTTTGTGTTTGAAAAAAGCGCAACACTAATATTGGTGATTTACCTCTTCCTGCAGTGCTGGAGTCCTAAAACAAATTGTGTGTGCCATTCATTTATTGTGACCACTAGATGATGGTGATATGGCTTAAAGCCATTTACTAACCACAGGCAACCCCATTTTAAAGAAGAAGACAATGCTCCCCATTTTTCATCTATTCGTTCAGTACAGCACAGTTTCCATTTAATTGAAGGTCCCAAAACGTTTTTATTTTGTTGTACTGAAAGCAACCCTTGATAATTGATGATTGCACAGGTGTGTGGATTTGGCACTTAGTGAGAGAGAGATGGACAGGTTAGCCTTTTAGCCTGGTGGCCTGTCTGTTTTCATTTTGGTTACCGTCCTTGGGCTTGACGACTGGCGTCGAGACCGATCCGGCCCTGAATCTGGTCATGTGCGGTCTTGTGTGTGTATGTTAGATTCGTTTTTATTTAACCCGGAAATTCCTATTGAGACGGTCTCTTTTACAAGGCCAGACCTGGCCAAGAAGCAGTCAGTACAACATTACAAAGTATAAAACGTACCGCAGCAACACGTCATCAACCCAATCTGAGCCCGATTTCCTAAAAGCATCTTTAAGGCGAAGTTCATCGTTAGAACCATAGGTTGTATATGAACACATACAGTACCAATATAGTTGTCTGCCAATGTAAAGCAAGGTCCCAGCCCACCATTTGATACAAGGTTCAATGGTGGGTGAGCGACTTGGCAAAGTACAAGGATGTGTGATAGAGTCCAGTCTCTGTAGCACAGAGACGACTGCATGCATGTACACCATGTACACCATAATCAATTACTGAAAGAAACATAATTGAACAAGCTTCTTTCTAGCCTCAAATGGAAAACAAGCCTTGTTGTGAAAAAAAACGACCAATTTCAGTTAAACTTCCTCACAAGATTATCCTTGTGAATTTTGTAGACAGCTTCTGGTCCAACTATATACCAAAGTACTTGTAGGATGATACCTTTTCAATGATGTGCCCCCCAGACGTGAAAATGCTAACGTTCTCTGGCTGAGATTGGGCTATGGTGAAATTCATGAATTTCATTTTTGGTGCATTCAAAACTAGCTTGACACCATATAGGGAGGTCTGCAGTGACAGAAAGACAGTTTGGAGCACTTCAACAACCTGAACCAGAGAAGGAGCATTTGGCTGGTTACATCCCTTATCCTCCACACAAAATGTGTGTGTACTCACTCGTCCCTGTTCGTTACAGCGTGTCAGCATGACCAGAGTCTGGACGTTCTTCTCCCAGATCATCCTCCAGAACTCGTTGACAGTGCCGGGCAAAGGACCCTGGGCCGCAATGAACTCCTTCCTGGAGTTGTAACCCTGGCAGCGGGAACACATTGACCCAGAACGTAAGCATCTACTACAAGCACTATTCAACTGAAATATTTTCACTCAACTCTGCATATCCTGGTAACGTGAGACAGATGTGATATAACAGATGAGATACTTCTATAACCTGATAAATAAAGACTTATTTATATCTGAGTGTTAATTGAAGTTATCTAGCGATATATCGATCCTGCTTTCGGGAAAAAAAAACAGAGCAGAGCTGAAGCACAGAGGGTCAGAGAAAGCTGATTATGATAGAGATGAAAATGATGAGGACGGGTCGGTACGCACCGGGATGTAGTTAGAATTGATGTAGTCATCGAATGGACTCCCATGGATGGACAGTTTCACTCTAGAGGAATCATCTGGGATGTGGGAGTGAGGGGCAATGAGAATTGATAGGACTGAAAGAGAATTCCTGTCACTCTGCACAGAGACAGAGGAGCATCGTGCTCCCAACCCCTCTAGTGTAAATGCTTGCTGGAATAAACAGCTAAGCTATTGAATAAACAAAGAGTTAGTCTGTTCGGCAATGAGGATGGAGGATTAGATATGATATGTTAGCTATGGTAAGACGTGGTAAGAGGATAGGGGTCGTTGTTATGGAGTCAGGGGGTCACGGTTGACTCACAGGGAAGCACATTGTTGTAGCGGTTCTTGGACTTGTTCTCCATGGCCAAAGCGCTGGTTTTTGCTTGGGCTGTTCCCACTAGCTTCAGGTCCTAGAGGGGGAGGGAGATATTAAGCCACCAGGCACAATTAGCTAATAAAGAAACACAGGCATATTTACACAATACAGAACATCAACCGACGCCCGATGGAACGTCCATTATATGTGTTTGGAAGTATGAATAGCTTTATATTTTACCTCAAACTCCTCGGCGAAGCCACAGTTGGAGTCTGCTCTCTGCTTCTTGTAATATGACTCATAGTCCTCCACCCTCACAGCCACGCTTCTGCTAATAGAAACGCAGGAGAGACACAAGTGACGCCAAGAGACGGTGTGTAAAGTCTAAGTCTTCTCATTCAACGTGTCAAGTCTCCTAATAGGTCACCATAAAGAGTTGATACTCACACTTTAGCTGGGAAACAACAAAATGCATTCAATTACAAACTGAAATGGATCAGAAACAAGTGATCATAACATCACAATAACCTCAGAGAGTGGATCTGGATGTCTGAAGAGTCTTTCTTGGCTTGTCTGTAAAAACAAAAATCATGTGACCATTCAAAAACGTTTAAAAAACCCATCTAAATTACCGAGCGATGATGAACACGATGATGATGATGACCCTGCATGGCTCAGTTGGTCGAGCATAGTGCTTGCAACACCAGGACTGTGGGTTCGATTCCTGAGGCCACCCATAAGTAAAATGTACGCATGCATGACTAAGTCACTTTGGATATAAGCGTCTGCTGAACGGCATATACAGTATTATGGCGCATATATATATATATTACGATGGTGATCTCTCACCTCCTCCAGTAGATGATGAAGCCGGCTGTGATGACGAAGATGGCGAAAACGCCAAGCGTTACCCCGACAGCCACACTGATGACCACTGCATAAGAATGGCAAAGAGAAGAAGGGAGAGAACACCTTGTGAACCAATATATTACCATGGCTTCTATCGCTATAAGACTTGCTATAAGTACTCATAACAGCTCATAGCACCTTACAAGTGTCTATATGCATACATGACTATGAACCACTGTATAATATATTAGGTGGTTTATACAGTTATATACAAAAATGCAATAGCTACCTGGATCCTGAGGGAGGTACACTGAATTTGAGTAAAACAGAGTTATTATCATTAGTGATGAACCGACGTTCAGAAGCCCATTCTGCTCTACCGCCATTTCAGTGAATAAAACAATGGCATAACTGTGAAGAAAAATGTAAAACGTTCAACATTTTAGTTCATGGTTTACATCAGTAGTTGATTAATACAAGCTGAACTGTCGTTCCCTCCCACTGCCTGTGTTGTGTTCATACCTGTACTTCTGTTTGGCCTTCAGTTGGCCATTGGTATAGCCCTTCCATGAGGTTGTGTCCCCTATGTAAATATCAATGTTCCCTGCACGTTTCCTCCTCCGGCTGTTGCTAGGGTTGTTGTTAGGGTTGTCTTTGACCGTAGCCAGGTATGCAGTAGTAGAGCCTGCTTCCCAGTCCTGATAGGTCTTCACCAAGTACTGCACCGAGTTAGACTGATTTACATCTGCAAGAAAAACACGAGTATGGTAAAGATCACTGAAAATAGTCAAATGCTTGTTTAGACACAGACTCAAAATATTTTGAGATAAATCATGTTGAATATGTTGAATCAGATTCTCTCAGTTAAATGAATACAAGTGTATACCTGAATGGCTTTTTTATACCCGAAACAAAAACCGGCCAATCTACAAATCAATCATAAACCAATCTGAACCAATGAGAGAATGAAGGGGACCCACTGTTGATGTCTGAGGTCACCAACACGCCGTAGTGTGTGATTGGTCCGTTGGTGCCGTCCAGGAGGCTGGGGTTCAGCTGTACAGAGAAGGAGTTGTGGTCTTTCGCTGTGACACTGACTAGGGACTCAAAGTCAGCTGGGATAGAAGGGACTGTAGAAACGGAAAAGAGGAGAAAGAAATGGGACATAAATACTTACGTTATGTCTACTTATATCCTGGTAGCCTAGTGGTAGCCTAGGGTGTTGGGCATGTAACCGAAAGGTTGCTGGATCGAATCCCCGAGCTGACAAGGCAAATAATCTGTTGTTCTGCCCCTGAACAAGGCAGTTAATCCCCTGTAGGATCTTAATTTGACCACCCTGTTGCAGGATAACTTTCCTGCAATGCAGGACATTTTTAACTTGAAGTATACGCTGAGTATACAAAACATGCTCTTTCCAGGACATAGACTGAACAGGTGAATCCAGGGGAAAACTACGATCCCTCATTGATGTCACTTGTTAAATCTACTTTAATCCGGTGTAGATGAAGCAGAGGAACAGGTTAAAGAAGGATTTCGAAGCTTTGAGACAAATGTGACATGGATTGTGTATGTGTTCCATTCAGAGGGTGAATAGGAAAAAGAGTGCCTTTTAACGGGGTAAGGTAGTAGGTGCCATATGCCATGCGCAGCGGTTTGGGTCCAGAACTGCAACAGTTTCCCGCGTGTATCAAGAATGATCAATGGACGTCCAGCCAACTTGACACAACTGTGGGAAACATTAGAGTTAACATGGGCCAGCATCCCTGTGGAACACTTTCGACACCTTGTAGACTCCATGCCCTGACAAATTTAGGGGTTTCTGAGGGCAAAGGGGGGGGGGGGGGGGGGGTCCTAATATTTGGTATACTCTGTGTATTTGAGGTTTTAAAAGGATTCTGAAGTTTGTATTTTCCACTTAAAAATGCCAGACTTGATTTTCCCTTACGAAAAAATATAACAACGTCCATTAACTATAATCCACATAATTCACATTTCCTGTTGCTGCAGGATTATTTTCCTGCCGTAGCAAACTGGCTCAAATTAAGATCCTACATCTGTACATGGGCAACACATATTGTATAGGTAAAGAAAATCTATGTACAATACATCATGTTTTTAATACTGTCAATGTAATTGTGTGAAAAACATACATTTTCTAATTGTGAGGGTAATTAAGTTGTTCTATCGTATTCAATCAAATTTGAGCCTACATTGCAACTGAACTATGTTTATATCACATACCAGTAATGCCAGTCTTGCAGGTGAGGCTTTGGACGGAGCTGGTTTTCCCACAGCCAAGAGTGGTCACAGTCAGGGTGTAGTCTGTAAAGTGCTTCAGGTCAGGGACTGTGTGACCACAGGCTGGGTTACAGTCACCACTTGTCTTATTGTGTACCTTAAACCAATCAATGAATCAATCAACAAATAAATGTTTTGATTCGGTGAACAATATTTACTGTACTGTTTGAGAAATGCATTAAATAGCCTTACCTGGCCATGGGGGAGTTGGATGGTTTCATAAGCAGTGATCTGAAAGCCCTGGTTCAGTCCTCTGGGTTTGGTCCAGGACAGAGTCAGCTTGGCGACGGGGTCGTTAGGAGAGTCACACTTCAGGTTGGACACAGGGCTGGCATCTATGGAGCAGTGAGGGAGAGAGACAGAGGTTTTCAGATTTTAAAATCCTCTAAAATATACAAACCATGGCTGAATTACATTTTTAATTAGAAGAGATCAAAACTCAGTTCAAAAACACTATTTACAATAGATCAAAACTCAGTTCAGAAACACACATAAAATAGGATCCCTATCTGGATCAGTGTCTGTAGATTATAGTAATTATTGTATATCGTCTTTAAATCCCTATATGCATTCTTAATTCATCACTGGTGGTACAGTATGGTAGTCTAGATGTGAAAACATGCTATGATCTTACTGGTGCAGCTGGAGGTTGAGACTGTAGCTCCCTCTGTTCCATCATCTGTCTGTGTTGTCACGGTGAAGTTATACAGACTACCAGGGACCAGTCCATTAATGGGCAGGTTTTCCATAGCTGTGGTTGTATTACTGATGATTAACCCAGTGGAGTTGTTCCAGGTCACTCTGTAGCTGTAGCCTGGTTTGTGACCCACAGGCTTGGACCAGGTCAATGTTACGTGCTCCTCTGCTGTCACTGCACTGAGTGACTGGACACTCTCTGGTCCTTGGAAATTCAATCAAAGACAGCATAGAGAGGTTAGTAAAACATTAGTCTCAGGGTTGTATTTGGGTGTATGTTTTCAGAAATGATTGTGCGTGTGTGTGTGCGTGTGTGTGTGTGTGTGTGTGCTCGAAGTCGGAAGTTTACATACACTTAGGTTGAAGTCATTAAAACCACTTTCAACCACTCCACAGATGTCATGTTAACAAACTATAGTTTTGGCAAGGACATCTACTAGTAATTCTTCCAACAATTGTTTACAGACAGATTATTTCACTATATCACAATTCCAGTGGGTCAGAAGTTTACATACACTAAGTTGACTGTGTCTTTAAACAGCTTGGAAAATTCAAGATAATGATGTCATGACTTTAGAAGCTTCTGATAGGCTAATTGACATCATTTGAGTCAATTCAAGGTGTACCTGTGGATGTATTTCAAGGCCTACCTTCAAACTCAGCGCCTCTTTGCTCGACATCATGGGAATATCAAAAGAAATCAGCCAAGACCTCAGAAAACAAATTGTAGACCTCTGCAAGTCTGGTTCATCCTTTGGAGAAATTCCCAAATGCCTGAAGGTATCACGTTCATCTATACAAACAATAGTACGCAAGTATAAACACCATGGGACCATGCAGCCGTCATAACACTCAGGAAGGAGACGTGTTCTGTCTCCTAGAAATTAACGTACTTTGGTGCGAAAAGTGCAAATCAATCCCAGAACAACAGCAAAGGACCTTGTGAAGATGCTGGAGGAAAAAAGTACAAAATTATCTATATCCACAGTAAAACGAGTCCTATATGGACATAACCTGAAAGGCCACTCAGCTCCAAAACCGCCATTAAAAAGCCAGACTACGGTTTGCAACTGCACATGGGGAAAAAGATCTTACATTTTGGAGAAATGTCATCTGGTCTGATGAAACAAAAATATAACTGTTTGTCCATAATGACCATCGTTATGTTTGGAGGAAAAAGGGGGAGGCTTCCAAGCCGAAGAACACCATCCCAACCGTGAAGCACGGGGATGGCAGCATCATGTTGTGGGGGTGCTTTGCTGCAGGAGGGACTGGTGCACTTCACAAAATAGATGGCATCATGAGGAAGGAAAATTACGTGGATATATTGAAGACATCAGTCAGGAAGTTAAAGCTTTGTCGCAAATGGATCTTCCATTCCAAATGGACAATGACCCCAAGCTTACTTCCAAAGTTGTGGAAAAATGGCTTAAGGACAACAAAGTCAAGGTATTGGAGTGGCCATCACAAAGCCCTGACCTCAATCCTATAGAACATTTGTGGGCAGAACTGAAAAAGCGTGTGCGAGCAAAGAGGCCTACAAACCTGACTCAGTTACACCAGTTCTGTCAGGAGGAATGGGCCAACATTCACCCAACTTCTTGTGGGAAGCTTGCGGAAGGCTACTCAAAACGTTTGACCCAAGTTAAACAACTTAAAGGCAATGCTACCAAATACTAATTGAGTGTATGTAAACTTCTGACCCACTGGGAATGTGATGAAAGAAATAAAGACTGAAATAAATAATTCTCTCTACTATTATTCTGACATTTCACATTCTTAAAATAAAGCGGTGATCCTAACTGACCTAAGACAGGGAATTTTTACTAGGATGAAATGTCAGGAATTGTGAAAAACTGAGTTTAAATGTATTTGGCTAAGGTGTATTTAAACTTCCGACTTCAACTGTACTTGTGTGTGTGTGTGTGTGTGTGTGTGTGTGTGTGTGTGTGTGTGTGTTGACACTCACTGGTTGTGATAAAACTGCTCCAGACCTCCTCACTGTGGAACCCTAGCACTCCCACTGCAACCACAGAGATATTGTAGGGTGTTCCAGAAGACAGGCTGGGCAGTGCGAGACTTTTTTTTGTGGTAGTGACCGTCTTTTTGTCTATCTGCATTGACAGGTACTTCACTAGGTAACTGAAGGTGGTGTTGGCCATCAGAGGAGCTTCACCCCACTCCACAGTGATGGAACTAGTAGTTTTCTCCAAGATCACGATGGACCCAGGCGGGTTGGGTTCTGAGAGAGACAATTGACAGCAATTTATATTGAGTTGTAAATAGCATCCGTGAAATGAATGTCCTTGCGCAAAGTATCTTGAAAGCTAACTCTGGACTGGTGCGAAATAAACATTGTTCTTTGTCTTAGACTAAACAGTTAAAACAAACGAATGAACTCGGACAGGCAAAGGAGGCATGCGAAGTAAAACTCTGGGTCTTTTTTCCCCTGGCCCCTCCCTTATACTCACGAGTTGCTGTAGTTACAGGTCCTGATGTTTCATTGAAGGGCCCACTGACAGTGGTCACCACGGCTGTGTATTCTCTCCCAGCTGACAGGTAAATGAAGGTGTGTGTCTGCTGGTTGGAGTTCAGCCATACGGGGGTAAAGGCTTGGTCAGTGCTGTTCAGATGGACCACATACTGCCCCACGTTCCCTGGTGGTGCCGCCCAGCTCACCACCATGGTACTGGTGCTACCGTTGTTGGAGATGGATGGCTGGACAGACTCAGGTTCTGGCAGAGAGGAACAGAGATGGGGGTGAGGTTAGAAAAACGTAACATTATGACTATAACTACTGTTCCCTGAAAGAAGGAAACTAGGTACAACACAAGTATGGGCATTCATACTCTCGCGACTCATTTTAAGAACTAAAATCACGCCTGACAAGGCCAATGAAAAAAAAAGCCCCGCCTTCCACAGGTGATAACCCTGAGGCCCGGATTCATTCCTTCAATTCAGTACCGCTCTTCACCTAGCCCAAAACAGTTTCCCTCCTTTAGGGAACAGTAGCTCTAGTCATAACGTTACGTTTCCTTCCAGTCAGTACGTTCGGTATAACATAACTACGGAGAGTTAAAATCCCGCCCCAAGCCTCCTCCAACGGATACCATTCTGCCAGATGCGGTAGTCTGGGTATTGCGCTGCCTAATGACCCTCTCCTGTCCCAGCTGTAATCACGCTGTGGGCTACACTGGGGGCAGTGACATCCAAGCGATAAAACCTTACAAAAGTGTGTGGAGATGCCCAACTGGCCGTGACAAATATCTACTACAGTCAACCCTTTAAATAACACCCAAGACACTGCCAGACGCCTGGTGGAGTGGGTGCGTACACCACTAGGTACCCTTGCCCCTTGCTGCTGTATGCCATGGAGATAGCCTCCGCAATCCAGTGGGCGAGATGATGTTTAGAAAGCGCCCTGCCGCGAGATGGATTAGCAAAACAGACAAAAAAAGCTGGTCAACAGATATCCTCGATCTGCCCAAGGTACGTGTGTAAAGTGTAAAAATGTAACCTCTGTTGCAAAAGAAGGAGGCGAAAAGGAAAAGTCTCGAAAGCTAAGGACATAACCATGACTCTCGGGGCGAAGGCCGCATTCGGACGTGACGCCACCTTTGAGTCTCCAGGGGTGAAATGAGTACAGGAAGTGTACGGATAACGTGTGGAGAACCCAAACGCGTTTAGCCGAGGCCAAAGCCACGAGCAAGGAGGTCTTGTAGGAGAAGATCTTCAGATCCACAGACTCCAGTGGGTCAAAGGGGGACAAACACAGAGCATCCAAAACCAAAGCTCAATCCAAAGTGGGTGCAATAGGTTTAGAGACCTGTCTGAGACGGCACACACCTTTAAGGAGCCGCACCGCCAGGGGATGAGACTCTGGCATGGCGCCATCAATTCCCACATGACACGCTAAAATAGCCACCATGTACACTTTCAAAGTGGAGAATGAATGACCTTGCTCAAAAAGCTCCTGAAGGAACATTAATAGAATAATTCCTCTATTTTGGTACCAAAGCTCCAATGCCTGCCACTTATACAGCCTTCCCGTGGAAGGTGCCCTTGCGAACTGAATAGAAGCAATCAAGTCCATCAGATTGGACCTCTCTGGGGCCCACCTGGATATAAGATCTGCACCAGAGTTGAGGCAAGCAGGGTTATGTATCGCTCGATGCGAGAGCATGTGTGTACTGATCCCCAGCAATAGGGAGCGAGCCAAAGTCTCTCCCCTTCTGTTGATGCACGCCACCACGGACATATTGTAGTTTCTTATTATTCAAGCTTGTCCGACAAAAGCAGAGGGGAGCGCCTGAGTACCAGATACACCGTTAGGCAAGGAAACAAAACACAAAGCGGATTTAACTTCTTTAGGAAAACAGCCCTAATGTTGGAAAGAAACATTATGTTGTCATCCAAAGACACAGTTATTATTAAAAGACTGTATAAAACAAATAATACAAATACTACGCTATATTGTATGTTCCAAAACATTTGAATTTATGCAATTACAATTGCTTAGAGAAATATATATATTTTTTAAGTAATACAAAAAAATCTCATGTGTCATAATTATCGGCACCCCTGTTTTCAATACTCTGGCTCCCTCCCCTTGCAAGGATAACGGCACTAAGCATATTTCTAAAATGCTTTATGAGATTGGAGAACACATTGGGACGGGTCTTAGACCATTCCTCCATACAGAATCTTTACAGATCCATGATATTCTTCGGTTCAATTCAAACCACAGATTTTCAATGGGGTTCAAGAAACCGCAAAATGTTGATTTTGTTGTCAATTAACCATTTCTTTATGGATTTTGATGTGTCCTTGGGGAAATTGTCTTGCTGAAAGATCCACTATCAGCCAAGTTTCAGCTTACTGGCAAAGGCAACCAGGTATTTGGCTAAAATGTCCTGTTACTTGGTACGTGATGCCGTTGACCTTAACAAGGGCCCCAGGACCAGCAGAAGCAAAACCTGCCGATAAAGTCAAAGATACACCATATTTTACAGTCGGTACGAGGTTATTTTCTATATATACACATCCAAGTCCCAATGCCGTTTACCAAACTCCAGGTGTTTACATTTGTTGGTTGCTCTCAATAAAGGAATTTCTCTGGCAACCCTTCGCCCTGTGTGGTCGCCTGTTAAGCAGCTCCCATTGTTTGTGCGTTAATTGTTATTTTAGTATGTTTTTCGTCAGTTTTTCAACAGTTGAACTATAATAGTTCAGGATTATGGAGTGCTACTGTTTTACTTTTTATTTTTCTCAGCGCCAAACGTTCACACGAGTACTCAATTATTTACAACCAGCTCCTGGATTTAGCACACGCAGCGCTATTGCACCCCAGGGAAAAGTTCGATATTCCAGACGAGTTGAAAAAGGCGACGCCGTGGATGCAGGGCATGTCGGAAGTGTAAGACAAAGCTGAGTAAGTACAAGCCGGCTATAGCATCTATCATTATGGGCAACGTGAGATCGCAACATAACAAGGTGGATGAGCTTGAGGGGCTGGTCCATGGACAAAGAGACTACCGGGAAGCTAGCCTATTGTGCTTTACAGAAACATGGCTAAATGATAACATCCCCACAGAGAACGTAACTATCAGCGGTTTCCAGACAATCAGAGCGGACAGGGATAGCGTTTCTTCCGGTAAGAGTAAGGGAGGGGGGCTGGCTTTATTAGTTACAAATGGTGTAATCTGAGACATATTACTGTTAAGGAACAGTTTTGTAGCCCGGACATTGAGCTGTTAGCCGTTAGCCTGAGACCCTACTATTTGCAGAGGGAATTCACGGTAGCCATTGCTGTTATTGTTTACATCCCGCCCTCCGCGGACGCAAACACAGCGTGTGACGTCATCCACTCTGTTATCACGAGGTTACAGACAGCGCATCCCAGTGCCGTCTTTGCCATTTCGGGGGATTTTAACCATGCATCTCTCTCTTCAAAGCTGCCCATGTTCAAACAGTTTGTGAAGTGCCCAACCAGGAATAATACAACTTTGGACTTGTTATATGCTCATGTGAAGGATGCATACAACTCCACTGCACCCCCTCCCCTCGGTAGATCGGATCACAGACTGGGATGTGCTCTGTGAGGCTCATGGGGATGACATAGATGGACTTACTGACTGCATAACGGACTATATACATTTTTGTGTAGACAACACTGTACCCACCAGGAAGGTACGCTGTTTTCCAAATAATAAACCCTGGGTCACCAGAGACCTGAAGGCCCTGCTGAATGAGAAGAAGAGGGCCTTCAAGGATGGGGACAGGGACAAATTGAAATGCGTCCAGAGGGAGCTGAAGTTGCGGATTGCTGAGGGGAAGAGAGGGTATAAGGAGAAGATGGAGGACAAGCTGAGGCAGAGCCAGGTGAGAGAGGTGTGGAAGGGTATGAGAAATATCACTGGATTCAAAAAGTCAAACAGTGGGCAGATGGAGGGGACCCAGGACAGAGCCAATGAGCTGAACCAATTTTTTAACAGGTTGGATACTGGCCCTGTCCACCTCCCCTCCAGCTCCCCAGGCCACACACCCTCACGGCTGTTCCATCCCCACTTTGCTCACAACACCTCTGTTGAGACTATCAGCAACCCCCTCCCCACCACCGCCCCCTCTGGACTGATCTGCAACACCTCCCTTCCCCCCACCTCCCCACCTGGGCTGGCTTTCACCACCAACCAAGTGAAGAGAGAGCTGGAGAGACTACATCAGTGGAAAGCAGTGGGTCCTGATGGCATCAGCCCAAAGGTGCATAGGGTCTGTGCAGACGAACTGTGTGGAATACTCCAGCGACACTTCAACCTTAGCCTGAGTCTGGATAGGGTCTCTGTGCTAAAGGAAAACATCCTGCCTCGTCCCAGTGCCAAAGAAGGCTCACCCCACTGTCCTGAATGACTTCAGAACTGTAGCGCTAACATCCCACATCATGAAGACCCTGGAAAGGTTAGTCCTCGCTCACTTCAGGGCCCTGGTGTGTACATCACTGTACCCCCTGCAGTTCGCATATCAGCGCAACATCGGGGTGGATGATGCAATCATCTACCTTCTGCAAAGGGCCTACTCTCACCTGGACAACGTAGGTTGCACTGTGAGGGTTATGTTTTTTGACTTCTCCAGTGCCTTCAACACCATTCAGCCCCTGCTACTGGTTGAGAAGATGAAGAGGATGAAAGTGGAAGCACCCTTAGTCTCCTGGGTTATGGACTACCTGACCGGCTGGCCAAAATGTGTGTATCAACTACAGAGCTGTGTGTCAGAATGGGCAGTGAGCAACACAGGGCCCCCCCAGAGAACAGTCCTGTCCCCCTTCCTGTTCACCCTCTACACCTCAGACTTCAGATATAATTCTGAAACATGCCACCTACAGAAGTTCTCGGATGACTCCGCAATTGTAGGGTGCATCAGGGGTGGGCAGGAGGAGTACAGGAGCACAATCAATGACTTTGTGGTGTGGTGTGAGCAGAACCAACTTCAGCTCAACATCAGCAAAACAAAGGAGATGGTGGTGGACTTCAGGAGAACCAAGGCACAACTGACTGCAGTCCCTATACAGGGGATGGATGTGAAAATGGTTGGGTCATAAAAGTTCCTGGGAGTCCATATGTACAACAGGCTGGAATGGGCTGGTAACACCAGGGCTCTGTACAAAAAGGGCCAGAGCTGACTACTTTCTGAGGAGGCTCAGGTTCTTCAATGTGTGCAGTAAACTACTGCATACCTTCTACCAGTCTGTGGTGGCCAGTGACATCTTTTTTGCAGTGATGTGCTGGGGCGCCAACATAAAGGCCGGTGATGCTTCTCAGGTAAATAAGCTGATCAGGAAGGCTAGCTCTGTTCTGGGGATTAGCCTTGCCATCATGGACAACGTCACCCACCCTCTGGATGCCATGGTTATGACGCAAAGGAGCACTTTCAGTCACAAACTGATCCCACCACGGTGTGCCAGAGAGCGCTACAGGAGGTCCTTCCTGCCGGCGGCTAATAGACTATTTAATGCCTCACCGGGGTGCCGTGCCGTCGGCAACATAGACCTGGAACTGTTGGGGTGTTAGGATCTAGTTTAACAATTATGCATCCAGTAACTCTGGTCTGTAATCACTCATTCACTCAGGACTTATTCATTCAGGTCTGTATATACATATTTATGTACAGTTGTTAAATTATATCACGTGCAATATTGTAAGTAATTCTTGGACTGAACTTACGTAGTCATTCACTCTTTTTTCATTGCTTTTAGTATATCGAATGTGCAATATGTGCATTTATCTGTAATCAAACCCTGCACTAAGGACTGTATTTTAAGGGAATTATATTCACTTACCTGTACATTTAACTGTACATTTACCTGTACGGTTAATTTAACCATGCAAAATAGTAACTTACCTGTTTATTTAACCAGACTGTATATTAAGTAAACTATTATTACCCTCACTTATATCATACGTACATTTAGCTATTTAAGTATTTCTCTGCCATCGACCTGTATAGTATAGTTAACCATGCAAATATTCCTTATTTATCTATATCAACTTGCAATATTTTTATCCTTTTTTTTCACCTAACCCTCTGTAACAATGTATAGTGTACATATTCAGCCATTCACCCATACTATGCAATGTCTTTTTATAGCTTTTTTTTGCACTACAGACTTCTTGTATTTTTATATTTTTTCATACTGCCGCACTATGTACCATGTATCGTGTATCTGTCTTTTGTGTATTTTTGTTCTAGCATTTTGTGTTTTTTCGTAGCTGCTTGACGAAGAAATTTCCCCTTGGTGATCAATAAAGTATCTATCTATCTATCTATCTATCTATCTATCTATCTATCTATCTATCTATCTATCTATCTATCTATCTATCTATCTATCTATCTATCTATCTATCTCATTGTGCATGGGGACAAGATACACTTGTGTCCAATACCAGGCAAATGTTTCACCGTTCCAGTGGTTTTAAACTAACTAATTGGTACATTGGTACATATATTTTATTTTGTTTGCGATTTTCTTGTACCCATTGCCTGATTTATGAAGGTCAACAACCATTTGTCTCTTTTCATTTGTGAGCTGTTTGCCTTTTACCATAGTGATGGATGATGGATTTTACATGCGTTACCTCATTTTTATACCCCAGTGAAACAGGAAGCCATGCAGATTTAGTTTGATTGTATTCATTAGAATATTTAGGGTTGCCAATAATTCTGACACCCATCTTTTTGAGAAAGAAAAAGATTACTTTCTCTAAGCAATTGTATTAGTATAAAATAATATAATTTACATTTCCCTCGCTTTTCTTTGAGCATACAATATAGCTCAGTATTATTATTTATTTTATACTGTCTTTTTTGCTCATCTTTATCAAGGGTGCCAATCATTTTTGACCTGACTGTAGGTGAAAAGGAAAGAGGTCTCACCTGTGTACTGAAAGATTGAGACGGTGCCTCCCTCTATACCGTCCTGTGCCTTGACGGAAACACTGAAGGTGCAGTTGGTTCCTGGTGTGAGTTCTGGAATGACGACCACCTCTCCTGTCACTGTGTGGTTTGTAGGAGTAGGCACACAACCCTCGGTCTGGATACGGTATGTGTAACTACTCGTGTACTGAGGTGGCTTGGTCCAGGTCAGACGTACAGCAGTTGTGTTTAGTTCAGGGGCCACCAACCCACTAATGGTATATGGTCCTGGAAACAAAGGATCTTAGGTTTGAGTTGATACAAAGAGGTGAATACTGTTCAACATATGCTAGTTCCTAATATGTCCTCTTATTAACAGCAATTTAAAAAGATAAATAACTCTTAAAATGAAACTGAGAATTGTTATTGCCATGGGAACATACTTGTGTAATAGAACACTTTCACAGGGGTTGCCATGGTGCCGTCCTTTGTGAGCGTTGTCACGGTAAAGGTGTAGTTGCTCCCCGACTGTAGTCCGGTGACAGTTCTCGTGGTGTTTTTGACAGTGATGGAGATGAAAAGGGACCCGTTGGGGTAGGTTACCTCCACCTTGAAGGAGTAGTCTGCTTTGTTCTCCGGCTGATCCCAGACTAGAGTCACATCGGTGGGGGTGATTCCTGCCTCTGTCAGCCCGAACACAGAGTGGGGCCCTGGGACAAACGAACAACAAAGATAATTTATGAACATGTTCAATCTGTGTGTGTGTGTAGATGCGAGTGTATGTTTGTAACAGGTATCACGCTGCTTGCTTAGTGAGTACCACTTCCTCCTGATTCGGCTCACACAAGTTTCTAACCCAGGACCTCTGCCTTGCTAGCACACGTGACCACCCTCCTGAAGCGTCTTTCCAGTTGGCGCCCCCAAAAAAGCTAGCTATTTGGCAGCGCAAGTGGGGACACTTCAGGCTGAGGGGTGAGTTTCACACATCCCCATGTGCTGCAGGTGCATGCGTGTGTAGATACTGTGTAAATGTGCGTGTTCAGTAGTCACTCACTGGTATAGTTGGCTGTCGTCACCGCTGTGCTCTGGTAGTCCAACGGCCCTACGGTTACCACAGTGACGTTGTAGAGTGTTCCAGACTGGAGGTTCTCCAGGAGGATCCAGTTGTGTTCCGTCAGGTTCTGCTGGCCCAGGTGGAACACAATGAACCGGTACTGACCCAGGTCCATGTCCAGGGGCCGGGCCCAGCTGATGTTGATGGAACCAGTGGTCTGGTCCTCCACCATCTGGGTTCCGGGAGGGTTGGGATCTGAGAACAAACCAGGGAGACTTTAGGCATGTGATGACATTAGAGACATCCCATCTAGATTCTGATCATGTCTCTGTTATTGACATTAGAGACATCCCATCTAGATTCTGATCATGTCTCTGTTATTGTTTACGCTCAGAGAAATTATATTATTTTGACCAATACAATTACTTCACAAAAATATGGAATTATCTTTACAGCAGCATGGAACGTTGGACTTTATTAAAACACTGACTGACTTACACGTTGCACTTGTAACATTCAGTGATGCCTCAGTGAGCGGTCCACTGTTGGTGACCACTCGGACAACATAGACTTTCCCTGGTTTCAGGTTCTGGAACACTACTTCCAGAGAGTCATTGGAGATGGTTTGGTTTTTTTCCATCACGTTGTCCTTGTAGATTGTGACGGTGTAGGAGTCCACCTGTCCCACAGGGGCAACCCAGGTCACGTTCATTGTGGTTGTTGTTCCTGCTGCACCAATGTTTGTTACCACCCCAGGTTCTAAACGGTAGAGACAACAAAAAAATTACATTAAAAGGCCCAGTGCAGTCAAAAACACGTTTTATACATATTTCCACACTAAGGTTGGAATAATAATGTGAAATTGTGAAAATTATGATAATGCCCTTTTCGTGTAAGAGCAGTTTGAAAATAACGCCAGAAAAGGTGAGACAGAGTTTTGGCCTACCTGGTGACATCACCCGGCGGTAATTTAGTTAATAGACCAATTAGAAAGAGAGTTCCAAAGCTGTTTTCCCCTCCCACTCAGACCACTCCCAGACATTCCTAGATAAATTCTTGCTTGAGAAATTGCTCTTTGCTAAGAAGATATTTTTGTTTCTTTTGGACCATTTTGAACCAATCAGAGTAAAGTACTTAATTGTTACCCAGAAATGATATTGAGATAAAAAAAAACGCTGCATTGGACCTTTAACATTTGACATTTTAGACTAGAGATTAGATATAAGTGTTGTGGTAAATGTGTATTATGTAAATTAGTCTTTATTATGGTTAAGATGTGAAATACACACTGTCAGCCGTCACGGATTTAATCAACGTTGCTGTGTAAAGAAGGGAAAGTGAGAAAGGGATGAGGGTCTTTGGAACCGTACTTGTGTAGCTAGACGTCTCTACTGAGTCAGACTTCACCCCATGGACGACCGTGACCACAGAGAAGGTGTAACTGTCCCCAGGCTTGAGATGGGTGAAGGTGTAGCTCTTGAACGTGGTTGATACGTTCTCAACCGTAAAACCTCTCTTGGAGACGGTCACCAGATAGGAGTAGGTGGGTTTGTGGTCATCCTGTTTGGACCAGGAAAGACTGATAGCGGTTGTGTTCAGAAACTGGACCATGAGGTTACTGACCGCCTTGGGCTCTGAATGGCAAAAAGGGCAGATATTGTATTAATATAATCTATAAAACAGAAGCAGATGGTGTTATACAGGGCTCCCAAGTGGTGCAGTGGTCTAAGACACTGCATCTCAGTGCTAGAGGCGTCACTTCAGACAACCTGGTTAAAATCCAGACTGTATCACAACCGGCCGTGATTGGGAGTCCCATAGGGCGGCGCACAATTGGCCCAGTGTCGTCTGAGTTTGGCCGGTGTAGGCCGTCATTGTAAATAAGAATTTGTTCTTAACTGAGTTTGCTGGATGACTAGAATGCACTTACCCTTGCATTACTCTACAAATACCTTTGGAAGTTTAGAATACTGGCTTACTTGTGTAGCTGAACGTGTGTTCTGGAATTCCGTCGCTTCCCGCTCCTGCTACCGTGGTAACAGTAAAGTTATAGCCAGTCCCAGGTTCTAGGCCAGGGACGTCCATGAAGCTCGTATTGACCGTTTGCTCTCCAACAGAGCCTCTAGCGTTGCTGTACTGGACTCTGTAGGAGTAGTAGGACTTAACATCCACAGGCTCAGTCCATTGTAGCTTCACTGAGGAGGTGGACAACGGGCTCGCTGTGAGGCTTACCACTGGTTTGGGCACTAGGAGAAAAAATAAAGCTTAATCAATGATCTTACTAGGATATGAAATTTGGAAAGGCATTGGATCCTGAGTGGGACAGCGGTCTAAGGCATCGCAGTGCTAGAGGCGTCACTATAGAGCCAGGTTCGATCACAGGCTGTATTACAACCGGCCGCGATCGGCCCAACGTTGTCCGGGTTAGGAGAGTGTTTGGCCGGGGTAGGCCGTCATTGTAAATAAGAATTTGTTCTAAACTGACTTGCCTAGTTAAATAAAGGTTCAATCAAATTTTTTAATGGAGCCGCATTTAATCTGAAGTATTTCAAATAATATATCACATAAATAATAGGCTATATGCATTAATCCAAGGTAATTTACAGTCAAGTGTGCATACATTTTATCTATGGGTGGCCCCGGGAATCGAATCCACAACCCTAGCAGTGCAAGCACCATGCTCTACCGACTGATTCATACAGGACTATGCATCAACCGTGCATGGTATTAGAAATAATTCAGAAGATTTCTGCAACATTTTCACATTGTCAAAAATGTCACCCCAAGCAGTTGTGACAATTGTTGTTACAAGTGTACTTACAAGTATATCCAGATGTATTAACAGGGGCGCTTCCCAGA
Organism: Thymallus thymallus; assembly: GCA_023634145.1. Taxonomy (NCBI): domain Eukaryota; kingdom Metazoa; phylum Chordata; class Actinopteri; order Salmoniformes; family Salmonidae; genus Thymallus; species Thymallus thymallus. Next base: position 5,866,767 of record CM042413.1, read on the forward strand.
TACTGTGGTCCCACGGTTATCACTGTGATAGTGTAGAACGTTCCAGAGGACAGAGAGTTAAGGTTATGGCTGAGAATAGAGGTAGACTGGCTGCTTGCTCTAATACCAGTACCAGTACCAGTAGACTGGTAGCTAATGTTATAGGAGATGTCTGGAGCTCCAGTCATTAGACCAGGGGTTGTCCATTGGACAGAGAGGGAGCTGGTTGTCCTCTCTGTGATGTTGAGGGGTCCAGGTGGGTTGGGTACTGTGGAGGAGAAATAAGAGAGATGTTAGGAAACATTTTAACACAAATTCACATTCACACAAAATACATTTGCTTTTCCTTCAGGGCAAACGGAGAGAGAACCTTCTCACACTCTCTCATACAAACTCTCAGAAACGACAAACTACTATGAAGCCACCACTAGCCATGACTTACCAGTGGCTAACTGGCCCCTAGCAGACTGGTTACTGAAGGGTCCAGCTACAGCAGTCACTGTAACCTCATAGACCCTCCCTGATTGTAGCCCAGTGAATCTGGCCACTGTGGTCTGTGTGGCTTGGCTGGATGTATAGCTTAAAGCAGCATTAGAGATGTTCACGTTATATTGGTTCACGCTCCCTCCAGGCAAGGTCCAGGTCACGTTCAGCTCACTGGTCCCACGTCCCATAGCCACAATGTTCACAGGTTGTTCAGGCTCTGTCAGGGCACAATAGAAACGGTTCATAGATATAGACAGTATAGAAAATACAAAACAAGGTCACAGCTAGCCCAAGACTGTACTCTTAAGGAGTGTAGGAGAGCCTACCGTTACTCCTTAGTTTATAAACCGTGAACACGTACAAAATAAACCCCAGATATCACGCAAAAGTTGGCGTTTATACAAATTTTGCTTGACGTGAGAATGTGCTCACCTCCGTGCAAACGTTATACCATGTGTACGCACATCTGCTAGCGGTTGAAATATTGTATTGCAAGCTGGCAAGTAAGTATTTTGTGCAAATGGGGTGATGAAAACTTATTTAAAACTCTTTGGTTGGATGGGAGGGCCAGACACTGGCTGATGTTTGTCTATAAGGCTATAATGTAAAAACTACCAAATTATCTCTCCTCCAAAATAACCTGTAGTATTGGTGGTTATAAAACCCGTTCCAAAGATTGGTTAACTTTAGAGGTTCCACGGGTACATACTGATTTGGGTAAAACTGCTTTTATATATCATGCCCCTCATTCATGGAATGAGTTCCAAAAAACCCTTAAGCTTGATGTCTTGGTTTCTATTGGAAATTTTTAAGCGATTTTAAATTAACGTATTGTTGTTGATTGCAATTATTTTGTGTAACGGTGTTTTTATGGCTGTATGTCATTATGATTTCTGTAAACAGGACTCAGCTGTGAAAGAGACCTTGGTCTCAGACTGACTCCCTGTATAAATAAAGGAATAAAAAAAAAGAAAGACAACTCAGTCTCTGAATGTCCTTGAGTGACCCAGCCAAAGCCCGGACTTGAACCCGATCGAAGAACCCTGGAGAGAACTGAACATAGCTGTGCAGACGTTCCCCATCCATATTCTGCAATGCTTATGAAAATAAATTATTTTATGCAGTTTCTTACATTGGTACAGATTTCATTTATATAAAGAGTGAACAACATAGGTCCCAAAATCGACCCTTGAGGAACCCCGTTTTGAACAACCAGAGAATTTGACTTTATGCCATCAGTTACAATGGCCTGAGTTCTATCACTCAGATAGTTCCCAAGCCATGAGCAAGTATTCCTAGCAAGACCAATCGAATCCAATTTCTTCAAAAGGATGGAATGATCAACTGTATCAAATGCCTTCGAAAGGTCAATAAACATAGCCAAACAACATGAACCCCCATCCAGTGTTTGAGCAATGTCAGTTACAACCAGAGTAGAAGCTGTGATAGTACTATGCCCAGGCCGAAAGCCGGACTGATAAGGATTCAAAATTGAATGTTCAGCTAAGAAGGCACGCAGCTGTGCCACTACAAGAGACTCTAACATTTTAGCTAAGCACGGTAATTTAGAAATAGGGCGATAGTTAGAGTAGGTTTGTGTCGCCACCCTTATGCAATGGCAGCACATGGGCTGCTTTCCATACCCTTGGGATGATACCAGTTTTTAATGTTAAATAAAAAATATGTGTTAACACAATATTACTAAACACTGATTACTGAAGTGTTAACACTTGAGTCATCTTGGCTGTGTGCTTAGCGCTCTGGAGCAGGTTTTCATCAAGGATCTTTCTGTACTTTGCTCCATCAATCTTTCCCTCGATCCTGACTAGTCTCCCAGTCCCTGCCAGCTGAAAACATCCCCACAGCATGATGCTGCCACCACCATGCTTCACCGTAGGGATGGTGCCAGGTTTCCTCCAGACGTGACGCTTGGCATTTAGGCCAAAGAGTTCAATGTAGGTTTCATTAGACCAAATAATCTTGTTATTTAGGTGCCTTTTGGCAAACTCCAAGTGGGCTGTCATGTGTCTTTTACAGAGGAGTGGCTTCCGTCTGGCCACTCTAGCATAAAGGCCTGATTGGTGGAGTGCTGCAGGTTGGTTGTCATTCTGGAAGGTTCTCCCATCTCAACAGAGGAACTCTGGAGCGCTGTCAGATTGACAATCAGGTTCTTGGTCACCTCCCTGACTAAGGCCTATTGCTTCGTTTGGCCAGGTGGCCAGCTTTAGGAAGAGTCTTGGTGGTTCTTCAATTTAAGAATGATGGAGGCCACTGTGTTATTGGGGACCTTCAATGCTGCAGAAATGTTTTGATACCCTTTCCCAGATCTGTGCCTCAACACAATCTCGGAGCTCTACAGACAGTTCCGTCGACCCCATGGCTTGGTTCTGCTCTGACATGGACTGTCAACTGTGGGACCTTATATAGACAGGTGTGTGCCTTTCCAAATCAATGGAAACAGGATGCATCGGAGGTCAATTTCGAGTCTCATAGCAAAGGTTCTGAATACTTATGGAAATAAGTTTTTATTTTTAATACATTTGAAAAACATTCTAAAAACCTGTTTTCGCTTTGTCATTATGGGGTATTGTGTGTAGATTGATGAGGGAAATGTTTTATTTAATACATTTTATAAGGCTATAAGGTAACAAAATGTGGGAAAGTCAAGGGTTTGAATATGCTACAGTAAGTACTGTAATTGCATTTGTTTTGTTGCCTGCCCTAGACAATGTTTCAGAATTTGCATGCAGTCCATCAGATTAAGGTTGGGGGAAAAACAGATGGAAAACATGATTGAAGTCAGACGTTCTGCTGACCGGTCCGCAACTATATGCATTTCTTTGTCTATTTCAGAAATTGGCAGTCCTTTGCCAGATATAGCATAAGTTCGGCTAAAGATTAACACATTCTGCCAACACAGTATATAGACCGGTAGCATATGTACACATTTTGACAGTATGGGTAGGCTACTGTGCGATAGGAGCACAACATCATTGCATATTTAATCTCAGAGCCTATACTAAGGCACGACATAGAAACCCAATAAACTACTGATAAACTCAATATTGAACAACAATTCGTATTTTGCATCGAAGTGTGGGCTGTGACATATCACAACAAAATTATTTCACAAACGCAAAATATACACCTACTGTTTAAACCGGGTTTAACACCATTGCAGCCAACAGTATTTTTCTAATACAACACTCATCTGGCATCCGTTACACACAGGTGTTCGGCACAGTCTGTGGCTGCGTTTCAAACTCATACAAGACCCACCCTCGTCCACTTACCCTCTCCTTATCCCCTTGGGGGAATCCCTGTTTGCATCTTGGTTGTCGGTAACCTAGCGGTTAGAGCGTTGGGCCAGTAACTGATAGGTCGCTGGTTCGAATACCGAGCAGACAAGGTGAAAAACCTACCGATGGGTTCTCAGCCCTAGTTTTTGATTGAGTTTGCAAGTGTACACATATGTTAAACTCGGGGCCTGAAACGCCCCATAATTCAATTCGCCATGATTGTACTAAAACCTCAATGTCAGTATGGAGGTCAACATACAAGTGTAAGTAAAAATAAGTGTAAATAAGTTATAAATTGACGGCACAAACACGCCTCGTAACAGTAATTATGTTTTCGTTTGGTTGGCTTTTGGAAATTGTAGAAATAAAACATTTTCCTTCTTCAGAAGTTCCAGCTAGGCATGCTAAGGCTAATTAATTTGCTAGCTATCATACAGTAGGCATATATGAATAATTATATAGTTAATGTAAGTAGACATGCAATCATAATTGACTGTAGCGCAGATAAAAAACATACAAGCTACCGGTGGCTGAAAACACAATCATCGCGGGATAAACACATTTCTGGGCAAGCATTTAAAAATCCGTCCTTCCTCCCTCACCCCTCGCCCTGCTAGTGTACACTCGTCAGACGTCATTACAAGTCATCAGAACTATCCACTTAATTTGAGGCCTGAGGGGATAGGGTGTGTATTTTAAGTGTTTGGAATGCATCCGTAAATAAGCGCTGTAACAAGGAAATATGGACGTGTGGGAACCCTTACCCTATAAAGATGTGTAGTAATTGAACTATTTTATTTGATTATTTACCGCTAATATGAAAGATAAGGTCCTTATGTTTACAAAAACCATACCTTCTTGATAAGACGCTAACGTTAGTTACCGTCTATGGTTAGGCTAGTCCACAGCCAATAAATTGTTTAGGCATTTTCGACAATTACATATTCGCCTTAACTGTAAATCCAGTCATACAATACTCAACTTGAAAGAGGACTTACTTGTAAAAGTGGTTGTTGTATTGCCTTCTCCTACAGTTGTGTTGTCTCCAGCCACTGCAGTGACTGTGAAGTTGTACTGCACTCCAGCAGTCAGCCCAGTGATGGTAGTGGAGGTTTCTGTGGTATTCTTACAGACACCAGTCCCCTCTACTCTATAGAATAAACTGTTTCCCTCGGGTTGAGTCCAGCTCAGATACACAGACGATTTTGTGGTTCCAATCACATTGAGGTTGCCGACAACTCCGGGCCCTGTAGTGCAAAACGGAGGAAAACATTTTGGTCTACTTATTAACCAAGATAAAAGACATGCACTGAGTGTACAACACAATTTGCCCTAAGAACAGCCTCAATTCGTCGCCATGGACTCTACAAGGTGTCAAGCGTTCCACAGGGATGCTGGCCCATGTTGACTCCAATGCTTCCCACTGTTGTGTCAAGTTGGCTGGATGTCCTGTGGGTGGTGGACCATTCTTGATACACACTGTTGAGCATGAAAAACCTAGGCACCTCAATCTTTTGTCTTGCCCATTCACTCTCACGTGCACAATCCATGTCTCAATTGTCTCAAGGCTTAAAAATCCTTCTTTAACCTGTCTCCTCCCCTTTATCTACACTGATTGAAGTGGATTTAACAAGTGACATCAATAAGGGATCATAGCTTTCACCTGGTCAGTCTATGTCATGGAAAGAGCAGGTTTTGTACACTCAGTGTATTTGGTATTTAGTGTACTGTATATCGTATGTTTATATTCAAATGAAACATTTACAATTTAAGAATTGACCATTTCGGCATCATTAGGCTTTAGTCGTACTTGTATATACGTATACTGTGCGAGGGCCGCCTGCTGTTGAGTTGTCCTGAGCAATGGCAAAGACCTGGAGCGTGTACTGGGTCCCTGGGGTCAGTCCCTCTATGATGGCAGAGGTTGTGGATGTAAGCCGGCTCTTCCCTGTTCCTCCGTTACGCCACTCCACCCTGTAGGCTGCTGCCTCTCCTGTAGGCTTGGTCCAGCTCAGAGAGAGAGACGTGGAGGTCTGAATGACAGTAGGGGGTGCGACGACAGCCGGTACTATTTGTGAAATAGAAGGAGTAGAGGAGGGGAGGAGAAGGAGAAAAAGAGGAGAGCGAAAGAGAAGAATGTCGGTGACGAGAGCAATAGAGAAAGGGATGATGAGTCATCTGATGTTTGAGGTTAGTTTCCAGCTCTGTTTGAGGCAAAAAAGTCAGCATAAAGCAACTTTCAGTGAGACTTACTTGTGGCTTGATATGTTACATAAGCAACACCTTCAGTCATGTTATCTCCAGCCACTGCAGTGACTCTGAATGTGTGCCAAACTCCAGCAGTCAGCGCATTGATGTTGAAGGCTGTCTCATGTGTAGTTGTATTCATAGTTCTACTGCCGTCAGTCCACTCTACTCTATAGAAGGAGCTGTTTCCCTCTGGTTCAGTCCAGCTCAGAGACACAGATGATGTTGTGATTTCAGAGACAGTAGGGTTCTTGATGATTGCGGGCTCTGTGCGTGCAAGAGAGGGGCATTTTGGGAAAAGATCACAAGAACCATTAATGATGAGAAGCATGCTACTTCTACACTTCTGAAATTCAAGGTAAGTATGTAGTAATTCCTCTAAAAGCATAATGTAAAGATTGATAGCATGATCAATTTAATGAAAAGTTTTGGGGCAAAAAGTTGTTTTCAATAAAGGACAATCACTTAAACGGACAATCCTATTGCCCAGTTTCGCAGTTGATTGCAGATATCAACATATTCCCCAAGATATTCCAGATCAGTTGGCGTCTACACTCCTTTCTGAAGAGAGAATTATGTGAACCAAAATTACAGTAATTTACGGATATACTGGTAAAAAAAATGATGGATAATCCTACGGTAATGTTATCAGCAGTGACTGCAGAGACCATGACTCTGTACTGCTGCACTCCAGAAGTCAGCTCAGCGATGTTAAAGGTTGTCCCACTGGTAGTTGTATTCATAGTTCTACTGCCATCAGTCAACTCTGCTCTATAGAAGAAGCTGTTTCTCTCTGGTTCAGTCCAGCTCAGAGACGCAGATGACGTTCTGATTTCAGTGACAGGTAAGGTTCCTGATGACTTTAGGCTGAACGTGTAAGAAATTGGCATTTTGGAAGAAGACCATGCAATTAGACAAATTACTACCTACTCTATTCAAGGCTTATATCTCTTTTACTTAGAGAAACAAAAAACACTAAACTTTAGGTTACTTTCGTAACCCTGGTTCTCTGATGTCTCACAAAGTGAGGTGTCTCACATTGGGATTTGATTGCGGCTCACTACTAGGAAGAACCAATCACACAACGTATGCTAGAGACAGACAGGTTGAGTGGCGACTCGCCCGCCCTCTGGTTATTCTCAAGCATTTCGCTCTTCCAATGCTCTTGTTCTACCCAAGTAAATGCGCAAAGCGAGTCCAGGACACACAAACGGTGGAGACACTTCCTCTGTAGAAGACAGGGGCTCAAATGGCTGCTTGTGAAATAGCACTAAGCGCAAGACGGAGCTATAGGCTTGGAGACCCTACTGTTATTGTCAATGTCTATACGGCTGGCCAAGATGGCGGCTAAATAGACCTTTACTGTGGAGAAAGCCTTCCCGCTGTCCAAAAAAGGTATCTCAGATACAGACCATTGGTAAAGACTGATCTGCCTTAAGTCACCACTTCTCAAAAATGCACCACTTGTTACCATCCAGTGAGCGTGTAGAAGGGGCTCTGGCACTCTAGAAAGTCTCGATGACCCTGAGTGGCAAGCCTGTCACATTCAAATTCATCTTCTCACAGGCTAGGCCCGGAGGGCCATGATTCCTGGGTGAGGGTGGAACAATCTATTTTTCGCTTAGTAAGATCCCTGCGTAGCGGTAGCTGCCAGGACTCGCTGTAAAGCAGGAGAGTGATTTCTGCCAACCAGAGCTTCCCTAGCCAACGAGGGGCTAAGATAAGGGATAAAAACCTTGTTCCCTCACTCTGACTAGAGTGGGTACTATCAGGTATAGGGGAGAAAAGCAAGGCTCCAATCCCCATACAGGCGATTCCCTCTGTAAAACAAGTCTCCCACATTCAGTATGCCTGGGACATGAGTCGCACGTAGTGAGAGTAGTAGGTGTGCTCTGCTCCACAGAATAATCTTGACAGCTAGTCTGTGTAGATACAGAGTGCGAGTTCCACCCTGGCCGTTGATATATATTTTTATTACATTTTAGTCATTTAGCAGACGCTCTTATCCAGAGCGACTTACAGTAGTGAGTTCATACATTTTCATACTGGTCCCCCGTGGGAATCGAACCCACACCGTCGCATTGTCTGTACTGACCAGGATGTGATAATTATGAAGGAAGGGCAGAAAGTGTTTTAATAAACGGAACACTGTCACCAGTTTGTGGTAGGATATATGAGCGTGGCGGAGCAGTGGGGACCACAATCTGATTACAGCTTCCCTCGTAAACTACGCCCCATCCAGTCGTCACCACCTTCCTCATTGATACTACCCCTAGGGGAGTGCCTGAAACGAAGGGTCTCTTCCAATGTCGGAGAGCAGAGAGACTCTGTGGTCACCGTTATCTTTTGATTGAGGTAACACCATGTACACCAGCCTGTTCTCAGAGACTAGACGTAACATAATAAAGTAAATCCGGGACACTCAAATTAGTATGATATGTTACGTTTGGTATGGCTACATAAAACAGATGGTTACTTAAGGCAAAAACTAAAGTAGCGTGGTTGGTAGGGGTGGATGGGTGTGTGTGTGTGTGTGTGTGTGCCAAGAGTGGTTACACTGGAGCATATAACACAAACGTCTAGCAATTCAAAGGTTGCGAGTTCAAATATCATCACGGACAACTTTAGCAACTTCTCAACTACTTAATACTTTTTTGCTACTTTTCAACTACACTGAACAAAAATATAAATGCAACAATTCATTAGGCCCTAATCTATGTATTTCACATGACTGGGATACCTTCAAAAAAGGTAGGGACGTGGATCAGAAAACCAGTAAATATCTGGTGTGACCAGCATTTGCCTCATGCAGTGCGACAGATCTCCTTCACAAAGATCAGGCTGTTGATTGTGGCCTGTGGAATATTGTCCCACTTCTCTTCAATGGCTGTGTGAAGTTGCTGGATATTGGCGGGAACTGGATCTCGACCCGCTCCACTACAGCCCCATCGATGTGGATGGGGGCGTGCTCGCCCCTCCGTTTCCTATAGTTCACGATCAGCTCCTTTGTCTTGCTGACGTTGAGGGAGAGGTTGTTGTCCTCTGACCTCCCCCTATAGGCTGACTCATCGTCATTCCTACCACTGTCATGTCGTCAGCAAACTTGATGATGGTGTTGGAGTTGTGCACGGCCACGCAGTCGTGGGTGAACAGGGAGTACAGGAGGGGACTAAGCACCTATCCCTGAAGGAGCCCCCATGTTGAGGTTCAGCGTGGGGGATGTGTTGCCTACCCTCACCACCTTGGGTGGCCTGTCAGGAGTTCCAGGCTGATGATCTTCGGAGGGGACTATGGTGTAGAATTCTGAGCTGGAGTCAATGAACAACATTCTTCCAGGTTGGTGAGGGCAGTGTGGAGTGAAATTGAGATTGCGTCATCTGTGGATCTGTTGGGGCGAAATGCGAATTGGAGTGGGTCAAGGGTGTCTGGGATAATGGTGTTGATGTGAGCCATTTCATGCCTATAGATGTGAGTGCTATGGGGCGATGGTCATTGTGGTGCTCTGCTTTAAAACAAGTTGGTATTACAGACAGGGTCAGAGATAGATTGAAAATGTCGGTGAAGACACTTGCCTGCTGGTCAGTGCATGCTCTGTTTATGCGTCCTGGTATTCCTTCTGGCCCCGCAGCCTTGCGAATGTTAACCTGTTCAAAGGTCTTACTCACATTGGCTACGGATAGCAAGATCACACGTTGTATGGAACGGCTGGTGCTCTCATGCATGGTTCAGTATTACCTCAAAGCGAGCATAGAAGTATAGCTCGTCTGGGCAGCTCATGGCTAGGTTTCCCTTTGTAATCCCTGATAGTTTGCAAGCCCTGCCACACCCGTTGAGCATCAGAGCCAGCGTAGAAGGATTCAATCTTAGTCCTGTATTGATGCTTTGCTTGTTTGATGGCTCGCCTTATAAGCTTCTTATAAGCTTCCAGATTGTCCGGAAGCTTAAATAGTGTCCCACTCCTTGAAAGCGGCAGAGCTAGCCTTTAGCGCAGTGCGGATGCTCCCTGTAATCCATGGCTTCTGGTTGGGGTATGTACGTATGGTCACTGTTGTGACATCGTCGTAGATGCACTTATTAATGAAGCTGGTGACTAATGTGGTAATTTCATCAATGTTATCAGATTAATATTAATGTTATCATATTCCAATCTGTGCTAGCAAAACAGTCCTGTAGCTTAGCATCCGCTTCATCTGACCACTTCCATATTGAGAACAGCACTGGTACTTCCTCTTAGAATTTTTGCTTATAAGCAGGAGGATAGAGTTATGGTCTGATTTTCCAAAGGGAGGGGCCTTGTATGCGTTTCTATGTGTGGATTAAAGGTGATCTAGAGTTTTGTCACCTGTAGTTGCACAAGTGACATTAAAATCACTGGCCACTAGAAACTCTGCCTCTGAATGTGCATTTACTTGTTTGCTTATGGTCCTAAACAGCTTGTTGAGTGCGGTCTTAGTGCCAGCATCGGTTTGTGGTGGTCAGTAGACAGTTCCGAAAAATATAGATGAAAACTCTCTTGGTAAAATGTATGGTCTGCAGCTTATCATGAGGTATTTTAGCTCAAGTGAGTAAAAACACAAGACTTCCTTAACATTACAGATCGCGCACCAGCTGCTGTTAACAAAGTCAGGACAGAGTCTGGACGGTGCATAGAAAAACCAACGAGATGTACAGTGCCTTCAGTAAGTATTCATACCCCTTGGCTTATTCCACATTTGTTTGTGTTAGAGCCGGAATTCAAAATGGATTAAATATTTTATTTTTCTCAACCATCTACACACAGTACAAAATAATGACAAAGTGAAAATGTATGGTTTGCAAATTTAATGAAAATGAAATACAGAAATATCTGTGAGTCTTTCTGGGTAAGTCTCTAAGAGCTTTGCAGACCTGGATTGTACAACATTATTCTTTTTAAATTCTTCAAGCTCTGTCAAGTTGGTTGTTGATCATTGCTAGACAGACATTTTCAAGTCTTGACATATATTTCCAAGCCAATTTAAATCAAAACTGTAACCAGGCAACTCAGGAACATTCAATGATGTCTTGGTAAGAAACTCCAGCGCATATTTGGTCTTGTGTTTTAGGTTATTGTCCTGCTAAAAGGTGAATTTGTCTCCAAGTGTCTGTTAGAAATGAGACTGAACCCTGGTTTTTCTCTAGGATTTTGCCTGTGCTTTGCTCTATTCCATTTATTTTTATCCTAAAAAACTCCCTAGTCCTTGCAGATGACAAGCATACCCATAACATGATGCAGCCTCCACCATGCTTGAAAATATGAAGAGTGGTACTCAGTGATGTGTTGTGTTGGATTTGCCCCAAACGTAATGCCTTATATTCAGGACATAAAGTTCATTTCTTTGCCAAATGTTTTGCAGTTTTACTTTAGTACCTTATTGCAAACAGGAAGCATGTTTTAGAATATTTTTATTCTGTACAGGCTTCCTTCTTTTCACTGTCATTTAGGTTAGTATTGTGGAGTAACTGCAATGTTGTTGATCCATCCTCAGTTTTCTCCTATCACAGCCATTAAACTCTGTAACTGTTTTAAAGTCACCATTGGCCTCATGGTGAAATCCCTGAGCAGTTTCCTTCCTCTCCGGCAACTGAGTTTGGAAGGACGCCTGTATCTTTGTAGTGACTGGGTGTATTGATATACCATCCAATGTGTAATTAATAACTTCACTGTGCTCAAAGAGATATTCAATGTCTGCTTTTTTTATTTATACCCATCTACCAATAGGTGCCCTTCTTTGCGAGGCATTGTAAAAGATCCCTGGTCTTTGTGGTTGAATCTGTGTTTGAAATTCACTGCTCGACTGAGGGACCTTACAGATAATTGTCTGAGTGGGGTACAGAGGTAGTCATTCAAAAATCATGTTAAACACTATTATTGCACACAGAGTGAGTCCATGCAACTTATTATGTGACTTGTTAAGCACATTTTTACTGCTGAATGTATTTATGCTCGTCATAACAAAATGATTAAATACTTATTGACTCAAGACATTTCAACTTTTCATTTTTTATTAATTAGTGAAAATGGAATGAGCTAATATTGTACAATCAAGATGTTCAAAGCTCTTAGAGACTCACCCAGATAGACTCACAGCTGTAATCACTGCCAAATGTGATTCTAACATGTATTGACTCAGGGGTGTTAATGCTTTTGTAAATGACATATTCCTGTATTTAATTTTCAATAAAATTGCAAATATTACAAAACAAAATGTTTCACTTTGTCATTATGGGATATTGTGTGTAGATGGTTGATTGGGCAGACAAGTCAATTAGTATGAATACTTTCTGAAGGCATTGTACATGCAAGAAAAATATTTAAAAAGCACTTAACAAAAAGGCTTACTTGTAAAAGTGGTTGTTTCACTGCCTTCTCCTACAGTTGTGTTGTCTCCAGCCACTGCAGTGACTGTGAAGTTGTACTGCACTCCAGCAGTCAGCCCAGTGATGGTAGTGGAGGTTTCTGTGGTATTCTTACAGACAATGACACTGCCATCAGTCCATCCTACCCTATAGAAGGAGCGGTTTCCCTCTGGTTCAGTCCAGCTCAGAGACAGAGATGACGTTCTGATTTCAGAGACAGTAAGTTTCCTGACGATTGCGGGCTCTGTGCGTGCAAGAGAGAGGGGCATTTGGGAAAAGATACAGAATTTCAACTGAATCAAGTCCAATATTATCAAGTGAGCCTACATGAGAGCCATTTCATGGGAAATGCATGAAAACAATGTGTTTCTTATTGCAACAGACATGGCAACTTATCACGTTCTTGGACACGGACAAGTAACATATAAATAGTGTCTGTGGCATTGACACAATCCGACATTAAAGTATCTGAGTTACTCACTTGTATATTTCAAAACACTTATGTTTTGTCCTTCACTTGTGTTGTCTCCAGCCACTGCAGTGACCGTGAAATGGTACTGCATTCCAGCAGTCAGCCCAGTAATATTTACAGACGTTCCTGTGGTATTCTGACTGTCATTGATACTGCCATCAGTCCACTCTACTCTATAGAAGGAGCTTCCCTCTGGTTCAGTCCAGTTTAGAGACACAGATGATGTTGTGATTTTGGTGACAGTGAGGATTGTGATGGCTTCAGGCTCTGTGCGTGCAAGAGAGGTGCGTGGGGGGGGGGGGGGGGGGTGGAGAGAACAAGTATGCCTGGAATTACTACAGAAGTAGATGTTGTGAGCCACAAAATATACGGCCGAAGAACGTTGCAGAGAGAAAATGTTGATGTTCTCACAGTAATTAAGCTAGTTGTTTAAGGAGAGCTTGTCAGGATCGACACTGAAAGTTATTTTCAGTCCAGGACCAGGCTTAATCTGGGTCAAAACCAGCCTTTACAGTGAGATACTTACTTGTTGTGAAGTCCTTGCAGCAGTTGACATTTGGGGTATTGTTACACAGGACACACACACTGTGTGTGGACCCAGGAGACAGTCCAGGCAGGACGAACATAGTTGAGTTGGAGAAAACTGACGTATTGCTCACGTTGCAGTTGGCTTGTACATGAACAGTAATCTCCGTTACTGTTGTAATTCCTTTATACTCCATACAGGAAGTGCCTAAAATGGTAGGAGAGTTTTTGAAACCAAATCAGAAATTATTTGCACTTTATATACTGTACCTGTTTGAATAACAGTTATGACCTTGACTGTGTTTCTTGAACTTTAAAATGAAGTGTACTTCGTATCATTCATCTATTGAAATAATATATTTACTTCAGATTTATTTGAATTTATCTAAATTCTTGAAGTACAAAAGGCTAGACTTACATTGAACTTGTGAGCCCTGTAAGGGAGATGAAAAGGACAGTTAGCAGTCATACCAGTAGAGGTCGGCGTTGACTCAGAACAGCGATCAAATTGTTGCCTCCACAAGTTCTGGCCTATTCTAGCAATCTTACCATCTCCGGCCACTTGTACATTTCACATGAGGATTCTGTGCAATAATACACAGGACACTTCTCTTGCTGTAGTAGTATCTACATAAGAAACATCCTCATTTGTTTAATAGGTGTGAGAGTGTGGCTCCACATTTCTGGCTCCTACAGATGCCACAACCTGGATAAAGTCATTCTACATTCTACAGTCACATCCAAAATTATTGGCACCCTTGATACAGATGAGCAAAAAGACAGTATAAAAATAAATAATACAAATACCGAGCTATAGTATGATCAAAACATTTTGTAAAATTATATTATTTCATTCTAATGCAATTGCTCAAAGAGATTTTGTTTAACAAGTTTAGGGGTGTCAAAATTATTGACACCCCTAAATATTGTTATAAAACAAAATTAAATCTGCATTAACATTCTACTTTATGTTAATCTCAGTTTAAGGAACTGTATTGGCTTCCTGTTTCACTGGGGTATAAAAATGAGGTAACGCGCATGTAAAATCCCTTTGTCATCCATCACCATGGGGAAAGGCAAAGAAATCACAAAACGAAAAGAGAAAAATGGTTGTTGACTTTCGTAAATCAGGGTAGAAAAAACCCACTGGAAAAACAATTACACTTACCACTATTAGGGCAACAATTAATAAGTTTAAAATCCCTGGAACCGTGGTAAACTTGCCTGGTAGAAGACCCACGTGTCTCTTGTCCCCACGCACATTGAAGAACGCAAAGAAAAGTCCAAGGCCCAAAGTTAGAAAATTACAGAACCTCGCATGTTAGGGTCACTAAGTCTCCAAATCTACAAGCCAATAGGCTATTTGGAAGGGTTGCCAGTAAAATGTATTTATTGATAGCAACCAACAAATGTAAACGGAGATGAGAAATAAATTAACCTCATACCTATAAAATATGGTGGTTGATCTTTGATGTTATGGGACTGTTTTGGTCCCATACTGTGTTCTCAACATAGCCCATCATAATATACCTGCTACTGCACTTACCATTTTCTTTCCAAATTATACTGAACAAAAAACTATTTCAAAGATGTTACTGAGTTACAGTTCATGTAAGGAAATCAGTCAATTTAAATAAATTCATTAGTCACTTATCTATGGATTGGATGACTGGGCGGGGGTGCAGCCGCTGGGGAGATAGGCGCAACCAATCAGAATTATTTTATTTATTTTTTTACACAAAAGGGCTTTATTACAGAGAAATACTCCTCAGCACCCCCCACCCCCCTCTCAGACGATCCCGCAGGGGAAGGAGCAGGATGGGCTGGGGTGGTTACACGTGGTCTGCGGTTGTGAGGGCGGTTGGACGTACTGCCAAATTCCCTAAAACGACATCAGAGGAGGAGGCGGCTTATGGTAGAGAAATTAACATTCAATTCTCTGGCAACAGCACTGGTGGACATTCCTGCAGTCAGCATGCAAATTGCACACTCCCTCAAAACTCCTGATTTCTTGTTTAGTATTTTCAATTATTTGTGTAATCAAATCACATTTTATTGGTCACATACACATATTTAGCAGATGTTATTGCGGGTGGAGCGAAATGCTTGTAATTGTATTTGCGAGACATTCACTGTTGGAGCCAGAAACAAAAGCATTTCACTGCACCTGCTAAAATACCTGCAAATCTGTGTACACCACCAATAAACTTTGATTCGATTTTTTTTTTTTTTTTTTTAAATGTGTGATGTTAACTTGCCAGTTTCCTAGTCCAGTCCACCACAATATTTGATAAGTCAAAACAGAACATTCCACCAATACAAATTGCAGGCCTTGGCTTATGTCCTGCAGTCCACTTAGTATACCAGACGCCTAAACATTACACCCAAATTATCCCATCCCACTGGTGAGGCCCCTGTACAAACCCTGTCCTCTCCCAGACAGCCTCAGCTATACAGTCCAGCAGCTGAGGAGATTCATTAACTCCACTTAACATACTGGTTATGGTCTGGTTAGAAAACTAATATCCTTCATTACATTAGCCACCGTTAGGGCACACTTAACAACTTACGTAACAACTTTGATCAGGAAGTTGACTGAAATGTTGTAATAAAAAGCCAGACCTAGACTCAGACCAAGACCCAGACCTAGATGTGGAGCTTTCAGATCCAAATCTCCAGAGAGCAGCCCATCTTTTGTAACATTCAGTGGGGACAGGAAGATGTCCTCTCTGGGTCTACAGTCACCACTGCCTCCCTTGGTACTCCCAGGAGACTCCTCTCCGCTCATCACTATTCACTAACCTCCCTCTTCTCTCAATCCAGGGGCACAGTACAGGTTGTGGGCTGGGGAGGTTAGGTGCTTTTATGTAATGAAGTTCTGGCAGCGCTTGTATTGTGAGAAAGTCAGGAGACAGACTTGCTTGTGACATGAAATATAGATGTTATTCCTTTAACTGACATGAACATGACCCAAACAATGTTCCCCTGAAATCACAAGTGTTTAATTCTGATAAACATTCCCGTTAGTGAATTTAGAGGTTACAGTAGTCCAAATGGGGACTTGAACCCACAACTTTGCGGTTGTCAGTTGAAAACCTAAGACATGATGTCATGAGGTATAAACATCTTCATGGGGTTGTTGATGTTATACTATGAATGTTATATGTTCCATACATGAGATACTTGTGTATCTTGATACATAGGAGGAACTCATTCACTGCAGCCCTGCTCTCTGTGAATTGTTGGGTGACAACATAGTGTGAATACTTTCTGAATGCACTGTATCTTTTAAAGACTGTGAGAATGAGGGACGACAACAATTGGAGATAGTTGCTACCATGGCAACCTTATGCATTGATATAAATATGTCTTGACCTCTGGGAATATGAGACCCAAGAACAACTGACTTGCTACTGTACTAGGGATTGACAGTAGGCCACAGTAAGGATAGGCTCATGTTTACAATGCCCTGGGAACATTTTTATGCTCTTCACCCCCCAGCCCTACTCTACTGTCCGGGCTCCACAGTCCCCCTGGGTCTTACTGAACGTTGAATTCTGCCCAGACAGACATTTTCCAAGGTCTGATATGCCTGTGGGCCAAAAGCTAAAGGCTTAACCCCATTAGTCTTTCTGTACATGGTTTGGATGAGTTTTGTGTAGGAGCACTTTCAAACAAAATTCTTTAAGATAAATATTTCACTGTGATCTTTGAATACATTTGGCTCAGACTGTGCATGTGACCTCCTTTATGGTGTATCTGTGTCCATTGGGGACACATCAACCCTGAGGGGCCAGCTCTGCCCTGCCGCCCTACCCATTTCCGCTCTCTCGCTCTTTCTTTCTTTCTTTCTTTCTTTCTTTCTTTCTTTCTTTCTTTCTTTCTTTCTTTCTTTCTTTCTTTCTTTCTTTCTTTCTTTCTGTTCCTTCCTTCATAATAACAGTCCCAGTCGAGAAACAATGAGGAAATCACTTTTGAGACATTTAATCAACGATCAAACACACTCAACCCAATTCCTCATGGCTAGATAACAAGAGGGAAAGAACACAGAGGAAAAGCGTTTGTTTATGATTACATAAAGTTATTGCTGGCAGGGTCAGCGTGGCAGCAGGGTCTATCCTGGGATAGGTGGTGCTGTTGCCCCCATGATTTGTTGTTCCAAGAGAAGCATTTCCAGTCAAGAAAAATTGTTATCCTCTGTACAGGTAAATCCTATCTGGCTCTAATCAAAGTGCATTGAGACAGTTGGGGGGCTAGGCCTTCATGGGCTGTAGATGACACAAGGCCCCTAACCAACACATCGCCCAATCAGGAAGACATCTTTCGTTGGCTTGGATGTCCTCTCTGTTTGTGTGTGTACATTAATTATTGTGGGCATTGAAGCTCCTCTGATTTGATTTATACACAGTGCATTCGAAAAGTATTCAGACCCCTTGACTTTTTCCACCTTGATTAAAAAATTTATTAAATTAATGTTTTTTTCTCGTACAATACCCCCATAATGAAAAAGTATTAAAAATGTACTAAAAATAAAAAACATAAATATCTTATTTACATAAGTATTCAGACCATTTGCTATGAGACTCGAAATTGAGCTCAGGTGCATCCTGTTTCCATTGATCATCTTTGAGATGTTTCTACAACTTGATTTGAGTCCACCTGTGGTAAATTCAATTGATTGGACATGATTTGAAAAGTCACACACCTGTCTATATAAGGTCCCACAGTTAACAGTGCATGTCAGAGAAAAAAACATTATTTACCATTGTAAATAAGAATTTGTTCTTAACTGACTTTCCTAGTTAAATAAAGGTTCAATAAAAAACATTTTTAAAAATGAGGTCGAAGGAATTGTTGGTAGAGCTCCGAGACAGGATTGTGTCAAGGCACAGATCTGCAGCATTGAAGGTCCCCAAGAACACAGAGACTCCATAATTCATAAATGGAAGAAGTTTGGAACCACCAAGACTCTTCCTAGAACTGGCCGTCCGGTTAAACTGAGCAACCGGGGGAGAAGGACCTTGGTCAGGGAGGTGCCCAAGAACCTGATGGTCACTCTGACAGAGCTCCAGAGTTTTTCTGTGGAGATGGGAGAACCTTCCAGATGGACAACCATCTCTGTAGCACTGAGGCCTTAATGGTAGAGTGGTCAGACGGAAGCCAGTCCTCAGTAAAAGGCACATGACAGCCCACTTGGAGTTTGCCAAAAGCCACGTAAAGGACTCTCAGACCATGAGAAACAAGATTCTCTGGTCTTATGAAACCAAGATTGAACTCATTGGCCTGAATGCCAAGCGTCACGTCTGGAGGAAACCTGGCACTATCCCTAGGGTGAAGCATGGTGGTGGCAGCATCATGCTGTGGGGATGTTTTTCAGTGGCAGGTACTGGGAGACTAGTCAGGATCGAGGGAAAGATTGACTGAGCAAAGTACAGAGAGATTCTTGTTGAAAACCTGCTCCAGAGCACTAAGCACACAGCCAAGACAATGCAGGAGCAGAATGTCCTTGAGTGACCCAGCCAGATCCCGGACCTGAACCCAATCAAACAACTCTAGAGAGACTTGAAAATAGCTGTGCAGCGACGCTCCCCATCCAACCTGACAGAGCTTGAGAGGATCTGCAGAGAAGAATGGGAGAAACACCCCAAATACAGGTGTGCCAAACTTGCAGAGTCATACCCAAGAAGACTCAAGGCTGTAATCTCTGCCAAAGGTGCTTCAACAAAGTACTGAATAAAGGGTCTGAATACTTATGTAAATGTTACGGTTGTTTATTTTATTATACATTAGCAAAAAAATCTAAAAACCTGTTTTTGCTTTGTCATTATGGGGTATTATGTGTATATTTATGGGGGAAACGATTGAATCCATTTTAGAATAAGGCTGTAACGTAAGAAGATGTGGAAAAGGCCAAGAGGCGACGCACAATTAGCCAAGCGTCGTCCGGGTTAGGGGAGGGTTTGGCCGGTAATATCACATTTACATAAGCTTCCATTTTAGAATGAGGCTGTAACTTAACAAAATGTGGTAAAGTCTGAATACTTTCCGAAGGCACTATATGTGTCTATGATGTGTGAAGTTTGTGACCAATTTCATTCTGACTTTGTAGAAATTGCAGAAAAAGTTGTTTTTACACAAGAAATTAAGTATCATTACATGTACCATTTTACTGTGAAGCCAAAGACACTTTTCCACATGCATTGTGTTGACTTCTCCCAGCCAGCCAGCCAGCCAGCCAGCCAGCCAGCCAGTCGGTCTCTCTCCTGAGTGACCTAGTCATTGTTTCTAAACTGAAACAACATCCTGGCACCAACTAGCCCACCCTGGCCTGGCCTGTGACACACCCTGATAACAGCATGGAAGAAACACAGGTCCCCTCAGCCAGCCTTTACACTGGGATATACAGGTAACTGCCAAAATAGAATACTTGTGTAAATGAGGGTGTGTTTCCACACAGGTGTTGTTCCTGAGTTAATTAAACAATTCACATCCCATCATGCTTAGGGTCATGTATAAAAATGCCCAGTTGCCCATTATTTTGTCTACCATGGCTTGAAGAAGAGATCTCAGGGACATTAAAAGAGGGTTCTCAAAGGAGCACCGGGGATTTAAAGGGTGTCTGCGTCAGTCACCAGATCTCAATCCAATGAAATGGTGTCGGTGCCCGAGACAACGTTTTCAACCACCATCAACAAAAAAAAATAATGATGGAATTTCTCGTGGAAGAATGGTGTTGCATCCCTCCAATAGAATTCCAGACATTTGTAGAATCTATGCCAAGGCGCACTGAAGCTGTTCTGGTGGCCCAACGGCCTATTAAGACACTTTATGTTGAGGTTTCTTTCATTTTAGCAGTTACCTTTGTCTCCACCTCTTAAGGTCAAACAAAGGAAGAGAAGTGCCACCTGACACGGTCTAATAAATCAACACTCTGACTCCTTCATCTGGTTGATGTGATAACACCACCGTTAAAGTCAGACTGGGGCAACTGGTCATTTTTGAACCAATTGGAGTGTAATCAATTACTATGCCGTGGTGAAATTCTGTGGTGTTTCTATCAAATGAGTGTGGACATTTTCTCACCGTGGATGGTCTCTGTCCCTGATCCAGCCATCCAGTCATTACAACAGCCATGTCAGGTTACTTCTCTCTGTGGACTCTTAACTGTTCTTTAGCTGGTAACAAGACATCAATGGCTAATTGAAGTGAACGACGGACAAGTAGAAACAGAATCTAAAATAGTAGATAGATAGATAGATAGATAGATAGATAGATAGATAGATAGATAGATAGATAGATAGATAGATAGATAGATAGATAGATAGATAGATAGATAGATAGATAGATAGATAGATAGATAGATAGATAGATAGATAGATAGATAGATAGATAGATAGATAGATAGATAGATAGATAGATAGATAGGTACTTTATTGATCCCCAGGGGGGAAATTTCATTGTCAAGCAGCTACAACAAAAACACAGGGCAGGTGCAAAATGCCACAACGAAAGTACACAAAAGACAGATACACGGTACATGATACATAGAGCGGCAGTATGAAAAAGTATAGAAATACAAGTATCTGGAGTGCAAAAAAAGCTATAAAAGGACATTGCATAGTATGAGTGGTTGGCTGAATATGTACACTATACATTGGTGGATGTTGGATGGTTAACTATACTATACAGGTCGATGGCAGAGAAATACTTCAGTAGCTAAAAATGCGTATGATATGAGCGAGGGTAATAATAGTTTACTTAATAGACAGACTGGGTAAATGGTTAAATTAGCTGTACAACTAATCCTGCAGGGAAATTTGGGATGATATCTCCATCCAAAGCCATGATAAGATGTACACAAGATAGCCTCTGTCTGTATTATACAGGCTTTGAGCTCACAGGTTTTATTAACAATCTCCGTTTGCCAATCTGTTTCTGCCAGTGCTTAAGGCGGCATTCAGGCAGACATTTTGTATCTTGTTTTTCTATGGTAGTACTCATAGTAGTACTCGTACTCATCGAACACAAGCGCACCCCAACAGCAGTCGCATTTTAACCATTTACAACCCAAACTAATTTTAGAATGGTATTTTTAAGATCACATTTACAACCTGCACAAACCATCATCCAACACCACGGTACTGACTGAAATGTTCCGAATCAATCATTTTGTCTGTGGACTGTAAGTGTGCAGCAGATAAGATAAGGGTTTTAGGAGACCGTTTTTTTTAACAGAAGAGCCAGTAAAGTTGTGTCACACCACATCCCCCAGAGAGAGCTAGATGTCTTTTTGATGGCAGCCATTTTCAAATACATTTGCCTCTGGATTTGTGTGTTGAGTTTCCTGGAGTCAGTGGCTGGAAGATGTGACAGAGGGATTGTTTTCCAGTTAGGGTTCAGCCAGTCACTACTTTGGCCCAAAGTAGTCAATAAAAAGGAAAATCCCTTATTGGTAAATTAATTGACGTTTTGAATAGAAAAGACAAGTATCTTTCTGCAAGGTGATTACTGTGCGTGTCTGTGTGTGCGTGTGCACAGCTTCGTACCTACCTTTGTGTGTCTGTGTACGTGCGTGCGTGTGTGTGTGTGCGTCTACCTCCCACACCAGTGTCCCACACCTCCTATCATGCCTCTGATCGGGAGCTATGGAAATCAGCTGAGTGGTATTTAGCGTCCCAGACCGGCGGTGCTGTAGTGTGCTGTGCTGTGTGGAGATGTCTATCTGGCCTTATTGGATCACAATCAGCTCCCCCTACTCCCTGCTCAGGTTACTGCCCTAGCTGCAGCCGCACTCACGCAAAGACGCTAGCCAGGCAGCCCAGAAAACAGTGGACAACAGGGTGTGCGTGTTTGTGACACGTGTGTGTGTGTGTGTGTATCGATACGGTCAGCAGCCGTGCACCACAGCACAGTACCTGGTCAATACCTGGTCCTATGAGAGCAAACCACCACAGACCCACAGCGTCATAGTGCATGAAGCACGCCAATGAGACTGAAATAATGGGACTGAAATAATGGCTATTTTTCCCTTCTTTCATTGTAAGAGAGTAAAGACAATCGTTGGATCACAAAGATCTTGGATACTGAGAGGTCTGTTTATCCACAGCTGAAGTGTCAATATTATCACACCAACCGTGCACTGAATCCCAGTTCAGGGGAAAACTTTTTTGTTGACTCTTTAGCTGTGCTAACCTCTCTCTTTATTTTTCTCTTACTCTCTCTCATCAAAGCTTAAACAAGTTTTCTCTGTTACGTTAGATCCCACACACACACACACACACACACACACACACACAAACACACACACACACACACACACTCTCTCGCTCTCCTGGAATAGAGCCAGTTTCCCTCATCTTTAAAGGAGAACTCATCCTGACCTTTCCAGTTCAGCCCTCCCCGTCCGGGCCGTAGCTCCTTCATAGGCCACCAGTGATAGAGGGAGAGATAGCCATCTGCTGACAATAAGAGCTTTGAGTCAGTCAGTCGGAGAAGCTAGTCTCTCACTTACATGGGGCTGTAGCACTGGGTCTCTTTGTCAGGCATCATAGAGGATGCCTGAGGAGTCAGAGGCTTGTTCAAAAGGCAACATGTTTGGGGCTGTTAATTTGGAAGTGGCCTGTCTGGATTCTGATGTGAGGATAGGGAAGGGCAATTTGCAGCATTCCACAAAAGCACACTTGATATGACCAGTTGTGTGAGAGCAGTACTTTTGCCCCACGATGGACACAGGCATCTCTGAGAGCAGGCTTAATAAGTCCTTATTTCCGCAAGGCAGCATAGATAGAGGATAAGATGTCAGTTCTATATGTTGTGTGTGTGTGTTAGTGTAAATTGAGAGAGGAATTCAACAGAGTTATTGTGGCAGAGTTTTGATAAGGGAACAAAGTAAAGTCAAGTATTCTGTCCCTATCGGACCCTTATCTGTGTGTGTGTGTGTGTCTATGCTTTTTATTCCAGGAAAAAAGACCCCTAAATGAAGATGTGACCGCAACTTGTACACAGCTGCATACGTAACTGACGCCCACTATAACAGAGGAGAAAAGGAACTGTTTCCTTGTTCCAAGATGGACCCACTGATAGCAACGTCACCATTCATGAGTTCACAGGCAAAGAAGTAATTTCACACACACGCGTTCACACACACACAGAGAAGAGAAATCATTCCATGATAAACTCATGCAAAGCAATGTACTTTTCCTGGGACTTTAATTGCTGGGTCTCGCTCTCCTAACTGTAGCTACTGTCCCACCACCCACACTGTAGTTAACAAGGCTATTTGATCTCTGAGGCCATGTCGATAATGCTGTCTGAAATCCTTTCTTGTATACAAATCACATACAAATTTCCCAGGGGGGGGGGGGTGATGCTGTCGTGATGCTGTCTTTTTGTTTGGTTGGATGCTGGAGGTGGCATTCAATGCAAATAAATTGATTAAGAAGATTGATGGTTGTTACTTGACGGTGAACTAGTCAAGTAACGAGTATACAAAACATTAGGAACTTGTCGGGCATCTACAAGGTGTCGAAAGCATTCCACATGGATGCCGGCCCATGTTGACTCCAATGCTTCCCACAGTTGGCTGGATGTCCTTTGGGTGGTGGACCTTTGTTGATACACGCGGGAAACGGTTGTAGCATAAAAAACCCAGCAGCGTTGCAGTTCTTGACACAAACTGGTGAACCTGGCTCCTACTACTATACCCTGTTCAAAGGCACTTAAATAGTCTGTCTTGCAAATTCACCCTCTGAATGGCACACGTACACAACACTCCATAAAGAGAGACACCACAACACTACATAGAGAGACACCACAACACTACATAAAGAGAGATACCACACCACTACATAATAGACAACACAACACTACATAAAGAGAGACACCACAACACTACATAAAGAGAGATACCACACCACTACATAAGAGACAACACAACACTACATAAAGAGAGACACCACAACACTACATAAAGAGAGACACCACAACACTACATAAAGAGAGACACTACAACACTACATACAGAGAGACACCACAACACTACATAAAGAGAGATACCACACTACATAAAGAGAGACACCACAACACTACATAAAGAGAGATACCACACCACTACATAATAGAGACAACACAACACTACATAAAGAGAGACACCACAACACTACATAAAGAGAGATACCACACCACTACATAAGAGACAACACAACACTACATAAAGAGAGATACCACAACACTACATAAGGAGAGATACCACAACACTACATAAAGAGAGACACCACAACACTACATAAAGAGAGACACCACAACACTACATAAAGAGAGACACCACAACAC
The DNA here is from genome assembly GCA_023634145.1 of Thymallus thymallus. Taxonomy (NCBI): domain Eukaryota; kingdom Metazoa; phylum Chordata; class Actinopteri; order Salmoniformes; family Salmonidae; genus Thymallus; species Thymallus thymallus. The sequence continues at coordinate 5,891,484 of CM042413.1, forward strand.
TACATAAAGAGAGACACCACAACACTACATAAAGAGACACCACAACACTACATAAAGAGAGACACCACAACACTACATAAAGAGAGACACCACAACACTACATAAAGAGAGATACCACACCACTACATAATAGAGACACCACAACACTACATAAAGAGAGACACCACAACACTACATAAAGAGAGACACCACAACACTACATAAAGAGAGACACCACAACACTACATAAAGAGAGACAGGGTCAGCTATAGTAGTACGGCGCCCCTGGAGCAAATTAAGGTTAAGTGCCTTGCTCAAGGACACATCAACAGGTTTTTTTTCACCTTGCCGGCTCGGGTATTCAAACCAGCAACTTCCTGCCCTAAATCTTGGTTACATCAGACCAGAGAATCTTGTTTCTCATGGTCTGAGAGTCCTTTAGGTGCCTTTTGGCAAAGTGGGCTGTCATGTGCCTTTTACTGAGGAGTGGCTTCCGTCTGGCCACTCTACCATAAAGGCGTGGTTGGTGGAGTGCTGCAGAGATGGTTGTCCTTCTGGAAGGTTCTCCCATCTCCACAGAGAAACTCTGGAGCTCTGTCAGAGTGACCATCAGGTTCTTGGTCACCTCCCTGACCAAGGCCCTTCTTACCCGATTGCTCCGTTTCCGAAGGCACTATATATTCGCTATATAGACCGGCTGTGTTCGGATGCACTGCATCTCTTCCGCTCAGCCACACTGTCTATTTCAGTCAGGGGTGGTACGAGGGGGGGGGTGCATTCGTTCTGGTTTTCCCGTTGGCTAGAATAATTTTGGGGGCTGCTCCATTGAGTTTAATGAGATGAAAACGCTGCTGGTGCTGACCTGACACCCTGGTAGGCTAAAAGAATATACGATTAGGATGTTTTTTATTGTCATATACACCAGATAGGTGCAGTGAAATGTGTTAGGAGTACGGTACCCCTGGAGCAGATTAGGGCTGTGTGCCTTGCTCTAAGGCTTGGGTATTCGAACAAGCCACCTTTCGGTTACTGGCCCAACGCTCTAAAAGCTAGGCTACCTGCTGCCCCAAAACAAAAGCACCAGAACAGTACCACGTCGTCGTCTGCGTTTCTGTCATTAGAAGAAAACATTTCAGAATGACAAGTGGTGATTGCTTATATATGAATTCAACTAATTAGCATAACAGATTCCGAATGATAAGTGGATGCTGACAGAGTACAGTCTTTGTCCATGCTATATGCTCACACTTAATTATTAGATTTTTATAAAAATGTGGACTTGGCATAAGGTAGGCAAACTCCAACTATAATAAAACTGTCTTCATCTTTTGTGTCTTTGATATAAATAAATATGCGTGTGGCATCATTATAATACAACTGTGTGTTTTCAAAATACCCCTCCGTATACCCCTCAAGAGAGACATAAGTCATGTCAAATTGTGTAGAATTGCAGGAAATCCATTTAAAAAAGTCAAATAAATCCCTGGACTCCCCCATACACTGTTCGTCCCCACCAATATCTACACCACAATGTCACCCTTGGAAGAGAGGAGGCACAGCGGAGGAAGAGGGAAAGAAGAGGAAGAGAGTGCGAGAGATGTAGCCAGTATGGGAGGAGAACATTACATAAGAGGGGGTCGAAAGTGCGAGAGAGAGTACGAGAAAAATTAGCGAGCGAGAAGAATAACAGGAAAGAGATTAAATAAAATACTTGAAAGTGCCTTTTCCCTTTTGACCTCTCGGTCCCTGGGTCCTTAGAGCTGTGAAAAACAAAGCTGCTCTCCTCCGAGATGGGTCTTATCGGCCCCCTACCCAACATCATCATCATCATCTCTTCCTTTGGTGGTACTGCCAGCCTCTGTCCAATCATACACACACACTCACAACCATGGTTATCAGTACCACAGAACTATCAATAGGAACTCTCTCTCAACCACATAAGAATCCTAATCTCAGAGCCTTCCCAGTGGCCGGCCTAGAACAAAACTGAGTGCTATTTGAAATGGCTGCAATAGTAGGCGTCTATTTCTCACAGCTTTTTCTCTAATTCAAACAATGTTCCTTAATGACTGGGGCTATGGATAAAGGGAAACGTGGAGGTTGTGAAGTAATATCAGTGAAGAATTCTGTTAAACATTTTGTTGTTTAAAAATAAAGGTTTCTTATTCTATAAATCCAATATGGCCAATCCTTATTCGCACTATCCACTTTGATATTCAAATATCATGGGATCATTTCTTGATTTTACGATTACTTTACTAATCTTTCCCGTACATTTCGCCCTTCTCAGCATTCCCATTTCCCCTTTTTTCTGCTGATTGGTTATACATGAATTCAACTAATTAGCATAATGCTTATATTGAACAACAGATTCTGCTAACTTCCCTTGTGATATTTGCCCGTTAACTATGGTGCAGTTCACCTCCTGTTAACAGGATTAAAAATCAGTTTTGCATATGTACCATGGCCTGTTCTCCTCACGATCACCGTGTGTACTCTTCATAGAAGTTGGCAAGGTAATAAGGCATCGCCTTACCACATCACTACTTCCTCATCCCCATTAACTTATCCCTTAGGCTGGGTGGACACACCAAACCAAAGCTTCTCACTGTTTGTGGCACCTTTCATAGGCACAAATCTTCCAGTCAAAAGCTTCCAGCAAATCCCTTCAAATCTACTACCAGTGCACCTACCATTGGAATAACATACGTATTTAACCTGTAACAAGCAAGTGAGGGTATGCAATTTGTGGAAATCTTTTGATTCACTTTTCAATTTTATGTAATATTATTTGATAAATAACTCAGTAAATATAAGAGGGACGTATAGGGTAATGTGCAGTACAGATGTAAAGCGTTGCCCAGAGCTACTCGCACACATACACACAGTCCTTATTCAATCTTCACATGCCATTCTCACTCCTCCTCGCCAGAAAGACCAGTTGGAGAGCGGTGGGCCTAGTCTATAGTCAAATAGTGGTAGGATAGATTTAATGGAAAATGGGCTCCAGCAACTACAGTGCCTTGCAAAAGTATTCAGACCCCTTGGATTTTTTCCCAATTGATTGTTACAAAGTGGGTTTAAAATTGGTTGAATTGTCATTTTCTTGTCAACTATCTACACTGTCAAAGTGGAAGAAAAATTGTATATTTTTTAAAAGATGAATACAAATTCAATAACTAAAATATAGTAATTGCATAAGTATTCAGCTTAGAAACACCTTTGGCATTGATTACAGCTGTGAGTCTTCTTGTGTAAGTCTATAAGAGCTTTACACACCTGGATTGTGAAAGATTTTCCCATTATTCATTTCTAAATTCTTCAAGCTCTGTCAAGATGTTGGGGATCATTGCTAGACAGCAATTTTCAAATCTTGTCATATATTTTCAAGCAGATTTAAGTCAAAACTACCATGGCCATTCACTGTCTTTTTTTTTAAGCACATTTTCCTCTACGATTTTGCCTGTGCTTAGCTCCATCCCGTTTCTTTTTATCCTGGAAAAGCTACCCAGTATTTGCCGATGACAAGCATACCCATAACATGATGCAGCCACCACCATGCTTGACAACAAAGAGGCAGTTACTCAGTGATGTGTTGTGATGGATTTTCCCCCAAATAAGGTTTTGCATTCAGGCTCCAAAATGTTTTTTGCAGTATTACTTTAGTACCTTGTTGCATGTTTTGGAATATTTGTATTATATTTATTTGTATTCTTCTTTTCACTCTGTCATTTAAATCAGTTTTCCCACATCTCAGCCATTGAACTCTGTAGCTTTTTCTTTGTTTTTATCTCAGATGGCCTCGTGGTAAAATCCCTGAGCAGTTTTATTCCGGTTCTGCAGCTCAGTTCAGAAGAATAACTGTCTTTGATGTGTCTGGAAGGTTTAATCTACAGTATAATTATTAACTTGACCATGCATAAAGAGATATTTAATGTATGATTTGTTATTGTTACCCATCTACCAATCACTGCCCTTCTTCCAAATTATTTAAAACGACGTTGGAGGTGGCTTATGGTAGAGAAATTAACATAAACATGAATATTCAAGAGCTCTCGTGGACAGTCCTGCAGTCAGGATGCCAATTGCACGCTCCCTAAAAACATGAGACATCTGTGGCGTTGTGTGAGTGGCCTTTTATTGTCCCCAGCACAAGGTGCACCTGTGTAATGATCATGCTGTTTAATCATATTCTTGATATGCCACACCTACCTGTCAGGTGGATGGATTATCTTTGCAAAGGAGAAATTCTTACTAATAGGGATATAAACCAATTTGTGCACAACATTTGAGAGTGATGGAACATTTCTGGGATCTTTTATTTCAGCTAATGAAACATGCGATCGACAAGTTAATATTTTACTTCTCTACAAATACGGATGCCTTTGAAACTTGTGAACTTATGGTTTTTTTCTTGTGGCAACATATACTTGAAAGAAAGAAAAACAGTTGGAAATCTGCCGTGGCAAGGCGCTGTAAGGTTTATGTTCAGAGAGGTCTCTAGAAACCTTTATGGTTTTCAGTTTAGTGTCCAGAGACCTCTCTGGAAATCTCTATGTTCAGTTTGGGATTGGTCCCCAATTAGAGGCAGCTGTGCCACATTGCCTCTAATTGGGGAGCCTATTTAAGTAGTAGTTATTCGCACCTGTGTGTTTGTGCAGGTTCATGGTCGCTGTCTCTCCTTTTTGTTATTTTTGTGTTTCGAAAAGCTTGTAGTTGAATCTGTGCTTGAAATTCAATACTTACAGATGTTGTAAACATAGGGGACAGAGGAAGGGTTAGTCATTAAAAAAATAATGTCAACCCCTATTATTTCACATAGTGAGTTCATGTAACTTATTATATTATTTGATTCCTGACCTAATTTAGGCTTGCCTAAACAAAGGGGCTGAATACTTACGCAACGACTATATTCTATATTGTTATGTATCAAAACAATTGATTTTTTTTATTCTTCCACTTTGACAGAGTATTTTGTTTAGATTGTTGACAAAAAACAATTTAAAACCCACTTTGAAAAACAATACAATGTGAAGAAATCCAAGGGGTCGGAATACTTTTGTCTGTGTATATTGTGCCGTGTTCCTTGTGAATTACATCTCTGTTGGTGTTTGTATGAATATTATTCTGCGGCAAAAGCTTACTACTATTACAGATTGGTCTGTTGTAGCTACCTGCTCTAGCACCATGTAGCCTATTGTACATGTTGAGTTGTTCATTAAACGACCCTTTAACAAAATACATTAATAAATATCAAATAGCCTAAAGAGAACCATAAGATTCGCACACATAATAGGCCTAAAAATTAAAAACTGAATATCAGAGTGGCATTTTTGCATTTACTGTATGAAATAATTGTCAAAAAGGGTATTGGAGAGAAATGAACAATGAAGTTCTCTCACATACAACTAAATGCAGACAATCCTGGGCCCGCATGCGAATAAACAGCTTGATATTGTTGAAACTAAAGGTCAGTGTATTAATTACTTAGTGACATGAATTGATTATAGTCCTAATTCTAACAAGACCTTATTCACCGCACAATAGAAGCACTGTCATAAACGGAATACATTCTCCAACCTTTCAAATTGAATGGATTGGACAGAAAATCGAAAAATAAGATGTGTTCCATTATTATTATCATTCAATGACTTTACAAGATCATGTATACAGACTCGCTGTACAGATTGATAGAGATAGGTCTAAGTGTTCACCTGACGTGACAGGTGCAATGTTCGGCATCTTCATTTATGACACAGTAGTGTGGCTTTTCTATAGAAATAACGAGACCTAAAACATCTCCAAGTTTTTTTGGTCAAATATGAATCAATCACTTACTTTGAAAATCAGATATAGGACGAGAGACGTCCTGAGAAGAACACCGAAGCAGGACAGTCGGCTCATGATGCCGAACATCTGGGAGAAACTTCACAAGTGTTTCTTTGCCAGCGTTCCCTTGCAATTCCAAACTTTTCTCCTCGACTTTTGATTTTATAGCCGCCTACAGTTTAGCCTTGTCGCAGGTGTGGTCCTGTAAACTGTTGCGCTGGCCCCGGTCGCCTAATGAGTGGTGGTGTTCATAGGAAGAAGTTACTTTTCTGTGTCCCCTGTTGCGGGGTGGAGCAGTGGCCAATGGCGTCACTTTCCGAAGTTATACTTGTTTGCATGCCTGTGCAGTCAGTTTGTCTATGCGCCTCCTCCTCTCCTTTCTGCTAATGTTCTCTGTGGTCATTTCACCAAATGCTGTTTCTAAAGTTATCGCGTCCTCTTCCTCCGGGAGGACTTCGGGGAGGAAGTTTTTCATTCAGAAATGTAGCCATCCCACATTATTTTCATAACTCCGCGAAACAGGGTTAAGAAAGGCATCCTACAATACCAACCACAGCCAAGGCAAATATTTATGGAAACTAAAATCACTGATTTCTGCATGCTCTGAGTGGACATTAAAATGTGTATGCAACGTACTGTCTGTGTACATAACCAATAAAATGTGATTTGATTTTAAGTCCAATATCCACAGCTAAATAATATAAATATGATTTACTCTATACTGTGTATATGGAAACGGGTTGTTTACAATGGGCCCATGTCCCTTATTCATTAATCGTTTGCAAATACCAGACCTGTGTCATGTATTAAATATATTGAACTGGCATGATTTTGTTTGCCCAGTATTTGAAGGAATAAATGGAGCAGTCCCAAAAGTGCAATCCTCAAAATGAAGTACAGCTTAAATACTAGACCCTTTCCACAAGATACAGTGGACTTACATACATCGGACACCCTCCCAACAAACCCCAACCTCCTCATTTAAGTCCATATGTGATGTTTTTAGTATGATTGACAACTGCTGACTTAGACTCCGTCACCGGTCTCCCCTCATTCAGTTTCCCCCTCATCTTCTGGCAGGCAGACATCTGTTCTCAACCAAGCTTGATTGAACTTGATTAAAGGGAATTCAGTTTGAAGTGACGTCTAGTTGATTTCGACATGCCTCCTCATGTCCTCGTGATGAGCTCCTCTTCTTCCTGACTGGATGGATTGGTCACAGTAACCGCTGTTCACCCGGATGTCTGACATAAGTTCCATCATTCCCCCCAGATCATTACTGCCCATGTCTCCGTTTACCTTTGTCTCTCTCGTTCCCTCTTTTTTTTATCTGGCTCTCTTTCCATTTCTCCTCTTGCTCGCTAGCCAAGTCAATGGTCTACTAAGGAAAAGTGGGTCGTCTGCCTTCATAGCTGTGTTTTCTGAACTACAGTTCAGTAGCATCCTTCCCAATGACCATTCACACAGAAAAGTGTCCAGCCGTCATAATGACATAGCTTTCTAAACCTCTAATGTTCTGCTCATGTGAACATACAGTGTCAGTCAAATGTTTGGACACACCTACTTTTTCTTTATTTTTACTATTTTCTACATTGAGATTTTTAAAGTAGCCACCCTTTACCTTGATGACAGCTTTGCACACTCTTGGCATTCTCTCAACTAGCTTCATGCGTTTCAATTAACAGGTGTGCCTGGTTAAACGTTTCTGTGGAATTTATTTCCTTGAGCCAATCAGTTGTGCTGTGACAAGGAAGGGGGTGTGGTATACATGAAGGTCAGTCAAGAACTTTGAAAGTTTCTTCAAGTGCAGTCTCCCCCGGTAGCAGATCCTGTCTCCCCAGGGGTAGCGTTTGGCTCCCACCTCAGCAGTGACCGGGAGCTTCCTTTATGAAGGTGGCAGGCAGCTCGTTAGCCCATGTTCAGATTCAGTGTTTAATAGTCACATGCACAGGGTTGCAGGTGTGATTGCAGGGTACAGTGAAAATATTAGGCTCCAAGCTCCAACAAGCAGGACTAAGATAAATAAAATAATGCAAAAAAAAATACAATAGAAATAGCACTATATACATAATAACTGTAACAGTGATGTATAAATAAATGTCCATTGGGATGGAGATAGAGTAAAGACTGTTTAGGGGGTTGGGGGATGACCATAGATAGATAGATAGATAGATAGATAGATAGATAGATAGATAGATAGATAGATAGATAGATAGATAGATAGATAGATAGATAGATAGATAGATAGATAGATAGATAGATAGATAGATAGATAGATAGATAGATAGATAGATAGATAGATAGATAGATAGATAGATAGATAGATAGATAGATAGATAGATAGATAGATAGATGTAATCCCCATACCCCCTCAATAGTTTATTGATTCCCCCCTCGGGGATGAATTAAAAACAATAACAATTATAATATAAAATCTATAGTATACATATCAACAACTGCAACAGTGATGAATCTCGTAGTAAAAATCAGTTGGGGGGGTGGGGGTGGGGTGTCCATAGGGGGAGCAGCATGTAAGGTAAGTGACGGTTGAGAGGGGTAGGGGAGGGGCAGGTAGCTGACTAGTGGTGGCTATTCAGCAGCCTGATGATACGTTTGTCAAAAAGGCATGTAGCAGTGGTCAAGAGTAGAATTTTTGAGAGTTAGACAGTCGATGTGTTGCTAATAATTTGGGAGCAATTTACTTATGTTAAAGTCTCCCTCAGCAATGAATGCTAACTCAGGGAATGTAGTCTGTTCAGGGTCAGGTGCTAGTCGAGTCACTCAATCCATCTTTCACTCAACTCTTTCACTCAACAAAACAAACGCTCAAAAAGGGGTTATCAAGATCAAGCCAAAACTGATATACAAATAAATAATATAGCCTACTGAAATAGTGCTAAATGTAAGCAGAGCCACACGTGAGGAATACAATAAGACAATTCTAATAGGTTAATACAAAAAAAAAGGGAGAAAACTAGGCAGGGCACAAAGGCTGCTTTACACAGGCAGAAAAGATGTGATTGGTCAAAAGATAAATTATTGGAAAATAATCTGAATCAGACTGCCTGTGTAAACGCAGCCATACATTCTTAAAGGTAGGTTTACAGATGGGAACGTTGTTTTTAGGGTCACTAAATTACTGTAGTATGTGCGTGTGTGGCTGTGACATGTACTGTACTTTGCTCTCCAGACTTCTTGTATTTTTATCTTGCCATACTGCCGCACATGTATCATGTACCGTGTATCTGTCTTCTGTGTTTTTCTATTAGGAATTTGTCACATTTTCTGCAGTATTACGTTAGTGCCTTGTTGCAAACAAGACGCATGTTTTGGAATATTTTTATTCAATTAGGTTAGTATTGTGGGTGCGAGAGGTCCCGGGTTCAAATCCCATCTGTTACGCCCCTCCAATGGCTCGGGAGAGGACGAGGACGCAACTTCCTAAGGCCACACACTCTGGATGAGGGAACTGGTGTGATGTTATGTGCACTAACTAAACAGAAGAACGCTGGTGTCAAACAAAATTCTCACCCCTCCTTACCTAACCTAACCAAACACAAACTAACACCATTTATACTATGATGAGCCACACTTGATTGGCTGATGAGCTTGATGGTCGCGCATACGTCGTCAACCGCAACTCACCACACCTGGGAAGGGGACAGACTAGAACAGAGACAATGAGAGAAAACACAACCAGGAGAGCCAGAGGAGCTGAACACGCAGCGCTGGCTGTAGCACATAATGTTTTAATATAGTGGGTAAGGATGAGGAGTGGGTAGATGTTAGAGTCTCTGGATCAAGTTCACAGTAGGTGGCGGTAATGCACGAAATCGATGCGATTCGCCAAATAAAAAGGAAGAAGAAGAAGAAGAAGAACACAACCAGGATCACTTGGGAACAACAGAGGTTGATAGAGGGAAACCAAAAACAAGCGGGCACATAAGGACATCCAAACACAGGGAGAAGTAACTACAATGTTGTTGATCCATCCTCAGTTTTCTCCTATCACAGCCATTAAACTCTGTGACTGTTTTAAAGTCACCATTGGCCTCATGGTGAAATCTCTGAGTTGTTTCCTTCCTCTCCGGCAACTGAGTTAGGAAGGATAGCTGTATCTTTGTAGTGACTGGGTGTATTGCTACACCATCCAAAGTGTAATTAATAACTTCACCATGCTCAAAGGGATATTTAATGTCTGCTTTATTAAATGTTTTAATCTACCAATAAATCCTTCTTGTGCAATTTATATCTATAGGCTAGCTACATTACTGCCACTGTCCATGAATGTTTCTAACAGTGCATTTGGAAAGTGTTCAGACCCCTTGACTTTTTCCACATTTAGTTACAGCCTTGTTCTAAAATTGATTAAATATATATTGTTCCTCAATCTACATACAATATTCAGACCATTTGCTATGTGACTGGAAATTGAGCTCAGCTGGAAATTGAGCTGGAAATTGACTGGAAATTGAGCTCAGCTGCATCCTGTTTCCATAGATCATCCTTGAGATGTCATTGGAGTCCACCTGTGGTAAATTCAATTGATTGGACATGATTTGGGGCCGGCAGTTAGCCGTGTGGTTAGAGCGTTGGGCCCGTAACCGAAAGGTTGCTGGATTGAATCCTCAAGCTGACAAAGTAAAAATCTGTTGTTCTGCCCCTGAACAAGGCAGTTAACCCATTGTTCCTAGGCTGTCATTGTATATAAGAATTTGTTTTTAACTGACTTGTCTAGTTAAATAAAGGTTAAATACAAATGCTGGGGAATTTGTGGGGAAGTGTACCAAAAAATGTCTGCAGCATTGAAGTTCCCAATAACACAGTGGCCTCCATCATTCTTAAATGAAAGAAGTTTGGAACTACCAAGACTCTTCCTAGAACTGGCCACCTCGCCAAACTGAGCAATTGGAAGAGAAGGGCCTTGGTCAGGGAGGTGACCAAGAACCTGATGATCACTTTGACAGAGCTTTAGAGTTCCTCTGTCCAGAAGGACAACCATCACTGCAGCACCCCACCAATCAGATCTTTATGGTAAAGTGTTCAGACGGAAGCCACTCCTCAGTAAAAGGCACGTGACAGTTCGTTTGGAGTTTGCCAAAAGGCACCTAAAGACTCTCAGACCATGAAAAACAAGATTCTTTGGTCTGATGAAACCAAGATTGAACTCTTTGGCTGATTGCCTAGCCGTCACGTCTGGAGGAAACCTGGCATCATTCTGTGGGGATGAATTTTCAACTGCAGGGACTGGGAGACTAGTCAGGATCAAGGTAAAGATGAAGGAGAAAAGTACAGAGAGATCCTTGATGAAAACCTGCTCCAGAGCGCTCAGGACCAAACAACAGTGAAATTCACCTTCCAACAGGACAACAACCCTCAGCACACAGCCAAGACAACGCATGAGTGGTTTCCGGACAAGTCTCTGAATGTCCTTGAATGCCCCAGCCAGACCCCGGACTTCAACCCGATTGAACATCTCTGGAGAGACCTAAAAACGCTCCCCATCCAACCTGACAGAGCTTGAGAGGATCAGCAGAGAAGAATGGGAGAAACTCCCCAAATACAGGTGTGCCAAGTTTGTAGCGTCATACTCAAGAAGACTCGAGGCTGTAATCGGTGCCAAAGGTGCTTCAACAAAGTTGAGTAAAGGTCTGAAAACTTAAGTAAATGTAATATTTCAGGAGGGGGTTTTAAACCTGTTTTTGCTTTGTCATTATGGGTTATTTTGTGTAGATTGATGAGGGGGAAAAACTATTTAACCCATTTTAGAATAAGGCTGTAACGTAAAAAATGTGGAAGAAGTCAAGGTGTCTGAATGCTTTCCGAATGTACTGTATGTTTCATTGCGAAAAACATGTTACTATCGATGTTCCCAACCAGATCTCACTTGGTTTCCCAAATTAAACTCTGGGAGGCTGCAGGAACACACTTTAAAAATGAGGGGTTCAAAAAGGGTTCTTCTAAGATCCTCAAAGTTCTTCCAAGAACCCCATATGAGGTGAGATTCATCGAGGAACCTCCTTAGTTGGTGGGGGTACTTGCAGGAACATAACTGCCCAACTGAAACACTTGGTTTTGAATTTGAAAGGACAACAGGTGCAGGCACTTAACTGAAAAATCTAAAAAATCTCCTCAATGTAATGTTTGTCCCCAGAAAATGGACACAATTCAATGGATATGAATTAACAAAGAGGTAAGAATATGTCTGCTATAAGACTATGTTGAAGGCTAGCTGTATTGGGTACAGATGACTGAACTGCAGGTACCTTACCTCTTCAATGAATATCCAATAGGCCTCTACATTATGGACAAGATATGTGTATGAAAACCATTTTTTCATTCACATTCACCACAAAAACCAAGGTATGAATACTGTCAAAGTGCGTGTTTTGTTATTAATCTCTATAATGACTATTTTTTGGATTCACAGACTTCACCCTCCGTACACCTCTGATGAATATAACAGGAAACCTGTTTGATCACCATGCACTGCGAAATCATTCTGGCTCTGGATACGGAGAACATCAACACAAGAACATCAACACGCCAGGGAATATTCGTTGGACTTGCGGCTCTGCTTGGAGTTTACCTCATATTTTGCTTTTTTAATTCTGCTTTGCTACTAAAATAAACACTGATAACTAAAATACTGTGATATTGTTGTTATTGATATGCATGTTATTATTACATTCAAATCCAAATGTTTCAGTTGGGCAGTTAGGTTCCTGCAAGAACCCCCACCAATTAAAGAGGTTCCTCGATGAACCCCACCTCCTATGGGGTTCTTGGAAGAACCTTTTGGGGGACATTTTCAGTGCCAAGAACGCTAAGGTTCTTCAAAGAACGTTGATGAACATCGATTAAGATGGCGTCTCATGTACGCGCAGTTTGAGCTACTCCAGGAAGTGACGTTGCAAGTTAGCTCAGTGGTACCCCCTCTCATTGAGTACTGCAGGCTGCCAATAGCAACGTAATTATCTTAATAACTTCTTCTCTATGCAATTTTAAAATAATTTGGTTCAAGGACATACATCTGGTGTATTAGATTCAATTATTGGTACCATTATTGTTTTTCTAAACGTATTTTCATTTACACGAAGATTGACCACGAAGATTGCCATTTTCCCATTCACTATAATGGAGGATCCTGATTTCTGTTAAAAATACATTCTTTACGCGATGGAGGGTAGAGGATGGATCACCCCTCTTCAGTCAGGAACAGAGTCCCTCTGTTGTATTGGATGATCTTAGAAGAACCCTTGTTGAACCCCTAATTTTTAGAGGTTAGAACTCTATGAAGGGTTCTGCCTAGAACCCTGTATGAACTGTTCTACCAATAACTATTTTATCCTCTAAAGGTTCTACTGATAACCCTTTTATCTTTGAAGGGTTCTTCCTTGAACCCTTTATGAGTGGTCCAACCAGCCTTATTATGTTTTAAATTAAACTATTTCTGACAATACATTACATACTGTATATCATAAGGTCTTTCTTTGAGGGCGTCAGCCACCATGGTTGTTGCAAATTTCCGACTAAAATTAACACTTTATTAGAGCTGATGCTGTTACAAGTTTCTCAGTGTTAGGTGTAACACCACAGGAGTTAATTCCCTAACTCGTTTTGGGGTATTGTTTTAACACTAGGGTATAGCCTTATTTGCATATTTATTTCCCAGGGTACATGCATGTTTGCCCTCCTTCAAAGAAGAAAGGAGGAAAGGAAACAAGAGCACTCAGGTTCCAGCTAGGGCAAATACTGAAGACAATGGACTTTCCTATTCAGGAAAAGGAGTTATATATACTGGCTGCTGGCCACACGTGTGCTGAGGTGTCTTTGAGGGGCTTTAGGGCTGCATTATAATCCCAAAACCTGCCTTGCTCCCTTCCTTCTACTCTCGTTGACTCCCTATTTTTAGATCTGCGAGAAATGGGTGTGTTTTTCGCTAGCAGGTCAGCTCATCAGGTAGACTAAGAGAAGTCGAGTTTCAACTATCTTTTTCTTTGAGATCATGCGAGTGTCAACCAGCATACTGATATGATACTGTAAGACAAAGGGTGCAGGTTTTGGACTGGAAATCTACTGGGTATGCAAGAGTTTGCCACAGCTCTAACAAACCTGACAGTCAGGTCCAAATGGGCTTCGTCTTTCTTCAGATGGTTCTCTCTGCTCCCTCCCACTGCTCTCGGCCTCTCTGGTTTGGAGAGAAAAAGGTTCTGAAAAAAATGTGTGTGATGCTTGTGTCAGCATTTCATGTTAGCTATTCCCTAAGGAGCCCCATGAAGGAAATACCCATTTAAGTCACTATGGGACCTAAAGTAAACTGGGAATGTTTCTTATCCACTTCCTGGAATATCAACTGTGCTTGTGAGTTTAACATGTCTTACTCCCGGAAACTACACATAATGATTATCCTAGGAAAAGACGGACAGGGCCACTCGGTGTCTGCAGAAAGTGTTGTTTAAGCTTATACAGAGTTCAGGGTAGCCGGGTTGCCAGATTTGGTCGTTTTAACCAGGAGTTGGCCAGATATGGCAACCAGGCCAGGCTAAGTTCAGGGAGGAAGGGGAGGAGAGGAGAAAGCGATGACTGCATATGAATGGACAAAGCCATCGATCACGTGATATCATTCATTCCCATGTGAAGACTCAATAGCGCATTGAAGCCAAATTAAGTCAATTAAGATGGCGTCTCATGGACGCGCAGTTTGAGCTACTCCAGGAAGTGACGTTGCAAGTTAGCTCAGTGGTGCCCCCTCTCATTGAGTACTGCAGGCTGCCAATAGCAACTTAATTATCTTAATAACTTCTTCTCTATGCAATTTTTAAATAATTTGGTTCAAGGACATACATCTGGTGAATTAGATTCAATTATTGGTACCATTATTGTTTTCTAAACATATTTTCATTTACACGAAGATTGACCACGAAGATTGCCATTTTCCCATTCACTGATTTCTGTTAAAAATACATTCTTTACGCGAGGGAAGGGGGAGGATGGAACAGAGTCCCTCTGTTGTATTGGACTGTTCTGTTCTGTACTCACTGTCCAAACGCTCTGTACTTTTAAATGTCTTTTTACATTTGAAATCTCTGTCCAAACCATCCATTAAAGGCATAGAGTTCTCTCTCTCTCTCTCTCTCTCTCTCTCTCTCTCTCTCTCTCTCTCTCTCTCTCTCTCTCTCTCTCTCTCTCTCTCTCTCTCTCTCTCTCTCTCTGTCTCTCTGTCTCTCTCTCTCTCTCTCTCTCCTCTCTCTCTCTCTGCCTCTCTCGCTCTCTCCCTCCCTCTCTCTCTCTCGTTTGTCAAATGGTCATAATTGCCATCATGACCAGTGACAGTGGATGTTAACGTCTTTACTGCCAAAACCATGTTATAGTTCACATCCACCTTGTTTAGTTTGGACAATTTGAATATGCAGGGCTCATAATCTCTAACTTCTGGACAGATAATGATGTTTATGAGGGGTTATCCAGGGTTATCAGACCCAATCCACTGTCCTCTCCTCTGAAACTCTTCCACAGGACCCGTGTTCTCACTCAACTTAAATCATAATATGAAAGTACACAATGTTACTGGTAGGGATGACATTATTATCATTAGGTAACACTTTACTTGACACCCAGATCATAACCATGTCATAATATGTCATAACAGCTGACATAACTTGTCGTAACCTGTCATGATATGGTCATAGCACTGTTATAACACCTGTTGTGACCTATATTACATTATTTTATGGCTGGTTATGCCACCTACATAAAAGTGTCAAAATCCACATTTATTCAAACTAGTTGTTTCGCTGCCAAGAAGTTTCCTTTAGTTTTAAAGTTTGTTTCTTCATCATATTTTAAATAACTTTATGACACTGTTATGAAGCATTATGACCATCCTGTGTCACTTTACTCAAACTAAGAACATACACTTCATGACACTGTCAAGAAGCATTATGACCATCATAATCATATAAGCCAGATAGGCCTATCACTTACATGCCCTTATATCAGTCATCAGTCATAAAGAGGGTGTCTTGTCCTGCTCCTGAAATCTGCTCCTGCATTCATCCCAGTTTTCAGAAACAGAGCATTGTGATAGGTGCATGTCTGACATCAATGTGTGAGCAATTACAATGATAATTTAACATGGTCAATTAAAAAAAATATATATGTACAGTGCCTTCGGAAAGTATTCTATCACTGTGTCAGAGGCCCCAGGGTGAGGGTGGGGACGCTTGGAAAGAACATTATATCAACTTCATTAAAGACTGGTTCCTTGCAGAGCAGAGAGAGTCTTGTATAAACACACACACACACACACACACACACACACACGCAATGATACATAAACACAAACACAGGCAATGATTCATACACACACAGAGATAAACACTCACACACACGCTCAGTGCCTATAGAACTTCACGTAAACAGAGAAGATTGCAGCACCAACAAAGACTTGCAAACGTAAGCAGCCATTTAAATTTAAACAGTTTCTCTGACTCAAAATGCATATCAGCTAAATTTAAATTGTCCATTTATTTGCACGTGACCGAATGCTAAATTGTAGCTAGTCCCATCAGATAAAATGGCACACGTTAGCCCTATGCTAACCTCACCTGGTGGCAGTGATTATATCCTAGAACAAGTTCTGCATCAGGCAATTAAAGTCGTCAAAGTAGTTGGACATAGTGTTAAAAGCGCCAATGCTGTATATGCAGTACAGCAGGCAGGCAATATGCTGAACAGGCAAACATAGCTAACTATTTTGGTTGATTTACCTACAAAATAATTATTGAATCACAAAGCATAACAGAAAATGCACACAGCATTTCTTACCTCTCTTTCAGCGTTGGGGTTTACAGCCTCAGGTTCTCCACCAGTAACTCCCTGAGAAAAACATGTTTGTATGACGTTACTTAACCAAATTGTATAGCTAGATGCATTTTTTTGGAGGGGTCCTGGGCCGATAATGCTCTCGATCACCTAGATAGCTAGCATGATCATCTACAAACGAAAGATACTCTCATGTCAACAATCTGCATATTTAGCTTTAGTTAGCTAACGTTAGCTATTTGAAAAAAAGGCATTGAGCATATTGTGGGGTTTATGCAGTGTAGGTACATACAGTGCCTTCAGAAAGTATTCACAGCCCTTGACCTTTTCCACATTTTGTTGTGTTATAGCCTGAATTTTTTATATGGATTAAATTGAGATTTTGTGTCACTGGCCTAGACACAGTACCCCATAATCCTACCTGGAATGGCGCCGCCCTGCTGGTCGCGTGTTTAAGCAGCTCCCATTGTTTGTGCGTTAATTGTTGTTTTAGTATGTTTTTTGCAACAGTTGAACTATTATAGTTCAGGATTATGTAGTGCTACTGTTTTACGAAGGTTTTAGCAGTCCTCTATATCACTGAGGCACTTTTTATTTTTCTCAGCGGCGAACGTACACACGAGTACTCAATTGTTTACAACCGAGCCCAGCTCCTGGATTTAGCACACTCAGCGCTGCTGCACCCCAGGGAAAAGTTTGATATTCCGGACGAGTTGAAAAGGCACGGCGTGGACGCAGGGCGGGATTGAATTGTAAGGCAAAGCTGAGGAAGTACAAGCCGGCTATACCGTCTATCATTATGGGCAACGTGAGATCGCTGCATAACAAGATGGAGGGGCTTGAAGGTCTTGTTCATGGGCAGACTACCGGGAAGCTAGCCTATTGTGCTTTACTGAAACATGGCTGAATGATAACATCCCCATAGAGAATGTAACTATCGGCGGTTTCCAGACCATCAGAGCGGACAGGGATAGCGTTTCTTCCGGTAAGGGTAAGATAGATAGATAGTATAGGTACTTTATTTATCCCCGAGGGGGAAATTTCTTTGTCAAGCAGCTACAACAACAAAACACAGGGCAGGTGCAAAATGCCACAACGAAAGTACACAAAAGACAGATACACGGTACATGATACATAGAGCGGCAGTATGAAAAAGTATAGAAATACAAGATATCTGGAGTGCAAAAAAAAGCTATAAAAAGACATTGAATAGTATGGGTGGTTGGCTGAATATGTACACTATACATTGGTGGATGTTGGATGGTTAACTATACTATACAGGTCGATGGCAGAGAAATACTTCAGTAGCTAAAAATGCATATGATATGAGCGAGGGTAATAATAGTTTACTTAATAGACAGACTGGCTAAATGAACAGGTAAGTGAATATTTTGCATGGTTAAATTAGCTGTACAGGTAAATATACAGTTATATTTACAGATAAGTGAATACTTGCATGGTTACACAAACTGTACAGGTAAATGACAGGAAGAGATACTTAAATAGCTAAATGTGTGTATGATATAATTTGGAGTAATAATAGTAATTCCCTTAAAATACAGTCCTTAGTGCGCAGGGTTTAATTACAGACAACTGCACGTATTGCACTTAGTATTCGATATACTAAAAGCAATGAGAAAAGGTGCAACTGACAGGATACTAATATGCATTCCTGGGTGAATGCCTACGTAAGTTAGGTCCAAGAATTACTAGCAATATTGCACGTGATATGATAAACAACTGTACATGAGTATGTATATACAGACCTGCATGAATAAATAGAGCCTGAGTGAATGAGTGATGACGGACCAGAGTTACTCACGGATGGATGCATAATTGTTAAACTAAGTCCTAGCACCCCAACAGTTCCAGATCTATGTTGCCGACGGCACGGCACCCCGTGAGGCATTATATAGTCTAATAGCCGCCGGCAGGAAGGACATTCTGAAGCGCTCTCTGGCACACCGAGGTGGGATCAGTCTGTGACTGAAGGTGCTCCTCTGCGTCATAACCATGGCATGCAGAGGGTTTGGCCAGGATCCGTCTCTCCGCCACCTCCTCTAGAGTGTCAAGGCTCATCCCCAGGACAGAGCTAGCCTTCTTGATCAGCTTATTTACCTGAGAAGCATCACCGACTTTAATGTTTGCTCCCCAGCACACCACTGCAAAAAGATGGCACTGGCCACCACAGACTGGTAGAAGGTATGCAGTAGTTTACTGCACACGTTGAAGGACCTGAGCCTCCTCAGAAAGTAGAGTCGGCTCTGGCCCTTTTTGTACAGGGCCCCGGTGTTACCAGCCCATTCCAGCCTGTTGTCCATATGGACTCCCAGGAACTTGTATGACCCAACCATTTCCACATCCATCCCCTGTATAGGGACTGCAGTCAGTTGTGCCTTGGTTCTCCTGAAGTCCACCACCATCTCCTTTGTTTTGCTGATGTTGAGCTGAAGGTGGTTCTGCTCACACCACAACACAAAGTCACTGATTGTGCTCCTGTACTCCTCCTCCTGCCCACCCCTGATGCACCCTACAATTGTGGAGTCATCCGAGAACTTCTGTAGGTGGCATGTTTCAGAGTTATATCTGAAGTACGAGGTGTAGAGGGTGAACAGGAAGGGGGACAGGACCGTTCCCTGGGGGGCCCCTGTGTTGCTAACTGCCCGTTTTGACACACAGCTCTGTAGTCGCACAAATTGTGGCCTTACCGGTCAGGTAGTCCGTGACCCAGGAGACTAAGAGCATTGTATTAGTTAACAACAGATGGTGTAATTGAGCTGTTAGCCGTTAGCCTCAGGCCCTACTATTTGCCGAGGGAATTCATGGTGGCCATTGCTGTTATTGTTTACATCCCGCCCACTGCGGACGCAAACACAGTGTGTGACGTCCTCCACTCTGTTATCGCGAGGTTACAGACAGTGCATCCCAGTGCTTTCTTTGCCATTTCGGGGGATTTTAACCATGCACCTCTCTCTTCAACGCTGCCCACGTTCAAACAGTTCGTGAAGTGCCCAACCAGGAATAATAAAACTCTGGACTTGTTATATGCTAATGTGAAGGATGCATACAACTCCACTGCACTCCCTAGATCGGATCACAACCTTGTCCACCTC
Source organism: Thymallus thymallus (assembly GCA_023634145.1). Classification (NCBI taxonomy): domain Eukaryota; kingdom Metazoa; phylum Chordata; class Actinopteri; order Salmoniformes; family Salmonidae; genus Thymallus; species Thymallus thymallus. Next base: position 5,911,232 of record CM042413.1, read on the forward strand.
ACCCCACTCTACAGGCCTATGGTCCAACAGCAGCATGCGACCACTAGGACCATTAGGAGATGGTCTCTGGAGGCGAATGAGGCCCTACAGGACTGGGATGTGCTCTGTGAGGCTCATGGGGAGGACATTGATGGACTTACTGACTGCATAACGGACTATATACATTTTTGTGTAGACAACACTGTACCCACCAGGAAGATATGCTGTTTTCCAAATAATAAACCCTGGGTCACCAGCGACCTGAAGGCCCTGCTGAATGAGAAGAAGTGGGCCTTCAAGGAGGGGGACAGGGACAAATTGAAATGCGTCCAGAGGGAGCTGAAGTTGCGGATTGCTGAGGGGAAGAGAGGGTATAAGGAGAAGATGGAGGACAAGCTGAGGCAGAGCCAGGTGAGAGAGGTGTGGAAGGGTATGAGAAATATCACTGGCTTTAAAAAGTCAAACAGTGGGCAGTCGGAGGGGACCCAGGACAAAGCCAATGAGCTGAACCAATTTTTTAACAGGTTCGATACTGGCCCTGTCCGCCTCCCCTCCAGCTCCCCAGGCCACACACCCTCACGGCTGTCCCACCCCCACTTTTCTCACAACACCTCTGTTGAGACAATCAGCGACCCCCTCCTCACCTTCGCCCCTGCTCCCTCACGGACTACCTGACCGGTAGGCCACAATTTCTGCGACTACAAAGCTGTGTGTCAGAACGGTCAGTGAGCAACACAGGGGCCCCCCAGGGAACATTCCCGTCCCCCTTCCTGTTCACCCTCTACACCTCGGACTTCAGATATAACTCTGAAACATGCCACCTACAGAAATTCTCTGATGACTCCGCAATTGTAGGGTGCATCAGGGGTGGGCAGGAGGAGGAGTACAGGAGCGCAATCATTGACGTTGTGTTGTCGTGTGAGCAGAACCACCTTCAGCTCAACATCAGCAAAACAAAGGAGATGGTGGTGGACTTCAGGAGAACCGAGGCCCAACTGACTGCAGTCCCTATACAGGGGATGGATGTGGAAATGGTTGGGTCATACAAGTTCCTGGGAGTCCATATGGACAACAGGCTGGAATGGGCTGGTAACAAAAAGGGCCAGAGCCGACTACTGCATACCTTTTACCAGTCTGTGGTGCTTTTTTGCAGTGGTGTGCTGGGGCGCCAACATAAAAGCTGGTGATGCTTCTCGGGTAAATAAGTTGATCAGGAAGGCTAGCTCTGTTCTGGGGATTAGCCTTGACACTCTAGATGAGGTGCTGGAGAGACGGATCCTGGCCAAACTGCTGGCCATCATGGACAACTTCACCCACCCTCTGCAGGCCATGGTTATGACGCAGAGGAGCACCTTCAGTCACAGACTGATGCCTCACCGGGGTGCCGTGCCGTCGGCAACATAGACCTGGAAATTGAACTGTATATTTACCTGTACCGTTTTTTTAACCATGCAACATATTCACTTACCTGTTCATTTAACCAGTCTGTATATTAAGTAAACTATTATTACCCTCTCTTATATCATACGCACTTTTAGCTATTTAAGTATTTCTCTGCCATCAACCTGTATAGAATAGGTAACCATGCAAATACTCCTTATTTATCTATATCAACTTGCAATATTAATAACATGTAACACTCTTTAACAATGTATAGTGTACATATTCAGCCATCCACCGATACTATGCAATGTCTTGACAAAGAAATTTCCCCTCGGGGATCAATAAAGTATCTATCTATCTATCTATCTATCTATCTATCTATCTATCTATCTATCTATCTATCTATCTATCTATCTATCTATCTATCTATCTATCTATCTATCTATCTATCTATCTATCTATCTATCATCTATCTATCTTTCTATCTATCTTTCTATCTATCTATCTATCTATCTATCTATCTATCTATCTATCTATCTATCTATCTATCTATCTATCTATCTATCTATCTATCTATCTATCTATCTATCTATCTATCTATCTATCTATCTATCTATCTATCTATCTATCTATCTATCTATCTATCTATCTATCTATCTATCTATCTATCTATCTATCTATCTATCTACAGTGGGGAGAACAAGTATTTGATACACTGCCGATTTTGCAGGTTTTCCTACTTACAAAGCATGTAGAGGTCTGTAATTTTTATCATAGTACACTTCAACTGTGAGAGACGAAAAATCCAGAAAATCACATTGTATGATTTTTAAATAATTAATTTGCATTTTATTGCATGACATAAGTATTTGATCACCTACCAACCAGTAAGAATTCCGGCTCTCACAGACCTGTTAGTTTTTTTTTAAGAAGCCCTCCTGTTCTCCACTCATTACCTGTATTAACTGCACCTGTTTGAACTCGTTACCTGTATAAAAGACACCTGTCCACACACTCAATCAAACAGACTCCAACCTCTCCACAATGGCCAAGACCAGAGAGCTGTGTAAGGACATCAGGGATAAAATTGTAGACCTGCACAAGGCTGGGATGGGCTACAGGACAATAGGCAAGCAGCTTGGTGAGAAGGCAACAACTGTTGGCGCAATTATTAGAAAATGGAAGAAGTTCAAGATGACGGTCAATCTCCCTCTGTCTGGGGCACCATGCAAGATCTCACCTCGTGGGGCATCAATGATCATGAGGAAGGTGAGGGATCAGCCCAGAACTACACGGCAGGAGCTGGTCAATGACCTGAAGAGAGCTGGGACCACAGTCTCAAAGAAAACCATTAGTAACACACTACGCCGTCATGGATTAAAATCCTGCAGCGCACGCAAGGTCCCCCTGCTCAAGCCAGCGCATGTCCAGGCCCGTCTGAAGTTTGCCAGTGACCATCTGGATGATCCAGAGGAGGAATGGGAGAAGGTCATGTGGTCTGATGAGACAAAAATAGAGCTTTTTGGTCTAAACTCCACTCGCCGTGTTTGGAGGAAGAAGAAGGATGAGTACAACCCCAAGAACACCATCCCAACCGTGAAGCATGGAGGTGGAAACATCATTCTTTGGGGATGCTTTTCTGCAAAGGGGACAGGACGACTGCACCGTATTGAGCGGAGGATGGATGGGGCCATGTATCGCAAGATCTTGGCCAACAACCTCCTTCCCTCAGTAAGAGCATTGAATATGGGTTGTGGCTGGGTCTTCCAGCATGACAACGACCCGAAACACACAGCCAGGGCAACTAAGGAGTGGCTCTGTAAGAAGCATCTCAAGGTCTTGGAGTGGCCTAGCCAGTCTCCAGACCTGAACCCAATAGAAAATCTTTGGAGGGAGCTGAAAGTCCGTATTGCCCAGCGACAGCCCCGAAACCTGAAGGATGGAGGAGTGGGCCAAAATCCCTGCTGCCGTGTGTGCAAACCTGGTCAAGGACTACAGGAAACGTATGATCTCTGTAATTGCAAACAAAGGTTTCTGTACCAAATATTAAGTTCTGCTTTTCTGATGTATCAAATACTTATGTCATGCAATAAAATGCAAATTAATTACTTAAAAATCATACAATGTGATTTTCTGGATTTTTGTTTTAGATTCCGTCACTCACAGTTGAAGTGTACCTATGATAAAAATTACAGACTTCTACATGTTTTGTAAGTAGGAAAACCTGCAAAATCGGCAGTGTATCAAATACTTGTTCTCCCCACTGTATATATATATAATGTCAAAGTGGAATTATGTTTTTAGACATTTTCACAAATTCATTAAGTATGAAGTCAGTAAGTATTCAACCTCTTTGCTATGGCAAGCCTAAATAAGTTCAGGAGTAAACATTTGCTTAACAACTCACTCTGTGTGCAATAATAGTGTTTTACATGATTTTTTTATGACAACCTCATCTCTGTACTCCAAACATAAAATTATCTGTAAGGTCCTTCAGTCGAGCAGTGAATTTCAAACACGGATTGAATATACCTTTGAGCATTGTGAAGTTATTACAGTTTTTCTAAGCTTTTTGACAAAACTAAGCATCTTCTTTGTGAACAATGACACAAGGACTTGACATTCTGATGGCACTGACATGTTCATTGACATAATGATTTACTTTTGAGGAATGGACTAGAGATTTTGTGCAATAATAATAATAATAATGTTATTATTATAGTAAGAATTGTTTTGAGAAATCGACTTACTGGTTTGAAAATGTTAAGAATGATTCGAGAAATTTACCAAAACGACTGAGAAAAACTGTAATTGCACTTTGGATGGTGTATCAATACACCCAGTCACTACAATGATACAGGCGACCTTCCTAACTCAGTTACCGGAGAGGAAGGAAACTGCTCAGGGATTTCACCATGAGGCCAATGGTGACATTAAAACAGTTACAGAGTTTAATGGTTGTGATAGAAAACTGATAATGGATCAACAACATCGTAGTTACTCCACAATACTAACCTACACATAACAAAGTGAAAAGAAATAATCCTGTACAGAATATTCCAAAAACATCCATCCTGTTTGCAATAACTTGAGAGAGTTTGAAGAATTTTTTAAAAGAATAAAGCTCTTAGAGACTCACAACTGTAATCACTGCCAAAAGTGATTCTAACATGTATTGACTCAGTGGGTTGAATACTTATGTAATCGAGATATATTTGTGTTTTACTTTTCATAAATGTTTTACAAATGTTAGAATTTTTCTTCCACTTTGACATTAGATTATTTTCTGTAGCTCGTTGACAAAAACTATTAAATCAATTTCTTCCCCAACTTGTAACACAACATAATGTGGAAAAAGTCAAGGAGTGTGAATAGTTTCTGAAGGCGTTGTAATGCCGTCGAGGGTCATGTAATTTATATTCGATTAAATGTCAGTATTTCTAAGCATCGTGGAATTGACGTATTGAATTCTACTATGTGTAACTTTGGTGTACAAGTCTGCTCTCTCTCATTCCCCGGCTGGGTGGTCATTTCACTTTTACTTTTCCATTGGCTGTTTAATCGGTCCCTCTTGGTTCTTGGCGTTTCCAGAACGTGGGCATGTAGAGTATCTGGCGAATCAAATAGTGATGACATGGGAAGCTTCAACTTCAGTGCGTTCAAGACAACTGGGAACTTGGGGAAAAAAAAGGTTTTGAACGATCATCCAACTCGGAATTCAATGTCGAAAACTCAATCATCTTTCTCTTCACAACAGTGGAGGCTGCTGAGGGGACGACGGCTCCTAGTAATGTCTAGAACGGAGCCAATGGAATGGCATCAACATGTGTCTGACTGATTCTACTCCAGCCATCACCACCAGCCCATCCCCTCCAATTAAGGTGCCACCAACCTCCTGTGCTTCCCAATAATTGAAGAGTTCTTTTGCAATCTGTGTCTGCTGAAGAGAGTCTAGAAAAAAATCTATGTCACGTGCAAGTAAATCGACAACTTGAATTGGCTGATATGAATTTTGAGCCAGAGAAACTGTTTGAATTTCAATGGTTGCTTATGTTCGCAACTAAACAGCACAGTGGTCAATTTCCACAACCACTAAGAGCGTTGAAGCGTGAGGCTAAACTCCCACACTGTTTTGGTCCTGTACCTACCAAGCTCTAACAGCGTGAAGCGAACCCATGCACATACAGTAGATACTGTGTGGAAGCGAAGTCTTGCATCTTGCTGCTCTTGGCAACTTCACTTCACTCAGTCTACTTTTAACTCATCCAATCACACACATTCAACACACTGGTTGAATCAATGTTGTTTCAATGTCCTTTTTCAACGTACTGTGACATGGAATCAACGTGGATAGTACATTGGATTTGAAAAAAGTCTGCAACATTTAATTTCAACCAACATTGTAAGCATTGAAATTAGGGTAGAACTTCAACTAAATACATTGATGTAACCTGATTAACTGGTGGTTACATCAATCTAATTTCAACAATCATCAGAGCTTTGTATACGTTGAAATTGCATGGGGAATTCCTATATTAAATATGTATAGGGTGGTAGTAATGTTGAATTTCATATTTGATTTGACCTTGTTTCAATGTTGATAGTGAAATGGTTTGTTTGAATCAATATTGTTTCAACATCATGCCATTAACCGAAATAAACAGGTTTAAATTTGAAGCTACAGTTAATTGATTTCTGCATGAACAGTTATTCCTGCTGGTATTTGAGAGGTAGTGCAATTCAGTGAGAACAAGTCAACCATCCAGATGCCTATCTCTATGTACCCTGCTTAGCTTTCAAAACAAGCTGCATTCAATTCAGCTGAGCTATCAGGTCAACACATTTAGACATTGATCAGCTTCCATACTGATATGTGTAAACTACCTATAGCCAGAATAAGCCAGAATAAGCCTAGTCCTGAACTAAATAACATATTTCATGGAGAATCTCCATAGAAAACACTATTTAGTCCAGGACTAGCCCGAACTATGGGTCAGGGAAGCAGGCCATATAGCATAGACTAGTCGTGGACTATAGTGGTAGTATGTAGTTCAAAACAACATGCTGATGTCCATTGAAGAAGTGAGATGATCTCTACAATAGCGAGATGAAGGCTTTACTGCAGCCTAATGCAAATCCACTGGTAGATATGTTATCATCCCAGGCTGTCAGCCACGTGTTTTATGGCATAGACACTGATAGACAGGGAGGCTGCTGAAAAACATGTTGTTTGATAGAGGTCAAAGTCAAATCTGACATACTGATATGACTATAGACTATAGGGTTGTAGGAAGACATTGTATTGTTCAGGTTTTTTGTTTGGTCCTGTTTTCATGTGCATTTACTGTTGAAGGATACAAACCATGTTAATGAACATGCAATTACTGATCCAATAAGGTCAGCTGAATAAAATAAAAAAAATAAAAACTGATGGTATGATACAGGCCTTTGTTTACAGTGGGCTATAAATTATGCTTCTGCAGTGACAGATATTTACCGCTAGATGTCCTACCTTTTCATTAGAGGAACACCTCACCATGTTTTGACCAGGAAATCTTCATACATCAGAGTAGGACTGTTGCACGGTATTGGAGCCTACATAACTGACACTTTTACCCCCACAGTAATGTGTCACCCGAGAAATACATATTAGGTTGTAAATCAGTTAGAGAGCAGTTCACTGTTTGGTTAATTCAAGGCTTGTCATTTCTAAATGTCCAGCTATGTTATTGGTGAGGAATTTAGTGGACATGATAACATCTCCATAGTGATGTAAGAATTCCAACATGGCGACCATGGAGCCTCTCAACTCAAGGCTGCTGGGTATCAGGCCTTCCCCAGTATCATTAAGCTGTAGTCGGTTTGCCCTGCCCTCGAATGACCTCTAGGGAAAAAACGTGTGTTTGTCTGTGCGTGTGTGCATGTGTTTGTGCAAATGACTGCCCGGTGTTCAAACCTAGTTACGTGCGTCACAATACCGCAGTGTCCCGCTGAGCTAAAGCCCGCTAAGAGAGAGCAAGTGTGTGTTATTATTTAACTGTTTTGGTGTTAATGAGACAGGGGACACATACACAGGGACGGGGACAGCATGTGTTGTGTTGATGGCTTTCTTGACTCTGCTTCTCCTAGTCAGTTCAGAGGGCTGCCAAAGAAAAGCTACCATATGTGTTATATTATAGTCGGAAGTCGGAAGTTCAGCGAGGGGATGACATAAAGAGATGGAGAGAGGTAGAGGGAAGGAATGGGTGATGATGTAGAAGAGGAGGGAGGAAGAAAGAAAGGATGAACGACGGAGAGAGAGAGGGAAAAAAAGGCAGGGAAAGGGAGAGGTGGGTGGCAAAGCCTACAGCTTGGAATGAGGGGGGGACAGTGGGGGGGTGCTCACTGCTCGGCGATGTGTTATGATTCTTCCCTCCTCCCTCTCCCTCGTTCTGGCTCTGTTGCCAAGGCTACCATATAGCCTCTTGCTGCATATACCTAGACGTGGATCTATCGCTCTCCTTCAGGAAACAAACAAAATAAAAACCATCACACACACTCTCTCTCACGCACACACTGATAAAGGAATAAGGATAGTCTTTTCAAATTGCGTCGTGTCAAAGGGTTGAGCTGAGAGGGAGGAAGGATAGAAATGTGAAGAGAAGCACACCCAGGTAAGAAAGCTCTGCCAGACTAGACCATACGACTGGGTGATGACTGCCTAGTGCTGCCCCTACTCTCTCTCTCTCTCTCTCTCTCTCTCTCTCTCTCTCTCTCTCTCTCTCTCTCTCTCTCCTCTCCTTCTCCTTCTCTTCCTCCTCTTTGCGCGACAACATGGAGTGAATATCAATGTTTACAGCTGGCTGCTGCGCTACTGACCGTAAAAGGTAGGGAGGGAGTCGTATTGTGTCCGTGTGTGCGAGTGCTTGTGTGTATGTGTGTTTTCTCTCAATGCTTTGTTGCCTTCCATTATAAGTATTGAATTTAGTACTGTTTTCATTGCATAATGTAGTGTGTTTGTCCCAGTAAGTGTATTGTCTGGGTATGTGCATATCTTTTCCAACACGAAATATGCGACTTACCATAGAGAGATGCAACAGCTCCCCTTCCCTGTGGGATTCATTACGGATGCTTTCCTGCTGCTCTCTCTGTGCAGTTTGATCTCTCTGGCTCACTGTAGCGCTGTACGTGATATGAATGGTGTTCTGTCTCAGTATGAATGACTACCAAAGAATGAAAATATTCTGTACTTTGTAGTTAGATGTAGGCCTACTGTTGATGCAATCTTTCCTCATTGAGAAAGTGAGAGGTTGTTAACATGGACGCATTATTTTCTGAGATGGTGAAGGTTGATACTTGGCTGCATACATCTCCGCAGTGTTGATCATTTTATTTTGTTTGCTAACAAACCCTTCCTCGGGGGAATTCATTCTATGTTTATTTATTGATCAGTATTTGAATGCATTGTTGTTAAAGGGAATCCAGCGTGTTTGTGTGTGTGCACTGGCGCGTACGTGCGCGTGTGCATGCGTGCGTGGTGTGAGGGATTTAAGCTGCTGAGGGAGGCATGTCTCTGTCTCTCGTGACCATGTCTCCGGTTACCGCCCTATCATCACTTCCAGTAAGAGCTTCCTACTCCTGTCTGCCGTGTGAGCATCAACACAATACTGTTCGATACCTCCCGACCTCTAACCTCCACAGTGTGATAGGCAATTTCCTTATTTTCTATTTTATTCATTTGAAATTCATTCTTCTCTTGCATACCATCTGTTGTTTTCACTAGTTCCGATGTTGGCACCTCCACCCCCAGAATTAAATTGACTTAGCTAGCTAGTGCACATAAGATTTGGTTCTGTATTGTGCGATTATCCCTCTCCTAAACTGAATTTTACCTTGCGTCGTAGTCTCTTTTAAAAAATAACAGGAACAAAACTTTCCCAAGTGTGTGAGAGGCTTAGTTCATCTGTTCCTTGAGAGGCTTTGTTCATCTGGTCCTTTGAGAGGTCTTGGGCCATAACGAGCTGGTTTGGATATTTTCTAGAGCCAACCTGAACCATACTGAGCTGGTTTGGATATTTTCTAGAGCCAACCTGAACCATACTGAGCTGGTTTGGATATTATCTAGAGCCAACCTGAACCATACTGAGCTGGTTTGGATATTATCTAGAGCCAACCTGAACCATACTTAGCTGGTTTGGATATTTTCTAGAGCCAACCTGAACCATAATGAGCTGGTTTAGATATTTTCTTTTTTTACCTTGTCCTTTCCAGCATCTATGGTGGATGCAAAACCAGGCATGCCCAGTACAGCTCAGCTAGGCTTGGCTCGGTTTGGCCCTATAGAGTGAATCCGGCATCAGAATAGGGTTGCTGATCTAGGATCAGGCCCACCCTGTCCATATCATCTTATTCATTATGATGTAAAAGGGCAAAACTGATCAGCACTCCTACTCTGAGAGGGTTTGTGAATACAGGCCCTGGTCTTCTCTCCTGGGACCGGGACTGTGTGAAGTCTCTTTTATGTGAGAGGCTCATGGAGGGCTGGCTTTGATATTAGTCTCATAATCAGACGTTATTAGATGCATTGCATTATGTGATAGACAAGAGCAGCAAGCCCACACAGCACCCATTCCAAAATATTATTTTTATGAACATACTGTAAAAACACATTATTCAAGAACCATTCTTTGAAGGGGTCATTTTCAACCATCTGAATTGTGATCATAGAATGCTTAGCCGTAATGGCTGTAATGTTTCGCTGGGTTTTTCTCCTACTCACACAAATGATCTCCACTCTATTTTGTTTGTTTTTTTCAGTGTTTTCTGGCTCAGGATGCATTAACTGTTCATCAACCCATTATTACCTGGCATATTCTAAGAAAAGATGGTCCGCCCTTCCGTTGCTGTCCACCGTTATTGTTGGTCTATTTTATTGAATGATCTCTATTGAAAAGTTTGATTTTCAAAATAAAAATTTTAAAAAAAAAAAAACGTACCTGCATTCCAAAACCAAAGAACAAGAGGACCATCTTCAGCATGAATCACACAACGTAAGCTTAGCCTTATAGTGTAGATACCCAGAGCTGGTGCTGCACATGGCTTGCTTATTGGGGTGTAGACTACTGATGTTAGCCTGGGTCTCTTGCCAAATAGAGAACCAAGCAAAATTGTTTAAAGCAGCAACCGTTAGGTTACCAGGCTATACTGGGGCTATTGTGCTTAGTGTTAATTACTCTACTTTCCCATCAACACAATGTACTGTAGCCTTGAACTGAGACGAGTGACTGAACGAGCGCTGCCTTCAGGACCTAAAGAGGAGGGTCCTATCGCTGTTAGGACCAACAGTGACACACTGAACAAAAATATAAACGCAACATGCAACAATTTCAAAGACTTTACTGAGTTACAATTCATATATGGAAATCAGTTAATTTAAATAAATGATTTAGGACCTAATCTATGATTTCACATGACTGGAAATACAGATATGTATCTGTTGGTAACAGATACCTTTAAAAAAATTATAATAATAACAGTCACTATCTGGTGTGACCACCATTTGCCTCATGCAGTGTGACACATCTCCTTCACGTAGAGTTGATCAGGCTGTTGATTGTGGCCTTTTGAATGTTGTCCCACTCCTCTTCAATCGCTGTGCGAAATGTTGCTGGATATTGGTGCGAACTGGAACATGCTGCCGTACAAGTCGATCCAGAGCATCCCAAACATGATCAATGGGTGACATGTCTGGGGAGTATGCAGGCCATGGAAGAACTGGGACATTATTATACTGAAACTTGAGATGATGGTGGCGGATGAATGGCACGACAATGGGCCTCAGGATCTCGTCACGGTATTGTCTGTAGTTTATGCCTGCCCATACCATAATCCCACCGCCACAATCCGGCACTCTGTTCACAACGTTGACATCAGCAAACCGCTCACCCACATGACGCCATACACTCAGTCTGCCATTTGCCCGGTACAGTTGAAACCAGCATGTCAGTGGCCATCGAAGGTGAGCATCTGCCTACTGAAGTCGGTTACAACACCAAAATGTCAAGACCCCGGTGAGAACGACGAGCATGCAAGATGAGCTTCCCTGAGACGGTTTCTGACCGTTTGTGCAGATTATTTTTTTTTGGAACAAACCCACAATTTCATCACTTGTCCAGGTGGCTGGTCTCAGTCCATCCCGCAGGTGAAAAAGCCGGATGTGGTGGTCCTGGGATGGTGTGGTTACACGTGGTCTGTGGTTGTGAGGCCTGTTGGACGTACTGCCAAATTCTCTAAAACGACGTTGGAGGAGGCTTATGGTAGAGAAATTAACATTCAATTCTCTGATAACAGCTCTGGTGGACATTCCTGCAGTCAGCATGCCATCTGTGGCATTGTGTTGTGTGACAAAACTGCACATTTTAGTGTGGCCTTTTAATGTTCCCAGCACAAGGTGCACCTATGTGATGATCATACTGTTTAATCGTCTTCTTCATAAGCCACACCGGTCAGGTGGATGGATTATCTTGGCAAAGAATAAAATGCTAACAGGGATGTAAACAAATTTGTGCACAAAAAAATAGAGAAATAACATTTCTGGGATATTTTATTTCAGCTCATTAAACATGGGACCAGTACTTTACATGTTGCGTTTATATTTTTGTTCAGTATACATACTATTGTCTCAGTGGCATACTGGATACCTCACGCTAAGCTTTGGTACGTGTGTGTGTGTGTGTTCTGTATGGTCGTCATTACCATGGTTACTTAAACGCCAGCTTTACAGTGTCAGCGCTTCAAACAACCTTCACACAAAATAGTGCTGCTCGTCTTCCATCCATCCATCCATCCATCCATCTATCCACTCATCTGTCCTTCCGCTCATTCATACATCCTCCTATTCAGCCATCCATCCATCCATCTATCCACTCATCTGTCCGTCCACTCATTCATACATCCTCCTATTCATCCATCCATCCATCCATCTATCCACTCATCTGTCCGTCCACTCATTCATACATCCTCCTATTCATCCATCCCATCCATCCATCTATCCACTCATCTGTCCGTCCACTCATTCATACATCCTCCTATTCATCCATCCATCCATCCATCCATCCATCCATCCATCCATCCATCCATCCATCCATCCATCCATCCATCCATCCATCCATCCATCCATCCATCCATCCATCCATCCATCCATCCATCCATCCATCCATCCATCCATCCATCCATCCATCCATCCATCTATCCACTCATCTGTCCTTCCACTCATTCATACATCCTCCTATTAATCCATCCATCTATTCACTCATCTGTCCTTCCACTCATTCATACATCCTCCTGCTCATCCATCCATCCATTGACAGGAAGGATCTCTGTGAACTTAAACCATCGCTTTCGATACAAAACACTCAATGCTGCAATGTGTGTGTATGTGTGTGTGTGTGTGTGTGTGTGGTGTGTACGTACGTTGCCATGGCTACTGGCCAGCCCGACTGGCGTCATCACTTCAAACCCACCATCACAGCGAGCGGAGACAGAAAAGGACTCCAAGCAGCATCCCTCTGTTCAACACTCGCGCTCTCACACACACACGCATACACACACAGTGCGGGCTCATATTCCGCTGAGTTCACCACATTCATTCAGGAGTACAGTAGAGGAGGAGAGGAAGAGAGGAGAGGAGGAGAGGAGGAGAGGAAGAGAGGAGAGGAGGAGAGGAGAGGAAGGGAGGAGAGGAGGAGAGGAGAGGAGAGGAGGAGGAGAGGAAAGGAGGAAAGGAGGAAAGGAGAGGAGGAGAGGAAAGGAGCAGAGGAGGAGAGGAAAGGAGGAGAGGAGAGGAGGAGGAGAGGAGGAGAGGAAAGGAGGAGAGGAGGAGAGGAGGAGAGGAGGAGAAGAGGAGAGGAAAGGAGGAGAGGAGAGGAGAGGAAAGGAAAGGAGGAGAGGAAAGGAGGAGAGGAGGAGAGGAGAGGAGAGGAGAGGAGAGGAGAGGAGAGGAGAGGAGAGGAGAGGAGAGGAGAGGAGAGGAGAGGAGAGGAGAGGAGAGGAGAGGAGGAGAGGAGGAGAGGAGAGGAGAGGAGGAGAGGAGAGGAAAGGAGGAGAGGAGAGAAGGATAAGAGAGGAGAGGAAAGGAGGAGAGGAAAGGAGGAGAGGAGAGGAGGAGAGGAGAGGAGGAGAGGAAAGGAGGAGAGGAGAGGAGGAGAGGAGGAGAAGAGATGAAAGGAGGAGAGGAGGAGAGGAGAGGAGGAGAGGAGGAGAGGAAAGGAAGAGAGGAGAGGAGGAGAGGAGAGGAGGAGGAGAGGAAAGGAGGAGAGGAAAGGAAGGGAGGAGAGGAGAGGAGGAGAGGAGGAGAGGAAAGGAGAAAATGAGGAGAGGAGGAGAGGAAAAGAAAAGATGAATAAAGGCAGTAAAAAAAGAGAGGGAGAGAGAAATACAGGGGAGAAAGAGAGATGGAGGCAAAGACAGACACAGTGAGATATAGGAAAATACAGAGCGATAAACTGAAACAGCCTACAGATTGGACTACGTCACTCTGACTGTTTTACTATGTCTGACTGTTTTACTATGTCTGACTGTTTTCATGTGTATAACTCCATTTGAGTTATTTTTTTTCTCCTCTTCAGAACCACCACTTGATTTTACTTATATATTTGTGTGAATGTTTTTTGGATTCGACTTTTTGATGTAACTCAAAATTATCTTCTTCCAGGACTGATTCTGTCATACAACATGGCCAACAACTGGTGGTTGCCACGGGATACAGAATGTGACTTGATCATGTGATCTGTCTTCCTTCCTGTACCCTTAGACCTTCCATAGGTAAGTCACCTGACCTCCTCAGACTTCCTCATTGGCTGGATGTACCCTGCGAGTCAATAAATCAGATGAAAAGTAAACAATGTCAAACTGTAAAGAGAATATATTAAATTACAGAATGATTGCATTAGTGTCTGTAAATATGGGAAGTAAAATAGGCTACAATCTGGTTTAATGCTACTGTACATTTTGTGAGTAATCTTGAGTAATCTTTTGATCTATTGGAGAACAGGGTGTACCACACAGAGAGATCCTATTCAGTCAGGAGTTCTAATAGGTACTTCTGTGGTACCATAAACATCTAGTCAGAGAGCTGTACACTGTGTGAGGACTGCATGGCTCAGACTCCATATGATAATGAATAGTGTTATTTAGAGCATGATATAAAGCTCTGAGAGGGGTGAAAATGTGCCATAGACACACACAGCCCAAACCACACACAGGCACACACACACACACACACACACACACACACACACACACACACACACACACACACGTGTGTGTCAGCAACCAGACCAATGAGCAGGGAGGACTCTGAATAGACTGCTGATTGAGACAGAGAAAGATGCATGATGTACACGTGTGTGTGTGTGTGTGTGTGTGTGTGTGTGTGTGTGTGTGTGTGTGTGTGTGTGTGTGTGTGTGTGTGTGTGTGTGTGTGTGTGTGTGTGTGTGTGTGTGTGTGTGTGTGTGTGTGTGTGTGTGTGTGTGTGTTGTCAATGGATGATTATGCCTGGGAGGGATGAGAGGCACTCTGTTGCCATGGAAATGGACGGAACTCTAAACTCTCCCCCTGACTCATCCCTCCCTTTACAATAGAACCTAGACACACACACACACACACACACACACACACACACAAGAGAACAATCTCAGTAAGACAAGAGGATTCAGAGATGCGAGCCACTCACACCTGAATAGGCCAGCAGAATAGACCCAACGCACACACAAAGACAAAGCACTTCAGTTCTATGTGAGTAACACACAAACACCACTAATAAGCTACAACAGGCTCATTTTCTGGATGGAGCTTTTGCTGAGAGTCTTCATTTGCATTTGTGCAGATCATGGCACCCATCATATTACTGTATTGTCAACCTAACTGCCCCCTCCTCTCCAGATCATGGCACCCATCATTCTACTGTATTGTCGACCTAACTGCCCCCTCCTCTCCTGGTTTCTCTCAGGGTTATCATGACCAGACGACTGAGCAGCTCGACCCGTTCCCAGACGGAGGACTCCATCTTCCTAAAGCCAGACGAGGACCCCATATGGCTGGATGACCCCCCAACGACAGACATCAACCTCTGTCAACCAGGAGATGGCCCCCCGGGCCCTGATGGCCCTCCAGGTCAAGGGACAGGCCCCCCAGGGCCCCAGAGACACCCAGAGAAACTGTGGAGGGACAGGTTTTACACTGTCGTCATGGGGATGCACTGGTGTGCCGTGCTCTGCACCATCTCCCAAATCACGGTGGGTCAGCTGAGATGCTCTCAGGTTCCGACATTATTAACAACAGGCACTAAGGCAAAGGATGTTGTAGAAAGAGTGTTCATAAGTGCAAATAGATGTTTAACCACTTCCTGTCCCCTGCTCTTCCTCTCCTGTCCCCTGCTCTCTTCCTCTCCTGTCCCCTTCTCTCTTCCGCTCCTGTCCCCTGCTCTTCCTCTCCTGTCCCCTTCTCTCTTCCTCTCCTATCCCCTTCTCTCTTCCTCTCCTGTCCCTTGTAAATATCCCTTGCTATCTGTTGTTGTTTTTAAATAATTATATTGATTTTGTACAGTACCTTTCTGAAAGTATTCAGACCCCTTTACTTTTTCCACATTTAGTTATGTTACAACCTTATTACGAAATGGATTAAAACAATTATAATCTTCAGCAATATAAACCCAATACCCCATAATGACAAAGCGAAAACAGGTTTTTAGAAATGTTTGCAAATGTATTAAAAATAAAAAAAACGGAAATACCTTATTTACATAAGTATTCAGACCCTTTGCTATGAGACTCGATATTGAGCTTAGGTGCATCCTGTTTCCATCGATCATCCTTGAGATGTTTCTACAACTTGATTGGAGTCCACCTGTGGTAAATTCAATTGATTGGACATGATCTGGAAAGGCAAGCCCTTGTCTATATAAGGTCCCACAGTTGAGAGTTCATGTCAGACCCCCCCAAAAAATTTAAGTGGCAGGGACTGAGAGACTAGTCAGGATCAAGTGGAGATGAACGTAGCAAAGGACATAGAGATCCTTGATGAAAACCTGCTCTAGAACGCTCAGGACCTCAGACTGGGGCGAAAGTTCACCTTCCAACAGGACAATGAACTTACGCACACAGCAAAGACAGCGCAGGAGTGGCTTCGGGACAAGTCTCTGAATGTCCTTGAGTGGCCCTGCCAGAGCTCTGACTTGAACCCGATCGAACATCTCCTGAGAGACCTGAAAATTGCTGTGCAGCAACATTCCCCGTCCAACCTGACAGAGCTTGAAAGGATCTGCAGAGAAGAATGGGAGAAACTCCTCAAATACAGGTGTGCCAAGATTGTAGCGTCATACCCAAGAATACTCGAGGCTGTAATCGCTGCCAAAGGTGCTTCAACAAAGTACTGAGTAAAGGGTCTGAATACTTATGTACAGTCGTATGCAAAGGTTTTGGGCACCCCTCTGAGGCTGCATAATAATTTACTCTGTCATCACAGAAAGTGATCACAGTGGCATGCCATTCATTTTCAAAATAAAAGCTGAGTACTGGGGTATTGTCCAGACAAAGATTTTTAGTGTAGCAATATTAAGTTGTATGAAATTAAATCAGATGTGAAAAATAGGCTATGCAAAAATTTGGGCACCCTTGTCATTCTGTTGATTTGAATACCTGTAACTACTTAGCACTGATTAATTGCAACACACAATTGGTTTGGTGAGCTCATTAAGCCTTGAACTTCATAGACAAGTGCATCCAATCATGAGAAAAGGTGGCCAATTGCAAGTTGTTGTTCTCTTTGACTCTCCTCTGAAGAGTGGCAACATGGGGGCCTCAAAACAACTCTCAAATGACCTGAAAACAAAGATTGTTCAACATTATTGTGTAGGGGAAGGCTACAAAAAGCTATCGCAGAGATGTAAGCTGTCAATGTCCACTGTGAGGAACATAGTGAGGAAATGGAAGACCAAAGGCACAGTTCTTGTTAAGACCAGAAGTGGCAAGCCAAGTAAAATATCGGAGAGGCAAAGACAAAGGATGGTGAGAACGGTCAAAAAGGAGAAGCTGTACGGGAGAGTGATGCGGAAGAAGACTTTTCTGCACACATGCCACAAACGCACATTTGGACAAGCAAGCTTCATTTTGGAATAAGGTGCTGTGGACTGATGAAACAAAGATTGAGTTATTTGGTCATAACAAGGGGCGTTATGCATGGCGGCAAAAGAACACAGCATTCCAAGAAAAACACTTGCTACCCACAGTAAAATTTGGTCGGGGTTCCATCATGCTGTGGGGCTGTGTGGCCAGTGCCGGTACTGGGAATCTTGTTAAAGTTGAGGGTCGCATGGATTCCACTCAATATCAGCAGATTCTTGGGAATAATGTTGAAGAATCAGTCACAAAGTTGAAGTTACGCCGGGGCTGGATATTTCAACAAGACAACGACGCAAAACACTGCTCAAAATCTACCCGGGCATTTATGCAGAGGAACAAGTACAATGTTCTGGAATGGCCATCCCAGTCCCCAGACTTGAATATCATTGAGAATCTGTGGGATGATTTGAAGCGGGCTGTCCATGCTCGGCAACCATCAAACCTAACTGAACTGGAGATGTTTTGTAAGGAGGAATGGTCCAAAATACCTTCATCCAGAATCCAGACACTCATTAGAGGCTATAGGAAACATCTAGAGGCTGTTATTTTAGCAAAAGGAGGCTCTACTAAATATTTATGTGATTTTTCTGTTGGGGTGCTCAAATTTATGCACCTGTCTAATTTCGTTTTGATGCATATTTCACATTTTCTGTTAATCCAATAAACCTAATTTCACTACTGAAATATTATATCAGTGATTTGATAGATCAAAATGAAATTGCTGACCAAATTATTTATAAATGGAAATCATGGAAATTGTCAGGGGTGCCCAAACTTTTGCATACGA
Source organism: Thymallus thymallus (assembly GCA_023634145.1). Classification (NCBI taxonomy): domain Eukaryota; kingdom Metazoa; phylum Chordata; class Actinopteri; order Salmoniformes; family Salmonidae; genus Thymallus; species Thymallus thymallus. The sequence continues at coordinate 5,929,539 of CM042413.1, forward strand.
CTGTAAATGTGATATTTCAGTTTTTTATTTTTAATACATTTGCAAGCGTTTCTACAAACCTGTGTTTGCTTTGTCATTATGGGGTATTGTGTGTAGATTGATAAGGGAATAATTTTTTTAAATCAATTTTGTAACTTAACCAAATGTGGAAAAAGTCAATGGGTCTGAATACTTTCTCAACGTGCTGTATGTATTGTGGTTGCTGCAAAATGAATGGCCTCATTGAGAACAATCTGAATCCTCTCCTCCTCTCAGGGTTATTGGGCCTTCTTCGTGGTGGATGGTAATGGCCTTTTCTCAGCCTTCTACAAAGCCTTGCAGCTCCTAGACTACTACCTGGGCATCTTCCTATCATTCAACCCTGTGTTTGGAGTGGATGTGAGTAATTGGACACACCTGTACACTGACATTGCAACACAAGCCTATAAGGTGGAGGCATACAGAGGGAAGTTTGATAAAGACTCAAACTGTAGTTTGCATTACTCGTAGTATTTTTTTTACTAAACGTTTTATCCTGTCCAGGTCACAAAGTTAGGACAGTATTGAGACATTTCCACATGTAAAGCAGAGACCCTGTGATTTATTGCAAACTCGAACAACTCTGACATATTGCTCTCTGACTTTTTCTTCTGGCTTCAGTGGCTTGTGTTGTGCACTGTGTTGGTTATTGATGTGCTGTTTATTGTATTAATATAATTTTGGGTCTGGTTGATGTCATGTGCCTTTTTGATACTTCTGTCTTGGTCCAGGTCTCTCTCTTGAAAAATATACTTTTTATTTATAAGGTTAAATGAAAAAGAAATGTCCCACATCCCCTCTGTGTGCCTGTTAAACAGTCCCTATGTGTGATGGTGGATGTGGAGAAAACCAATAACTACTGGGTCCTCCAGGCCACTGAAGGCATTGGCATGGCTATCATTGTCTTCATGGTAGGTACCTCTCACACACACCCTGATGAGTAGCCAGTAGGTTACTGTACATTTACAGTTAATTACTGGCAGCACAGACGCCAGTAAATTACTGTAGATTTACAAGACCTTTACCGAAACATTTACAGCATATTACTGTAACATATGATTACAGCAACATGCTGTATTTCTAGAATTGACAGTGCCTTACTGGAAACACAGTGGTTAGTAAACTGTTGCATATTTACAGTGCAGGTAGCTAGTCCAAACGATGGGCACTATTTCTGTTACATGTATTTGATATAGCTATTTTAAATAGTTTCAATACCTATTTTGTCATTTTGTATTTCACTGACCTGAACTACAATTAATGTATTTTGTAACAGTTGAATTCGAATACATACAGTTTAATTTGATTACATGTACTTTTGTATTTTCTAATACAAAAATAAATGTGCAAGTGGCCCGATTAACTACAACGATATCCTTAGCAACAGTACTATAATAAGGGTGTGGCCAAAATGTAAATGTAAACAAATCAACACTTGGCAAAGTTCACTGCTGGGAATTATTCTAATGAGCTCATTAGAATAATATTTGGCCTTATTTAGGGGAGCTCATTAGAATAATACCCAGCAGTGTGCTTTGCAAGTGTTCATTTTTACATTTACATTTAGGTAATTTAGCAGATGCTCTTGCCCATAGCGAATTACAGTCATTGTATTAAACTAAGGTTTATTAAATAAATAAAACAATTAAAACATTTAACAGCAAGTAGAATGTTTCTGTAATCGTTACTGAGAATGTTGTTGCAATTAAGGAATTTTGTATTTGTAACATCATGTATCTTATGCCCAATTCTGGCAAGTGCCAAGTACGTTACTGTAATATTCACAGTAACTTGCCACAAGCTTCCCGTAAGTAACTGTAATATCAGAGCAACGATACAGTACAATACTGTACAGTTAGCCTACTATACTGTAAGAGAGTAAATGCTACTGTAATCATAATATTGGTATTTTACAGTATTTTGGTGCAGGCAGGTTGTCCTGTATATTACAGCATATTTATGAATACTAGATGTTTTATATCACTTGCTCTTCTAGAGGCTTAAATAAAGGCTTCCAAACTGGCCGAGATTACAGGGAAAAACAGACCAAAAGGACAAACTGAACATCACTAATCATCATATCTAAGCTGAATATTTCTTAGCATTCCATCATCCAGCACACCAATATTCTTCCAGAGGGTAAAAACATGTTTTGTTGTCCCCATTAAAAGATTATGCATAGGGTCCACTACATCCATGTCTATGTGCATGGAATATGGCAATTTCTACTGAACGAAAATGTAAACGCAGCATGTGTTGATCCCACGTTTCTTGAACTAAAATAAAATATCCCAGGAATGTATCATACGCACAAAAAGCTTATTTCTCTCAAATGTTGTGCTTCTTGATACGACACACCTGTCAGGTGGATGTGTTATCTTGGCAAAGGAGACCACATGTCACCACGCCAGCCCAGGACCTCCTCATCCGGCTGATTGGCAGGGCCTTCCACAAGACTGGGCTCCCAAGCCCCTGCCCAGTCATGTGAAATGCATAAATTAGGGCCTAACTAATTTATCTCAATAGACTGATTTCCTTATATGAACTGTAACTCAGTAAAATCTTAGAAATTGTTACACCCTTATTCTAAAATGGATTAAATAAAATAAGTTATCATTAATCTATACACAATACTCCATAATGACAAAGAGGAAACAGGTTTTTAGAATTTTTAGCAAATGTATTAAAAGTAAAAATCAGAAATACCTTAAGTATTCAGACCCTTTGCTATGAGACTTCGAAATTGAGCTCAGGTGCATCCTGTTTCCATTGATCATCCTTGAGATCTTTCTACAACTAGGAGTCCACCTGTGGTAAATTCAATTGATTGGACATGATTTGGAAAGGCACACACCTGTCTATATAAGGACCCACAGTTGACAGTGCAAAAACCAAGCCATGAGGTCGAAGGAATTGTCCGTAGAGCTCCGAGACAGGATTGTGTCGAGGCACAGATCTGGGGAACGGTACCAACAAATGTCTGCAGCATTGAAGGTCCCCAAGAACAGAGTGGCCTCCATCATTCTTAAATGGATGACGTTTGGAACCACCAAGACTCTTCCTAGAGCTGGCCGTCCGGCCAAACTAAGCAATCAACCGATGGTCACTCTGACAGAAAACCTGCTTCAGAACACTCAGCACCTCAGACTGGGGTGAAGGTTCACCTTCCAACAGGACAACTCCCTAAGCACACAGCCAAGACAACGCAGGAGTGGCTTCGGGACAAGTCTCTGAATGTCCTTGAGCGAGGCTCCCCTTCCAACCTGACAGAGCTTGAGAGGATCTGCAGAGAAGAATGTGAGAAACTCCCCAAATACAGGTGTGCCAAGCTTGTAGCGTCATACTCAAGAAGACTCAAGGCTGTAATCGCTGCCAAAGGTGCTTCAACAAAGTACTGAGTACTTTACTTATGTAAACGTGATATTTCAGTGTTTTATTTTTTTAAACATTTGTAAACATTTTTAAAAAACCTGTTTTTGCTTTGTGATTATGGGGTATTGTGTGTAGATTGATGAGGGGAAAAACGATTCAATCAATTTTAGAATAAGGCTGTAACGTAACAAAATGTGGAAAAGGGGTCTGAATGCTTTCTGCTGTAAACAGCTCAGAGAATCTGGCCTCAGTTTCAGTACATGGGTGTCCGTCCAGTGCATGATGGTGTAATCTGCTTTTTCACCCCATTTCTGTGGAACTGTCTGTAGGCACCTGGATCTGTGTTGTTGAACGGATAAAAAGATGGTGGTGAAGCTCCGAGTGGGCTACATAAGTTAAAAAGCATTACACTAACAAAAAACATTTCCAATAAAAGTTTCTAATGGAATGACATTGAAAATAAACAGGGGCCTGACAAAATAACTCCCGGGTCTATTCCTCGGGAAAGGTGGCTACGTCTTGTCGTTCAACTGTCCATTGACGAGTGAATCTATCATTGAATTTAGCTTTGCGCTGTCTTTCTCAAAGGTTTGTCGCCGTGACCACACTCGCGGGCCCAAGTCCTGGGTTTGAGATCATCTGCGCTTTGGCATAATAGCAACACTAAATCTGTTCTTACAGCCAATCAGCCAAAAAGTATGCGAGTCAGAGACATTCTATGTAGAATTACCGATACAGGCTTTCAGTGAAGTCTTGCGGATCTGTGCCCCTAAAGTAAGGTACTTAATTGTTACCCAGAAATGATTTGATATTGAGATTTTAAAAAAAAAATACAGTTGCATTGGACCTTTAGCAGTTCTGAAATGTGCATTTTGATGCTGTGTCTCCAGATCATCCGCATTGTGTGTAAGTTGGCGGACGGTGATGCGTGGTGGTCTGCAGTGGTGGTGACTGACCATGGGGACAGACGTCAGTCAGTGAGTCGCCAGCCTTCCTTCACCCTGTCAGAGTGGACAGACGCCCAGGAGGACCTGATGGACCTGGAAGCTGAACCTCAGACACCCGTCTTTGATCTGGGCCTGGACACCAGGACAGAGGGGGAGATCACTACCCTCTCTGTTACACCTGTGGGCCTGCAGGAGAGGTCAGTGGGAGGATGGAAGTGGGTGGAGAGGTTGTGTGTGTGTGTGTGTGTGTGTGTGTGTGTGTGTGTGTGTGTGTGTGTGTGTGTGTGTGTGTGTGTGTGTGTGTGTGTGTGTGTGTGTGTGTGTGTGTTCATTCCTTTTTCCTGTGTGTGTTGTTATGCTTCTGTGTGTGTGTGTTCTTCTTGTATGTGTTGGCACCGTCCTGTGTGTGTGTGTGTGTGTGTGTGTTAGGAGGGGCTCCAACGTGTCTCTGACCCTGGACATGTGTTCTCCTGGCTGTACGGAGCCCTATGGCTACGGAGCCCAGCTCTCTCCCAGAGACCAGACTGCCAAGGAGTACCTGAGGGAGGGAACAAACACACTCACCCCTGCCCAGCTCCACACACGTGCTATAGACGACCAGGCCCTACAGGCTGAGTTCTATGTGAGTAACACACACACACACACCAAGGAGCGATATACACCCAGAGGCTTCTATAAACAGTTGGTGGTTGAGATGTGGACACAGTGAATAGCATACCCAGCTCTGTAGAGGATACATTTCACATTTAGGCTGATATACTCACTCACACACACACTCACACACACACACACACACACGCTCTCTCGCTCTCTCTCTCTCTCTCTCAAAATTAGTACCCAGTAAATCAAGGAGAGTTGAGAGACAGGGAGTTCAAACTATGGAGTATCCACAGATGTGGGAGGGGCATCATTGTCATATTTCCCAGCATGCTCTGTTGCAGGTAGATTCTTAGAATCGTTTGTTTCAATATCTCTGTTTTCGCATGTTTGATATTATGCTACACAATATGTAACACATATTTTCCTAAACTAATCTAATCTGTAAGTGGTTGGATGTATTGCAATTTACTGAGAAGGCTTTATATGATCTAGGTAGTCTCGAACAAAAGTACTGTCTTTCCTGCTCTGACATGCAGTGTCCCTCTTAAATGGATACCAATAGAGATGGATGTCACATTGTAAGCCACCATAATATGGCACATTAAGAAATGTGAATGAGACTTTACACACATAATTTACTCTAGAATACTGAGCAAGACTGAACAGCACTGCAGATAATTAATTTTCAATTAATACTGTGCAGAGTTAAATATTAACACTAACTCTGAAAAAAATAACTTTGTTGCCAGAGTACTCTTTTTTCTGTGTCAGAGTTACGTTTTCTCTCTCATTTGTGTATAAACTATTTATATACACACAAACAGAGACACTCACACAATCATGTACATTGCACACACAATTAATTAGGGTCATCACTTCCTATACATTGCTAAGCTACATCCATTGTTCTGTTGCCATTGACAGGAAACTCCCATGAACTTTGTGGACCCAAAAGAGTATAACTACCCAGGCCTGGTGAGAAAGAACCGCTACAAGACCATCCTCCCCAGTGAGTAGACTGAACCCAGCAGCCATTTTCTCTGAGCCTCTGTCACAAAATGTTATGTAGAGTAGAGGTGAGAAACAACACTGGACACACATCTTGTAATGTGATCCTGTGTTTTCCAGACACACACAGCAGAGTGATACTCCAGACAGCAGATGAAGATGACTTCCTTAGAACCTACATCAACGCTAATTACCTACAGGTACGTCTTTGTACGCCTACTGCTCCCTCTCAACTGCTTCCTGTACAAGCAGTGCCAGCCCAGCCAATAAGCGACATACTGTAAGGGGTTGCTTAGGGCCCAGCGGCCGCTAGGGCAAAACACCGACATGTTCTGGGGTTGGGTGGGGCAAAAGGCTTGGGTCGGCCCTGTGTACAAGTGTTCCCAACAAGGGTCCTGTGAGAACTTCTATGTTCTCACACTTGAACTACTGTGTTGCTGTCCTCAGGGTTACAGGGGTGAGGAGCGGGCGTACATCGCTACCCAGGGTCCTACAGTGAACACAGTGGGAGACTTCTGGAGGATGGTATGGCAGGAACGCTGTCCTATCATCGTCATGATCACTAACCTAGAGGAGAAGAATGAGGTAAGGAGGGAGACAGGGGGAGAGGGATGGATAGGGGAGTATGGTGTGGTAGAAGCCCACCCTTAACAGTACATGTCCACTGTGAACCATGGCTATGTGTTGCCCCTTACAGAAATGTGCGGAGTACTGGCCTGAGGACTCTGTGACCCACGAGGGCATCGAGATCACGGTTGTCACGGTAACCCAGGAGGACGACTACAGCCTGAGGGTCTTCACTCTGAAGGTAAGACTGATAGCAGACAGACACATACAGTATACATCTATACACCAATGCCAAGGACACCAAGGACATGAATAAATTATATAGAGAGTGAAAATGGCCTCTGCACTGGCCTCTGAATGTAGAGAGATAGATAAGCTGCCAAAAGTACAGCTGTTGGCTAATAATATGGCAATTAAATCACAAAATGAAAAACAGACCATAAACCTTTTTGTAAAAAAAATAAAGCAACTAACACCTAGGGAACAGATTGGACGTACCGGTACATGTGTGTGTGTGTGTGTGTGTGTGTTAATGTGTGCGTGTCAGTTTGATGGAGAGGAGCGCAGCCTCAGGCAGTACTGGTACACCTCCTGGCCTGACCAGAAGACCCCGGACAAAGCCCCGCCCCTCCTGGAGCTGGTAGAGGATGTGGAGCAGGCCAGAGAGGAAGCTCCGCCCACCAGCGGCCCTGTCATCGTCCACTGCAGGTAGAGTTGGAAACACAGATATGATAGTCCAGGAGGGTTGGTCTGTACCATAGAGGTAGAAATAGGGCTCTAGATGGCTATAGCCTGTTCTAGCATGGACATTGCCATTGAGGGATTCCACCATTTTAAAGTAGTCAACTAGGTGGGTTGGGAGCGTTGTCTTCTTCTTCAAATTGGGTTGCCTATGGTTTGTAAATGATTTAATGCTATATCCGCCATCTAGTGGCCACAATAAATGAATAACACACAAGATTTGGTTCAGAACTCCAGCACTGCAGGTGGCTGTAAATCACCAATATTAGCTTTACGCTTCTTTTTCAACACAAGAGAAAAATACAATTTACTAAACTGGAGATCGCCATACTATCTCTGCCAGTGCGGTCACAAATCAAATCAAATCAAATGTTATTTGTCACAAGCGCTGAATACCACAGGTGTAGACCTTACTGTGAAATGCTTACTTACAAGCCCTTAACCAACAATGCCGTTTTAAGAAACAGACACCATAATGGGGCGGCACCATCATTGGGGCGGATGCCTCAGTGGATTCTTTGGAAGGTCCGTGCCCCTAAAGATGGAAGACATGGCAGCACTGCAGCTCTCATACAGGGCCGGCCCTCCCATTAGGCAGGCACTTGAATTTGGGGTGGCGTTTTGACAATTGGCTGCCGCCCTCCGGCGCCCCTGATCGGCTACTACATCGCCGGCGGCACTCCTGCTGCCAGCTCATAGCGTTGCTGCAGTTCCCGCTCCCCACCCGCTTCTCCCGGGGGGGCGCCGGCGGTGTAGTGGCCGATCAGGGGCGCCAGATTTGAATTCCAGGGCCAGCCCTGCTCTCATAGCTTTTCAGTGCATCAGTCAGGTCAGAAATACTCCAAAACGTGCTTGCTCAGGTCAAAACATTAATGTTTCCTCCTCCTTTTCCTTCTTGCAGTGCTGGGATAGGTCGGACGGGCTGTTTCATTGCCACCTCCATCCTGTGTAAACAGCTGAGGAGTGAGGGCGTGGTGGACATCCTGAGGACCACCTGCCAGCTTCGCCTCGACAGGTGAGTCAACAGTCTGTCTTGGGCTGTCTTTCTTCACACCGGTCTCTTTGTCTTTTTCCTGACCTCTGCCCTTGTGTGGTGTGTGTGTGTGTGTGTGGTGCGCGTACTCGTGCCTGTGTGTGTGTGCTGCAGAGGCGGGATGATCCAGACGGGTGAGCAGTACCAGTTTGTGCACCACGTCCTCAGCCTGTACGAGAAGCAGCTGTCCCACAATGCAGAGGAGTAGGGACACACCACTGTACACTGTACCTACCGTACTGTACACCCATCTCAATGTCACCCTTTAACATACGCGACCACAAAAAACTACACGGACAACACACTATGTCAGCCTCATCCAGCCCCCTTCCATTTCAGAGGCCCACGTACGAGAAGCACAATCTTGACTTAAAGTTCCTTAATTCTGATTGCCTTGCTCTAAAAGTAGCAATGACAACATTTCTGTCTGGCCCCACTTCTAATGCAAACATTTGTTTTCACATTTGGCAGAGGTCTGTCCCTAGTAGGATATCTTATAAGGTATGTCCCATCAAGTGCCATTCTGGATTATTCACAGACTTCTCCAGATAAGAAACGGTCCAGCCTATTTTACAAGTGTTGTAAAACAATCTCACAGTTCGTCTGAAGCGTAAACCACCAACTAGCTTTTCTCTCCTGTTACAACAAAACTATCTCCTACGAGCAAAAGACGTTTAAAAGACGTATTTTCAACGTCTTGAGCTCACTGGGCCTCATAAAATAAAAACAGTACAGCAGGCCTTTCAAACTCCTAGTGCTTTCAGGAGCCACCTCATCTTCAGGTTGCATGGTGCTATGTGTTCATTACCATTGACTGAGGCATGTACCATAGATCTCTATGGAACCATAGAGGAATGTAACCATTAGGTACCTAGGCATTGGGTGCAGTCTCTACAGTAATACAGTACGGTGCGTATGTGCAGTCAGTCAGTCATCATGACCTCCATGGGTATTCAACATACATTTTAGCCTCATAGATTTTCACCAGAGTTGTCATGTAACCACCGAGACTGAGGGGGCGTCTGCACGTCTCAACTTCTGGGTTCATACATCAGAAGTAATGACTGTCGCATACAGTAGCATAGAGGTGCAGATTTACTAGCAAAACGTGTGTACTTTTTTTGCGGCAGTAAAATAGCCTGGGTGCCAGTCTGTTCCTGCTCGCTTGCCAACTCCTTGTGGAATTGCCATGTTTTGTAAATTACAACGTAGTCTGCAAAAACACAAAACAGATCTGGGACCAGGCAAGAAGAAACAAACCTCCAACTTGACTTTTTATTGTGTTATCTCCCCTCTAACAAAGGATGCAGGTGTTAACGATGGGTAAACCTGACCCTCCTAAGCCTTCCCGTCAGCGCCCTCTCAGTGGTGTTGGGATGATGACACCTCTGCTATCAACAGTAGCCTGAACACATGCGTGACGTTAGCAGCCCATGATTGTTGTATAGATAATCCAAGCCTAATCCGTATAAAGCACAATAGACCCAACTATGGTTGTCTCTCTGATGTTCAGCTGTAAATGTTATTTTCTGTATCGTATTTTGACTGTGTTGACTTAAATGGATTGCATGTGCTGTATGGGAGTCTCATATGTCCGTAATCAAAGCAAAGTGATTGGTTGTCCAGCTTTCTGTTGTGTAAGGGTTCTCCAATTATCTTGCTTGCTCTCTGCCAATGCTTTTGATACAGTTTGCTTTTGTGAAACCAACCAGAGATATTTTTAGAACATTTTGATACAATCCTTTCGAGTAGATGCCTTGTGTATATTACCATTTACACCACAATGGAATGTAGCTCATACTGTGGTCAAACCATTGGTTTATATCGCAAGATTTGACAGAAAAAAATGTGACAACTACCCAAGTTACCTTACAACAAAAACCATTGATTGTTTTGTCTTCAGTATTACTTTGATGCCTCTAGGCTTTGCTTTAACATGCTTTATGTATCTTCAGGTTTTTAGCTTGTTTTCTTCTGGAGTTTTTACCCCAGACCCAGTTTTTACACAGTCCTCACTCATTCCCCATCTGTGGTTCCAACTGAATTCAATCACATACAAAGGAAAACCACACTGTGGGTTCAGTCTAAATGTTTACGCCAATGCCAATGTCCATGACGAACAGCTTGCAGCCAGGATTTAAATGTGGTTAACACCTCCGATACTTAACATTGACCTACAGTGTGGTTTCCCTTGGTTTGTAATTGGTTGCATTGGGGCCTGTGACACTAGGCCAGACTGACTTCACAACGACATTAGAAATAAGATGTTTAGCTATGGCAGATAGAAAAGAGCTGAAGTGGAACCACTAGAAACAATGGAGAAGTTGGAATTCAACTATGAAATCCTTTCCTGATAACGCTCGTTGCAAATGATCCATAAGTTGTATTTTGAGTGCTTGTTTTCTGTGCTACGGGGTCTCATTCTGGTGATCATAGTGAGGAAAAAGATAATTGAAATACAGTATCCAACCCAGTGAGCAAAATTGGTTGAAAAGACTTTGAATATGTCTTTTTGATTGAAACAATGTTGAAAAGATGTCTTCTCAACCAGTTTTGCTCACTGGGAAACTATCAGACATACTCAAACCAACCAGCAAACAGCCTACTCTCCTCTGCTACTACAGTATTGCTTTAAATTGTGAGTTTTTTGCATCCAAATAAAAGTAGATTTTCATGAATCTGTGTTGTCATTTCTCTTTAGAATGTTCTGTCTGACTCTTTTTATTAAAAAAAAACACGTTTCTGCGCATGTATTTATTATGGTATTACTTCACTAAGGCAACACTCCATTGGCTGAGGCGTGAGTGCCTGCTGTATCAGTTGTCAGTACGCAACTATAACCACTAGATGTCAGACTATACAATGTAATACAGTAACATACAACGACTACAACCAGAGAGAAAGAGGCGAAGCCAGAGCGTTTAACTCAAAATCTGTCCACGAAAATAAGACCACTAAGTGAGGAATTATTGTATGGAGATCAATGAGAGATTGTCAAATTCAGTCATTTGCTACGTTAGGCTTATTTGATTGAATATACGTTTCGTATTGGTTAGGTTTGCTACGACTGCACTGATATAAGTGAATATGTGGCATATTGCCAACCAAAAAACGTAAAAATGTATCTCACTTCCTCCTGTCTGCCTTTCGTCATTGAGGACATGTATTTACATTCTTAGAGAGGTCTCTTGTTAATATAATATATCATCTTTGCTATGACAAATAAAGACCATCCCATTGTATTATGATAACAAAATAACTCTCACACTGAGCATTGACCACCACTACAATTGCAGGATTTTATGCCTATGAGTATTTATATGGATCTAATGCACTTTAATTTACTGTTTATATAGTTACTGTAGTTCTTGGGTAGGCCTACAATAACAGTGTAATTAGACTGTGATATACGTTTTGGTTTTGTTGGGACCTAACCTAGACATATCCTAGGATCACAGGCGGCCGGCTGGTGGCACCTAAATCCCCTCAGGAGCCTCCTGGGCAATGACGGACTGGCCATCTGGAGCACCGGGAATTTTTTCAGTGGGCCGATGCAACGCAAAATATAAATAACCCCAGCCCCTGCTTTAATAACCAAGTGCTGTGTGTCTGACTGGCCCAGGCGAGTGGGCTGCCGGCCAACAGCCACTGCGGTTGGGTATTACATCTGTCAGCCTCTCTCTCCCAGCCAATTACTTTTGGTCCTGTCCATTATAACTTTACCTGGGCTCCGCCCCTTTCCCATCTCTGTTAAGTGGTGACATTTGGATAAATAGTGGAGTGGAGCAAGATGGACGAACAAACAAAAAGAGAAAAAACGTAAAGGTGGTGCTGAAAAGCGGAGAGAGAAGAGGTTGAAGTCCCTTGAGGCTGATGCAGACAAATGTTTTAAATTAACTAATTATTAATTTGATGTCGTTGCCAGTCAATCATCTCAGCCTAGTGAGCCTGAAGGCCCTGGCAGCAGAGAGGAGAGAGAGGAGAGAGAGCAGCCCATTGAGCCCAGCGATACCAGTTCAACTGTTAGTCAAGGTTTTGCAGCTGAAGCGGTAAGACAGAAGACAATAGGGATAAGATAAGCAATGTTTGGGTTTGGCTAGCTGGCTATTTAGCTATATCGGGTGCCTTTTGTTGAAATGAGCGCTCATCATTGTCACTTTTCGTGAACCGACCAATCATAGTCAAAAGGTTGACGTGCTACAACAAACTTTCTAAATGTTGAACTCATTGTTATGCATGAATGGTTATGATTATTGATAAGTTAGTAATTATTAACAAATTAGAGACTAACCACAAGGATTTAATGACGGAACAAAACCTACAAACATTATAAATCTTGGTTGTGTATTTCTTAAACTGCTGTATTGTCCAATTGGAATTAATATTATACTAGTGGTATATAGTATACTATTATATGAAATTATATGAATATACTAACATTATATAATTAATATATTAATATTATACTAACATTATACTATTATAGACTGTTCTGGCACTGGGGCGGAGCAGACGGCTGAACCCGGAATGGGTACCGGTGGAGCGGAATGCTCTGGCACTGAGGCTGAGCAGACGGCTGGACCCGGAATGGGTACCGGTGGAGCGGACTGCTCTGGCACTGGGGCGGAGCAGACGGCTGGACCCGGATTGGGTACCGGTGGAGCGGACTGCTCTGGCACTGGAGCGGAGCAGACGGCTGGACCCGGATTGGGCACCGGTGGGGCGGACTGCTCAGGCTCTGGAGCGGAGCAGACGGCTGAACCCGGACTGGGCACCGGTGGGGCGGACTGCTCAGGCTCTGGAGCGGAGCAGACGGCTGAACCTGGAATGGGTACCGGTGGGGCGGACCGCTCTGGCACTGGGGCGGGGCAGACGGCTGGACCCGGAATGGGCACCGGTGGGGCGGACTGCTCAGGCTCTGGAGCGGAGCAGACGGCTGAACCCGGACTGGGCACCGGTGGGGCGGACTGCTCAGGCTCTGGAGCGGAGCAGACGGCTGAACCCGGAATGGGTACCGGTGGGGCGGACCGCTCTGGCACTGGGGCGGGGCAGACGGCTGGACCCGGAATGGGTACCGGTGGAGCGGACCACTCTGGCCCTGGAGCGGAGCAGACGGCTAGACCCGGAATGGGTACCGGTGGAGCGGACTGCTCTGGCACTGAGGCTGAGCAGACGGCTGGACCCGGAATGGGTACCGGTGGAGCGGACTGCTCAGGCTCTGGAGCGGAGCAGACGGCTGAACCCGGACTGGGCACCGGTGGGGCGGACTGCTCAGACTCTGGAGCGGAGCAGACGGCTGAACCCGGAATGGGTACCGGTGGGGCGGACCGCTCTGGCACTGGGGCGGGGCAGACGGTTGGACCCGGAATGGGTACCGGTGGAGCGGACCGCTCTGGCCCTGGAGCGGAGCAGACGGCTAGACCCGGAATGGGTACCGGTGGAGCGGACTGCTCTGGCACTGAGGCTGAGCAGACGGCTGGACCCGGAATGGGTACCGGTGGAGCGGACTGCTCAGGCTCTGGAGCGGAGCAGACGGCTGGACCCGGATTGGGCACCGGTGGGGCGGACTGCTCAGGCTCTGGAGCGGAGCAGACGGCTGAACCCGGACTGGGCACCGGTGGGGCGGACTGCTCAGGCTCTGGAGCGGAGCAGACGGATGAACCTGGAATGGGTACCGGTGGGGCGGACCGCTCTGGCACTGGGGCGGGGCAGACGGCTGGACCCGGAATGAGTACCGGTGGAGCGGACCGCTCTGGCCCTGGAGCGGAGCAGACGGCTAGACCCGGAATGGGTACTGGTGGAGTGGACTGCTCTGGCACTGAGGCTGAGCAGACGGCTGGACCCGGAATGGGTACCGGTGGAGCGGACTGCTCTGGCACTGGGGCGGAGCAGACGGCTGGACCCGGATTGGGTACCGGTGGAGCGGACTGCTCTGGCACTGGAGCGGAGCAGACGGCTGGACCCGGATTGGGCACCGGTGGGGCGGACTGCTCAGGCTCTGGAGCGGAGCAGACGGCTGAACCCGGACTGGGCACCGGTGGGGCGGACTGCTCAGGCTCTGGAGCGGAGCAGACGGCTGAACCCGGAATGGGTACCGGTGGGGCGGACCGCTCTGGCACTGGGGCGGGGCAGACGGCTGGACCCGGAATGGGTACCGGTGGAGCGGACCGCTCTGGCACTGGAGCGGACAGCTCTGGCACTGGAGCGGAGCAGACGGCTGGACCCGGAATGGGTACCGGTGGAGAGGACTGCTCTGGCACTGAGGCGGAGCAGACGGCTGGACCCGGAATGGGTACCGGTGGAGCGGACTGCTCTGGCACTGGAGCGGAGCAGACGGCTGAACCCGGAATAGGTACCCTCGCTGGAGGTTCAGGGTCGCTGACCTTCGCTGGAGGTGCAGGGTCGCTGACCTTCGCTGGAGGTGCAGGGTAGCTGACCTTCGCTGGAGGTGCAGGGTCGCTGACCTTCGCTGGAGGTGCAGGGTCGCTGACCTTCGCTGGAGGTGCAGGGCTGCTGACCTTCGCTGGAGGTGCCGGGTGGCTGACCTTCGCTGGAGGTTCAGGGTTGCTGGCCTTCGCTGGAGGTTCAGGGTTGCTGGCCTTCGCTGGAGGTTCAGGGCTGCGGACCTTCGCTGGAGGTTTCGGGCTGCGGACCTTCGCTGGAGGTTTCGGGCTGTGGACCTTCGCTGGAGGTTCAGGGTGGCGGACCTTCGCTGGAGGTTCAGGGCTGCTGACCTTCGCTGGAGGTTCAGGGCTGCTGACCTTCGCTGGAGGTTCAGGGCTGCTGACCTTCGCTGGAGGTTCAGGGCTGCTGACCTTCGCTGGAGGTACCCCTCTGTCGCATAGCCTCAGCAATAGTGCCCGTCGGCGATCGAAATCCTTCTCCTCCTCTATCTCCCGTAGGACTGGGTCCTTCTGCGGCTCCACCGGAAGCGCAACCCAGGCTCTCCACCACCTCGTCTGCTCCCATTCCGGGTATTCATGAAACCCCTCTGGCTTCTCCTGATCCTGAACGGTGGGCAGACGAAGTGGTGTGCGATCCCCCTCCTTCAGCCTCTCCGGACTCTGGCGGCGCACCGATGGTGTGGTGCTCGAAGCCACGACGGACCTTCTTTGGCTCCGAGCCGGTGCTGGACGTAACGGACTGAGGAGGCGCACCGGTGGAGCGGATTGCTCTTGCATGGGGGTGGAGTAGACGATCGGACCCAGACTGGGCACCGGAGGAGCGGATTTCTCTGGAAGGGAGGTGGAGTAGACAACCGGACCCGGACTGGGTACCGGTGGAGCGGACTGCTCCGGCCTGGGAGTGGAGTAGACGACCGGACCTGGACTGGACCACTACGCCATCTCCCTCTCGACCTCTATCTCCACCAATTCCTCCAGAACCTCTCCAAAATGCTCCTCCAGATACACCTCCTCCACCTTGCTCTGAGCCCCCCATCTGTACTTCGGCCTCTCCATGCTCCATATGGGGAGTGGTACTGGCTCGTCTTCTTCGTGGCCAGACCACCCCCATAGCCCCTCCCCGAAGTTTTTGCGGGCGTTTCCCCGTCTCGCGCGTCGCGCATAACGCGGCGGCACCTCCTCTCTCTCCGTCTCTCCCCAGTTACGCTGCTTGGTCTGGTAGTGGTGGGTCGTTCTGTCACGATGTGGGTGTGGGAATGACCAAGGCGCAGTGCACTCATAGTTCGACATTGTTTTATTTATACTAATACTATGTATATATAAAAACAATCCAAAAGTACGAACTCAAAACAAACACTACAATACCAAAACGTCACGTTCACCTAAACCAACACGAATGAAACGGACGTAACAAAAAGAGCACACTTACTTTAGCCGTGACTGTGACATACAACGACAACGACCCACACCCGAGTGAAGGACAGACTCAACATATATGGGATCCCTAATTAGAGACAATGCGGTGCAGCTGCCTCTAATTAGGGATCCAACCCAAACCCCACACAGAAACAGAAAAGAACGACACTGTCAGACTCTGACCATAGCTACATAGATAAGCAATTAGGCTTCTCTATGGCCAGAGCCTGACAAGACCAGAGTTACTCACGGATGGATGTATAATTGTTAAACTAGGTCCTAACACCCCAACAGTTCCAGGTCTATGTTGCCGACGGCACGGCACCCCGGTGAGGCATTAAATAGTCTAATAGCCGCCGGCAGGAAGGACCTCCTGTAGCGCTCTCTGGCACACCGTGGTGGGATCAGTCTGTGACTGAAAGTGCTGGAACCATCTGACCAGTAAAATAAATAGGTAGGTAATATGTTGCCTACTCACCAGTCTTTCACCAACAAATGTCTTCCTGTATTATTTATATTACTGGTCAGATGGTTCCAGAGATTCTTGCAGTCATCCCCCTCTTCAAAGGGGGAGACACTCTAGACCCAAACTGTTATAGACCTATATCCATCCTGCCCTGCCTTTCTAAAGTCTTCGAAAGCCAAGTTAACAAACAGATAACTGACCACTTCGAATCCCACCGTACCTTCTCTGCTATGCAATCTGGTTTCCGAGCTGGTCATGGGTGCACCTCAGCTACGCTCAAGGTACTAAACGATATCATAACCGCCATAGATAAAAGACAGTACTGTGCAGCCATCTTCATCGACCTGGCCAAGGCTTTCGACTCTGTCAATCACTGCATTCTTATTGGCAGACTCAACAGCCTTGGTTTCTCAAGTGACTGCCTCGCCTGGTTCTCCAACTCCTTCGCAGACAGAGTTCAGTGTGTCAAATCGGAGGGCCTGCTGTCCGGTCCCCTGGCAGTCTCTATGGGGGTGCCACAGGGTTCAGATCTTGGGCCAACCCTTTTCTCTATATACATCAACGATGTCGCTCTCGCTGCTGGTAACTCTCTGATCCATCTCTACGCAGACGACACCATTCTGTATACATCTGGCCCCTCTTTGGACAGTGTGTTTACTAACCTTCAAACAAGCTTCAATGCCGTACAACACTCCTTCCGTGGCCTCCAACTGCTCTGAAATGCTAGTAAAACTAAATGCATGCTTTTCTATCGAACGCTGCCCGCACCCGCCCACCGGACTATCATCACTACTCTCGACGGGTCCGACTTAGAATACGTTGACTCCTACAAATACCTAGGCGTCTGGTTAGACTGTAAACTCAACTTCCAGACTCACATCAACCATCTCCAATCCAAAATTAAATCCAGAATCGGCTTCCTATTTCGCAACAAAGCCTCCTTCACTCATGCTGCCAAACATGCCCTTGTAAAACTGACTATCCTACCGATCCTTGATTTCGGCGATGTCATTTACAAATTAGCCTCCAACACTCTGCTCAGCAAATTGGATGTAATCTATCACAGTGCCATCCGTTTTGTTACCAAAGCCCCGTATACTACCCACCACTGCGACCTGTACTCTCTCATTGGTTGGCCTTCATTATATATTCGTCGCCAAACTCCAGGTCATCTATAAGTCTTTATTAGGTAAATCCCCGCCCTATCTCAGCTCACTGGTCACCATAGCAACACCCACCCGTAGCATGCGCTCCAGCAGGTATATCTCACTGGTCACCCCCAAAGCCAACACCTCCTTTGGCCGCCATTCCTTCCAGTTCTCTGCTGCCAATGACTGGAACGAATTGCAAAAATCATTGAAGCTGGAGGTTCCTATCTCCCTCACTAACTTTAAGCATCAGCTGTCAAAGCTGCTTATCGATCACTGCACCTGTACATAGCCCTTCTGTAAATAGCCCACACTACTACCTCATCCCCATATTTATTTTTATTATTTTCGCTAATCTTGCACTCCAGTATCTCTATTTGCACATCATAATTTGCACATCCTTCATTCCTGTGTTAATGCTAATCTGTAATTTATATCACCACTATGGTCTATTTATTGTCCTACCTCCTAACCTTATTGCATTTTGCACTACATTTTGCACTCTGTATATAGATTTTCTATTGTGTTTTTGACTATGTTTGTTTACTGTGTAACTCTGTGTTGTAGTTTTTGTCGCACTGCTTTGCTTTGTCTTGGCCAGGTCGCAGTTGCAAATGAGAACTTGTTCTCAACTGACCTACCTGGTTAAATAAAGGTGAAATAAAAAAATAAAAATTCTTGCCACCTTGCTGCCAGTGCCATTGTGCCAATATGTGCTCCTTCTAGCCAGCCTCCTCCTAAGGGGGGGGGGGGGGGGGTAGGCAGGTCAGAGTAAAAAAATCCAGGGCCATTTTTCATTCCTAGTCCACCCCTGCTCCTAGGATTCTTTACACCCATCCAGCAACCTTTGCATCGCGGTTGCACAAAATAGCATGTTCCTCTCTCAGCGACAGTGCATGACCCCTACGGTCTCCGAAGTGTGTCAGCTCTTGACAGCATGTAGCGCTGCACGCGAGATCAAGGAATAATCCTGTACGTCTCCTTTAAAACCAGTGTCCCTTTAATCCACGGCTCAGAAGGCTGACGTCAACTAACCCCTGAGCTGCAGACTCCGATTGGCTGAAAGTGACGTCAACCTGATTTTTTTTCTCTCTCCCTTCTGAACCATGACCTCATCCCTAGTTCATTTTAGTGCTAAAGGCACCTTCCGTTTTCTCTAGAAGTTAATGCCTAGTAAATGCAGATCGCTTATCTGTAATTGCGGCCACACTGCATGGCCTACATACAAGCGAAACAATTGTTGATAGTGTTTTAATCTGTTTCACTACTTAATTTTCCAGCGCTGTCAACATTGCGCTGTGACCATAGCGGCTCTGCTGTCGCACAGTGTTCAATTTCCCTCGACCCATGACAAGTAAACAGTGACCAAAGTTAAAGCGCTTTTGAAGAGACCTGGCGTGTCACACTGTTTCTTTACACATGGAGGTTAGCTGATCACAAATCACCAAGCCGGGGACACAGAGGTGAGTGTTTGTGGAGCCCCGCAGTGTGTGATCAATCACTTTGATATAAGGTGATGTCCCTTAACCCTTCCCCTTTTCCTAAACTTAACCTCAGTCTCCTAACCTGTTACGTTAATTATCATAACCTGCTGTCTAAATTCTCATAATCTGCTACGAAAAAGTCACTTCGGTACCAAAGTGGCGTGAAAATAGTTTTCCCCCGTATGTTTTCTCCGTGATCAGGCTGCTCTCTGTCAAGTAATTCCTCCCCTAGTCGATTACGTTAGCAGAGGGCTAGTTAGCGTCAGTATCTACAGAAGTGCGGCGTGGTTACGTCCCCCTGCCGTCTGTTAGTGCGCAGCCTCGTATAATGGGAAATAATCATACCTGGGCTTATTTCTTCTTTATTTTTTTTTACAAATACCGCGTATCTTCGATTTTTTTTCTTTTCATTTTACGGTAGGTGGAATGCAGTTATTTTTCTGTTTTTCTTTTGGGGCCGTTAAATCATGTGCGCGATTTATGGGTGGTCGTTTCGCATGCAGATATCTACAGGTCACAACAACAGTAAATCTACTTAATTGACGCACCTGCGTCTGTAGCCTATAATGTAGTCTAATTATCAACAAAAAAAATACCACTAAACATTTGACCACAATTATGTCTAGTCCATATCTGGTCTTTATTGTGGTCTGTCTCCATTGGGTTTTATTGCGGTGCGTTATTTTTGTGTTGCGGCTCGGTTTTATTATCGCCTCTATTTATACTGGATCATGGGGGGAGCGAGTATTGTCACCAGGCCAGAACACCCCGTGGTTTTCATCGTGCTCAAAACCAGAAATACATCGAAATATGCTATATGTCTTAACATTTTATTTATAGATACTTTATTCCATCTTCTATCATTACCCTGCCTTTATTGTTATGATCATGTTATTAACCTGTGATTATGTCATAACGTGAGGTAATAACACTATAGGCTACTGCTATTGTTGTTTTCGTTATGTGATTGTTTATGCTGAGATATTATTCTTCATGCACGCTAGCTTGCTGAGGTATAGATGAGATATAGAGTATATGTTTGGATCATAGAGGACAGCCCTGTGTTATGTTATGTCATGATGATGTTGTCCCTTCATAGGCTATGTGTCCCATTCAAACCAGTTATTTTTCTATCAGGTTGTATGCTACGTAGATTACATTGTAGCAGTCACATGTTGAACCAGATATAGGACCTTCACTTATAGGTTCACCTGAAATGTAGAGCGAGAGAATAGTGTAGGTGATGTACATCCTTGCTTACTGTTTGTGTGTGTCCTGTGTGTCACAGCAGGTACAGCTACAGTACTGAGGGTGGTGATGCAATGTCTGTACAGTCTGCTTTCCTTCTGAGAAGGTGCTGTAATAACAGCTGGTAGTTACAAGATATGGTTATTATGCTGTGTGTGCCCTGTGAGTTCTGAGGGACAGGTACACTGTACACAGTAGTTGTTTAATGTTTACACACGTTTAGAAATGCATACACACACACACACACACTGTGTGTGCGCACGTGTTTCTGAGCGTGTGTAAACATTAAACAACTACTGTGTACAGTGTACCTGTCCCTCAGAACTGTGGCTCTGCCTCACTGGATCCACTGGATCCTAGATGGTCCGTGTTATCAGCAGTGAGGATGCCCTGTGTGATGGTGGTCCTCTGTAGCTCAGTTGTTAAAGAATGGCGCTTACAATGTACGACTGTAAGTTGCTTTGGATAAAGGTTTCTGTTAGTATTATATTATGATGGCCCAGGGACGGGGGGTGGATGGTAGATAAGTTCCGTCACACACATACAGCGGGGTTGAGAGATGAAGGTGCTACATGTCTCTATATCTGTCAGCTCCGCTCACTGACCCTGTTGTCATAGCCCTATCATTAGACTTCACACACATTCAATGGGCATGGAGTCTAGGGTCAGATCGAATCTGCAGGGACGTTTTCTTATCAACATTTTTTACTTTATTTCCTGTATACGTGTACACTGTCAATGAAACTGTATTAATTAATAAGGCTAGGTAACTCGTTTTTATTTCAATTTGACTGAATTCCACTGGTATTTTCTATTGGAAATCATTGTCTTTGGGTTAAGGAAATGAGAGTTTGGGATTGTAGGTTATGAGATATGGCATTATTTATAGAAACATAATCACCTCATTATCAATGACCATAGTGTTCAATGAAGATTGTACCACTGTGGCATTTGTGGGAGAAAAATAAATCTTGTCAGATGTAACCTAACACTGGTGTCCATATTGAACTGATTATCACAGCAGGAGGACTAGCCTTAGGCCCCAGGCCTGGAAGAGACCTGCCTGGGCTGCATCTCAATAGTCTACAGTGGCTTTCTTTCCTCCTCCATTCATCGCCACTAAGGTCCCTATCTATAGTTTTTTTCCACATCAGTGCAGATGAATGAAAGGAGTCAAGGGGAGGACTATTGAGGTGCACCCATGTTTTGGTGGAGGGAAGCTCTGAAGTCATACGTTTATTGTGCTCCACAGATTTCCATGTTGTGGTGGAGTTGTTGCAGGGGATTGCTGGTCAGTAAAATCAAGGGAAAGAGTACATGGCATGCGATGAAGTAATTGTTTGTGTTTAATAGATTCCTATGAGGTCTGTGGATGATGTTATTGGGAGGATGATGTTACCTTGCCTAGTTAAAATAAAGGTGAAATAAAATAAAAATAAAAACATTCCTCATCGTTGGGTGTCCTCCAGTTGATCTCTTTGTTTAACCACAGGTTTATGTGTAATTACTGTTTATTTTACATGTATTGAATAGAAGTGAGTTCATTACTACATTTATTGCGAAGCATCCGTCCTAATTTATTCAGTTTTAGAGCGTTGGTTATGTTTTCATTCACGTTTCATTACTCCTGCATATTTTTTATAGTCTTATCCTGACCATATATGAACCTGTTCCAGTGCACCAGTAATTGGTTAGTAGTGTTGGAGCCAGCTCTAGTGGTGGTACATTACCCTACCAGTACCCACTACGCATCATCTTCCCTCCCTCCGTCCTCCTCGTGCCCCCTGTTCTACCCAATACGGGCTGTTTCCATGGCAACCCGGGAATCTGCTCTAGTCAGTTCCGCCTGTTCCACTCTTCTGTTTCAAACTTCTCTTCTGTACATCCAAGATTTAAAAATAAAAACAGGCTCCCGCTGGCTATTTTAGATACTAAATGCCAGATGGAGGAGACTTGTTATGCAGGAGAGGGAATGAAGTTGCCATGTTCAATAAGGATACTGCGTTGCCATGTTGGATGGTGGAGGATACTGAGGTTGGGGGCTCTCCTTCTCTCCTCTCTTACCTCCTTCTCAGTCTAGACAAACATAAGCGAATGAGAAGCAAGCTGTGATGCAACGATGGCGTGAGAGCTGGTACCTCTCCTCCCTATTACAGATGTAACCTGCACACCCCTCCCCTCCCCTCCCTGCCTTCCTTGTTGTCTGCATAAGACAACGAGAGCGAATGAGTGAGGGAGGGGGGAGGAAGGGAGGGCGGGCTCTGGTGCCATTAGACGTGAGCAGCGTCAGTGTGTGTTGTGCTCAGCCTACTCTTTAGTACTGCGCTGTCTGTCTGTCTGAACAACTCGACTGCCATAGACATGCTATGGGATGTTATAAAGCATCGTAAGGATGACATAGGGATGCTAATATCCTTGGTGCAGTGAGGCTACACTAGCTGCTAGCTCAGGTGAGGAAACCAAATCCGTTTTTTGTATTGGTCTGGGGGAAGAAGAGGGGGGGCATGTGTGGATTTTTGTTTACATGCATTGCATGTGATGTATTTTGTAGGCCTACTATGGGTTAGTCACATGTTGCTAGCCGGCTACCACCCGGGTACTCTACCCTGCACGTTAGAGACTGCTGCCCTATGTACATAGTCATTGAACACTGGTCACTTTAATAATGTTTACATACTGTTTTGCCCACTTCATATGTATGACATAGGCAGCCCATGTATTTCCATGACATAGGCTGATCAGGTGAATCCAGGGGAAAGCTATGATCCCTTAATGATGCCACCTGCTAAATCCACTTCAATCAGTGTAGATGAAAGGGAGGAGACAGGTTAAAGAAGGATTTTAAAGTCTTGAGACAATTGAGACATGGATTGTGTATGTGTGTACCATTCAGAGGGTGAATGGGCAAGACAGAATATTCAAGTGCCTTTGAACGGGGTATGATAGTAGGTGCCAGTCGTACTGGTTTTGTCAAGAACTGCAACGCTGCTGTGTTTTTCATGCTCAACAGTTTTCCGTGTGTATCAAGGATGGTCCACCACCCAAAGGACATCTAGCCAACTTGACACAACTGTGGGAAGCTTTGGAGCCAACGTGGGCCAGCATCCCTGTTGTAAGCGTTCGACACCTTGTAGAGTCCATGCCCCGACGAATTGGAGCTGTTCTCAGGGCAGCAGAGGTGGGGGTTGCAACTCAATATTAGGAAGGTATTCCTAGTGATTGTTGTCATCTTATATAACTACTGCAGTACACACCTTTTCTATTCATATACTGTCTAAAGACACTACTATATACATATATTTATATTCCATACTGTCTATAGACACCATCACATACATATATATTTATATTCCATACTGTCTATACACACACCATCATATACATATATATTTATATTCCATACTGTCTATACACACCATCATATACATATATATTCCATACTGTCAAAACTGTTTGGATGTCATAATACACACCATGTTTGGAGGAGAAATGGCACTGCACATCACCCTAAAAACACCATACCAACAGTGAAGTTTGGAGGTGGGAACATCATGGTGTGTGGCTGCTTTTCAGCAAATGGTACTGGCAAACTTCACATAATTGAAGGAAGGATGAATGGGCAAATTTACCGAGACATTCTTGACAAAAATCTGCTGCCATCTACCAGGATGATGAAGATGAAACGAGGGTGGACATTTCAGCAAGACAATGATCCCAAACACACAGCCAAGGAAACTCTCAATTGGTTTCAAAGAAAGAAAATAAAGCTGCTAGAATGGCCCAGCCAATCACCTGACTTAAATCCCATTGAAAATCTATGGAAAGAACTGAAGATCAAGATTCATAGAAGAGGCCCACGGAACCTTCAAGATTTGAAGACTGTTTGTGTGGAAGAATGGGCCAAAATCACACCAGAGCAATGCATGCGACTAGTTTCTCCATACAGGAGGCGTCTTGAAGCTTTCATTACCAACAAAGGCTTTTGTAAAAGTATTAAATAAATATCAGTAAGTGTGTTCAATACTTTTACCCTGTGTCATTTCACATTATTACACATAACTTAATTTCTGAACTTATTTGTTTTGGTTTCTTTGTATGTATGGATTACTTGGGTTGTTACCAACATCTGGTGAAAATGTCATGTCAATAGCACCTTTGGAAATATATTTACTGAGAAGAATGGTGACGTGTTCAATACTTATTTCACCCGCTGTATATATTTATATTCCATACTGTCTAAACACACCATCATATATATTTATATTCCATACTGTCTATAGACACCATCATATACATATATATTTATATTCCATACTGTCTATACACACCATCATATACATATATATTCATATTCCATAATGTCTATACACACACCATCATATACATATATATTTATATTCCATACTGTCTAAACACACCATCATATACATATATATTTATATTCCATAATGTCTACACACACCATCATATACATATATATTTATATTCCATACTGTCTAAACACACCATCATATACATATATATTTATATTCCATACTGTCTATACACACCATCATATACATATATATTTATATTCCATACTGTCTATACACACCATCATATACATATATATTTATATTCCATACTGTCTATACACACCATCATATACATATATATTTATATTCAATACTGTCTAAACACACCATCATATACATATATATTTATATTCCATACTGTCTAAACACACCATCATATATATTTATATTCCATACTGTCTAAACACACCATCATATACATATATATTTATATTCCATACTGTCTATACACACCATCATATACATATATATTTATATTCCATACTGTCTAAACACACCATCATATACATATATATTTATATTCAATACTGTCTAAACACACCATCATATACATATATATTTATATTCCATACTGTCTATACACACCATCATATACATATATATTTATATTCCATACTGTCTATACACACCATCATATACATATATATTTATATTCCATACTGTCTATACACACCATCATATACATATATATTTATATTCCATACTGTCTATACACACCATCATATACATATATATTTATATTCCATACTGTCTAAACACACCATCATATACATATATATTTATATTCCATACTGTCTAAACACACCATCATATACATATATATTTATATTCCATACTGTCTAAACACACCATCATATACATATATATTTATATTCCATACTGTCTAAACACACCATCATATACATATATATTTATATTCCATACTGTCTATACACACCATCATATATATTTATATTCATATTCCATAATGTCTATACACACACCATCATATACATATATATTTATATTCCATACTGTCTAAACACACCATCATATACATATATATTTATATTCCATACTGTCTAAACACACCATCATATACATATATATTTATATTCCATACTGTCTAAACACACCATCATATACATATATATTTATATTCCATACTGTCTATAGACACCATCATATACATATATATTTATATTCCATACTGTCTACACACACCATCATATACATATATATTTATATTCCATACTGTCTAAACACACCATCATATACATATATATTTATATTCCATACTGTCTAAACACACCATCATATACATATATATTTATATTCCATACTGTCTAAACACACCATCATATACATATATATTTATATTCCATACTGTCTATAGACACCATCATATACATATATATTTATATTCCAGACACTGACATTGTTCGGTATTACTGCACTCTTGGAGCTAGAAACATAAGCATTTTGCTGCACCTGCGATAATATCTGCTAAATACTGTATGTGTACGTGACCAATAAGATTTGATTTGTTGTTGTATGTGCTTTAGATTTGTATCCGTGCATATTGCATATACTTGTATCTACTGTTACATGTCTAGACACGGTAGAGTAGACGTCTTTTCAACCAAAAATACATATTTTCTACATATTCTGCTCATATTAGTCCCAGTGTCCTTGTGCTATGCTGGAGGAGTCCGTTAGCTCCATCTGTCTACGAGAGGTTAGTTAGTTCTTCCATGTTCAAGATGCTGTGCTAGCACTGGGGACGTTGCCAAGCAACCACCTATCTCCTATCGTCTATATATCTCTTTTATACCTCTCCTCTCTTCTATTGCCCTCTCATCTCACTCTCACTCTTCTCTCCTCTCCCTCCAATCTCTCCTCTCTCTGCTCCATCTCCCATAGTTCTCTCCCCTCCCTAGCCTTGAGCTAGCTGTGTTGCTAGGCTGAGAGTTCCTCGCAGAATAACAATCCCTCCTTCGCCCTCTTCTCCTCCCCTCCCTGTGCGGGGCGGCGATATGTCATAGTAGGGGTTTAAAGGTTGTTGGGTAGATCGTGGCGCCCGTCCACGGACACTGCTGACTGACTGACTGCTGACCAGAGCCCTCTCTTTCTGCTTCTCTGTCTCTCTTTCTGTCACCCACTGTTCTATTGGGCAGGACTGAATGTTTCTTGTCTCTCTCTCTCTCACGCATGCTTTTTCTCTCTCCCACCTCTCTCTCACACATACACACACACACAAATTCTTTCTCTTTCTCTCTCACATAGTCTTTTTCATCCTCTCTCCCACTCCGTACACACATGCTGCCTTTCATTCTCTTTGTCTCCATCTCTTCCCCCTCTCTCTTCCTCCCTTTCTCAATGTGTAGTGCATGGTTGTCAGTGTGTGTATAGTGAAATGGTGCATTCCACAAAAAATGCTGGGTTGTTTAGTTGACCCAGCAGGCATCGGGTCACTTAGTTGGGTTGTTTTCTTTAAAAACTGCTGGGTTATTGATGCCGGGTGCTGAGTTATTGACTGCTGGGTTATTGAGATATGATCCAGCGGGTCAGTTCAGAAGACCGGAGGTGTGGCTTAGTATGAGCATGACTTTCAGATAGTTAGTTAGTTATTTTTGGCCACCTGTGAGACAATATAATTCCGGTTAATTTGTTCTGTTGTATTGTTATCACATGTTAAGGTTGAACACTGACGCTTTTTAAGCTTTGATAAGGCTTACACAAGTGTATAAGTTCTTCACGAACCTATACATATCCCAACATTATATCGCAATGTTGGGATAAGTAAATAATAATGTTATGTATTTTATATTAGAACATTTAGTGTGCAAAAATATTAAAGGATTTGCAGTGTACAAACATTTAAGGGTGGCCAAAAATTATTATTGGTGTATAGGATCTTCATTAGCTGTTGCGAAAGCAGCAGCTACTCTTCCTCCAGTCCACACAAAAGAAGAACAGCTCAAGGACATACTTTTTAAAACATTACACATAGCCTACATATGAGTAAATATACACAAAAATATCTAGGTCAAATACGGAACAGGTGTTGTGCCGTGAGGTGTTGCTTTTGATGTTTTGTTTTTAAAACCAGAATTGCTGTTCACTTGAGCAATCTGAAATGGGGGAGGCGTCACTACAGACCCGGGTTCCACGACCGGGAGACCCATGAGGTGGCGCACAATTGGCCCAGCGTCGTCCAGGTTAGGGGAGGGTTTGGTGGCTGGGATGCCCTTGTTCCATCGTGCTCTAGCGACTCCTTGTGGCGGACCAGGCACAATCATGGCTCTATATAATATGGTATGTTTTCTTGAATTTGGGGACTTTGAAAAGACCCCTGGCGGCATGTCTGGTGGGGTAAGTGTGTGTGTCAGAGCTGTATGTAAGTGGACTATGCAAACAATTTGGAATTTTCAACACATGAATGTTTCTTATAAAAATAAGTGATACAGTCAGTCTCTCCTCTTCTTTTGGCCGATAGAGACTGGCGGTTAGAGTATTAATATTAGCCCTCTGATTACAGTGAAGAGCACGATGTGCAGCTCTGTTCTGGGCCAGCTGAAGCTTTTATAGGTCCTTCTTTGCAGCACCTGACCATATGACTTGGCAATAACCAAAAGTAGATCAAACTAGGGCCTGCAGGACTTGCTTTGTGGAGTGCGGCGTCAAAAAAGCAGAGCATCTCTTTATCACGGACAGACCTCTCCCAATCTTTACAACCATTGAATCAATATGTTTTGACCACGACAGTTTACAATCCAAAGTAACACCAAGTAATTTAGTCTCAGCTTGCTCAACAGCCATATTATTCATTATCAGATTCAGCTGAGGTCTAGAACTTAGGGAATAATTTGTACCAAATACAACGTTCTTAGTTCAGGACTAGTTTATTACTGGCCGGCCATTCTAAAACTGACTGCAACTCTTTGTTTAGGAATGCAGTGATTCCACTATCTGTGGTTGCTGGCTCATATAGGGTTGAATCATCGTTATACATAGACACACAAGCTCTGTTTAATGCCAGTGGCAGGTCATTAGTAGAAATAGAAAAAGGACTTAGATTTTGGCATATTGCTGAGAGTCTCTTTCAGGACATCCATCTCTCCTTGGGAGAACAGTAAACTGTTTTAAAGGTCCTGGACCTCTCTGGTCAGGTCGTCCGTTCTTTTGTTAGTTGAGTCCATCAGTATTTGGACAAAGCTCTTGAAGCTATTTTCCTGTTTTTATAACAAATGTTCATAACAACTGCTTGCAGAACCCTCTTTGTTTGTTTTAAAGATCCTTCACCTGTGAGAGAAACACTATCCTCACTGTTACTCCCACAGGCTTTGGTTTTAGATGTCATGGTAGCAACGTAGGCTAACCCTGGTATTCTACGAAGTTACAGGCAGGGCAGGTTGCGGGGCAGATGGAAACAGCAACAAACAGCAGGGATTTAGACAGCCACACCCGCCGTCCCAGCCACCAGGGCTAACCACTGTGTTCAAGCTTTGAGGAAACCTTTGCTAGCTTGATAGCTAGTTAGCAGCTAGGCTAGCTGCTACGCCAAGCAGCTCTTCAGACTTTTGGTTGGCCGCATTGTGGGATACAAATTCAAAAGTTAGCTGTTAGCCAAACGTTTTCAAAATAACACTTTTTCAGAGACTTTTAAAACGACAAACCGAGCTCTCTTTTGTTCAGCGTTCTGCACGCGTCACCTCTAATTGTGCATAAAGGTAATGTAACAGGGCCGATCTGTCAGAACGCCATGACCCTAATAAAAATAATTTACAGTCACAGTCTGTATTAGATAGAACGTTGAGGCCCTGTCCGCCAGTGAGGAAAACAACGTGTGGTTTTACCGAGGTTGCCTAAAACTACATTTAAGAAAAGTGCATGTCTAAAGATGACTTTTTAACATTCCCAAGCGTTCTCACGACTTTGAAAAACGTAACATTGTAGTGCTTCCTTTTTGCCCCTTTTCATGACGATGCTAGCAGCCACGCTAGCTAGCCAAGACCAAGTTACAAATGGAATATACTAATCAAGTTAAATGTCTTACCTGTAATTAAATGTTTTCCAAACCCATAGCTACGTGTAGCTTACTTGGACACCGGGCCCACACATTTCCCACCCAATGCCGAATAGCCTGAAGCTACAGGGCTCTTCTCACAGGCCTTAAATACCTACGTGGAAGCATTGCAAACCGCATTGTTGCCATGGTTACATGTATATTGAACAACACAGCAGCTTATCAGCATGTTTTGTTATTTCTGTGTAACTAAAAGTCGAGGGAAATTCATTATTATTACATGAATATCAACTCGGTGTATGGATTACATAAAAAAAAGATCCAGTTAAAAAAACAACAACTGGGCCTCCCGAGTGGCGCAGCGGTCTAAGGCACTGCATCACATTGCACACAATAGGCCCAGCGTCGTCCGTTTTAGGGGAGGGTTTGGCCGGCTGGGATGTCCTTGTCCCATCACGCTCTAGCGACTCCGGGCCGGGTGCATGCATGCTGACACGGTCGCCAAGTGTACGGCGTTTCCTCCGACACATTGGTGCGGCTGGCTTCCGGGTTAAGCGAGCATCGTGTCAAGAAGCAGTGCGGCTTGGCTGGGTCATGTTTCGGAGAACGCACGGCTCTCGACCTTCACCTCTCCCGAGTCCGTATAAGAGTTTCAGCTATTGGACAACACTGCAACTACTAATTGGATACCATGAAATTGGGGAGAAAAAGGGGTAAAAAGTACATAAATACATGTATAATAAATGTTTGGGTAATCCAAACAACCCAACATGTTGGGTTATTCACGCAACCCAACTGGCTGGGTCTGCACTGTGCATGTTCACATGTGCATGCATGAAGTGTGTGTGCGTGTCAGTTGACAGTCTGACAGTTGTGGGGGTGGCGGTGGGAGAAAAAGTGATTATGTGTGATAGATGAGAGGAGACAGTCCATCAAGTTTATTCTCTGTGATATATGACGCACAGACACACACAGGCTGTTCATCTGTGTCCAGACCTGCTCTGTGAATTTCCCCCCCCCCGGCTTAATTTATCTCAGCCCCTCAGTTTCCTGTTTCACGAGCTGCCACACAAGAGACCCTGCACCCACCACAACAAACAAACACACACACCCAGTTTTCAATTATACCTTGCGTACTAGTCCGTATATAAAGTGCCTGTCTATTGTTATGATCTCACCTTATAGTCTTGATGATAGTTCCCTCAGATCTCAGGACAGATTGAGTCCAGTGGATGATCCAGAGCCCTTGTGAAGTCTTAAAATAACATTTAATTGCCATGTTTAGTATTCCAGTTATTTTTATACGCGAGGTGTGCGAAGTCTGCACATGACTGTAAATGCAAAAATACTGTGTACGCTTGACATTGAGATAATGGGACTGATGGCTGATGTGGTTTGTTTTGTGTTGCCTTAATAGCAACCCAGGGTCTGGTGTACAAGATGGGAACATGGAAAACAATTGGGGCGTGTCCTCTTGGTTACTGTGCGGTGTCAATCATTACCGTGTCATGTTTCCAAACTTTCTCAGGATGAATGTTTCAGTAAGTCTGTCTCATAACCCTTACACCCATGTGTTTTCAAAACTCCAGCATAGTTACGTGGAAATGTAAAAATGTCGCAATCATCATCTCCAGCACCACCCCCAACATCGACATATGTGAAAAATTAGCTTTTCTATGTTTTGTAGTAAAAACGATAAGAGGAAGTGTTTTCCAATGAAAATGAATATGAAGTAGAACCATTTTGACATTTCCCTTTAAGGCTTCGTCTCCTTAAAGGAAGTGGAAGCTCAGTTTAGTGTTACACTAGTTTGTGTTACAAAGCACTTAATTTATAGCCACATGAAAGTGACTCTATTGACCTTCTTCTCCATTCTCTCCTCAGACACCATGGATCTCCTGAGGCCTGCTCCATTGGCGGTGGCTGCTCTCCTCCATTGACCTCCTCTGCTCTCTTCTCCTCTTCCTCCACCAACACTCCCTCTCTCCACTCATCCACCCCATCCACCCTCAGGGCAACCCTTCCCCCATCCATCCACCCCTCCACCCTCAGCGCCACCCCTCCCCCATCCATCCACCCATCCTATTGCGACCGCTCGTTGTGGCATCATGGCGGGGGAGAAGGGACCAGCCAGGCGGAGTGCCATGGACATAAAGCGCCTGGCAGGGTTGATCCAGAGGGGGGCGGGGCGTCTGCTGGTGATTGACAGCAGGACCTTCTCGGAGTACAACGCGTCCCACGTACAGGGGGCGGTCAACGTGTGCTGCTCCAAGCTGGTGAAGAGACGACTGCAGCAGGACAAGGTGTCCGTCACCGAGCTACTGCAGCCCAATGGCAAGGTCAAGGTAAGGTCAAGGGGACAGGGGTTAGAGTTTGAGGGTGGATGTGAGCCACTGTTTATTTTCCTTCAAGAAGAAATGTGTTCAACAGTTCACCAGGTATGACGGTCATGCTGGCCAAGGGGCTGCCTACACTGTATCATTTTATTTCTATGTTCTAGGACAGTGTTTCCCATCCCTGGTCCTCGACTACTCCCAACAGTACACATTTTTATTGTAGCCCTGGACAAGCACACCTGATTCAACTTGTCAACTAATCATCAAGCCCTCAATGAGTTGAATGAGGTGTGTTTGTCCAGGGCTACAACAACAATGTGTACTGTTGGGAGTAGTCGAAGACCAGGGAAATTCATTAATCTCGGAGACCAGTACCAGACACCAGTTAACGATTATTTCCCAGGTGTGAGTGTCACTTTTTGAATTGATCATTATGTTAGGTTGATAACTGTTTAAGACTAGGAGAACGGTAAGAACAATAGGACATGAATGTTCTCTGCTGCTGTTCTCTGCTACTGCACAGTCTCAGGTAGCAGTCTGTTACGTGCTGTTCTGTGTTGTGTGGTTAGTCTGGATCTCTCTGGCGAGCGTCTGCTCTGCCCTGGATCTCTGGGTGCTATATTTGGCTGGCAGGAAGGCAGGCAGGCAGTCGTACTGTAGGTTTATTACTCATTAGTGGCCTTGAAACCGGATCCTCCCTTTTTCCATGACTTCTGCTCCCAATATGACAGCCTTGTTTCCACAGCACGGCCATGGCATGCTACATAACTCCTGTATTTTTAGTCACTGTGTGAAACTGGAGAAACTCAGCGGGGAATCCCAAGTGTGTATGATGTGTGTCTGCCTATTTGTGTGTGTGTGTGTGTGTGTTCTCTAACCAGTGGTTTTACATGACACATGATAGAGCAAATAAAATCATATCAAAATGTGTCACATACTTCGTAAACAACAGGTGTAGACTAACAGTGAAATGCTTACTTACGGGCCCTTCCCAACAATGCACAGAAGAATTTAAAAATATTTGAACAAATAAATCCATCACAACAGAGCTGTGGAAATCTCCATCCTCCTTCCTACAGCGGCACCAAGACAGAAACAGTGTTATAGTGGCCTAGTTTGAATGTAATCCTACAAAAAATGCCAAAGAACCCAGTCAGAGCATTGATTCTGTGATGCTATCGGAGCCAGATGACACATGCCCTTAGTATCATGAAGACAGAAATATTTGGTGGCATTTTTTAGGTGTGACACAGGCAGTTTGAGTGACAGCTCATAAAAGCCAGTGTTCTACTTCCTGATGTGACCCACCTGACCCTGGACGCCTGACATGAGTGTGTCTCATGCTCCCTCACATTCCTTCCCTATATTAATGCTTTATCACCTGGAGTCACTCTCTCCAACTCAGCCTGTAAATGTAAGTTAACTGTGAAAATTTGAGGTGTCTGACATGAGTGGAAGCAGAATCAACTTAATTAAAACATATTAAAACATTTACTGGCAATACTTCTTGATGTAATTGTTCCCTGGGATTGAAAGACATCCTTAGCTTAACATGCTCTCTCTATCACCTTCTCTCTATCACCTTCTCTCTATCAACTTCTCTCTATCACCTTCTCTCTATCACCTTCTCTCTATCACCTTCTCTCTATCACCTTCTCTCTTATTCTCTCTTTTTCCCCTAACCCTCTCTATCTCTCTCTCTCTCACACCCTCTTTCTCTCTCTCTCACTCGTTCTCAGAATAAAATATGCATCATTGGCATGACTACTGCCTGCCCTGTATTTTTTCGTAGCTGCTTGACAAAGAAATCTATCTATCTATCTATCTATCTATCTATCTATCTATCTATCTATCTATCTATCTATCTATCTATCTATCTATCTATCTATCTATCTATCTATCTATCTATCTATCTATCTATCTATCTATCTATCTATCTATCTATCTATCTATCTATCTATCTATCTATCTATCTATCTATCTATCTATCTATCTATCTATCTATCTATCTATCTATCTATCTATCTATCTATCTATCTATCTATCTATCTACGTCTCAATTGTCTCGACTTAAAAACCCTCCTCTAACCAGTCTCCTCCCTTTCATCTACACTGATTTGAAGTGGATTTAACAAGTGACATCAATAAGGGATCATACCTTTCACCTGGATTCACCTGGTCAGCCTATGTCATGGAAAGAACAGATGCTCTTAATGTTTTGTGCGTCTAACTTTCCCACTCATCACTATTCACGATTCATTCAGGAGTCTCTGTAATCATGGTAGCATCCACATTCATGTAGAAATATTTTTTAATTACAATAAAAGTGACTCCAGAATGTCACAATAATACACGATTTATCATTAATTTCTATTGTGGCTGAGCGGCTGACAGGTCTCACAGTGGTAGGGCACCCTATGGGGTCTCCCTCTCTTATTCCCTCTCTCTCTATCTCCCTCTATCTCTTTTATTTCATCCTTTCTCTTTCTCTGTCCCTCTTTTCTCTCTCTCTCTTCCCAGTGTTGCCCTGTGGCTGGCTAGCTGTTGTTATTACCCCCCCC